>JAJJWX010005313.1:600000-1039543 GCA_023529315.1 Papaver bracteatum | reverse complement strand
TTCTTTAGTGCCTTCAATTCTGTGTAGATAGCTAGAGTCTGGAGTAAAAGTTTTGTGAATTTTTGGCCAAACCGTGGAACGCTCACTCAGCCACTAGAATTTAAGGGTTAGTGATTTTTTTCTAGAATAGATTTGCCGGTATACAAATAATAAGTTTGGGGTATTGATAGACACATTTTGTGTGTCGAATTGTCCTCGATCGTGCAGTATTGTTGGAACTCGATTTTGTACTAATATTGTGTTTTTATGTATTTTAGGTATTTTGGAAATAAATATTTTTTGGAAAATTAGAAGCTCAAAAGTTACGAGTGAACACACGGGACATTTGATATTGGACTCACCTTGGATAAGAGTACTTAATTGCTAAAGTGCTACGGAAGATATAGCTACTAATCACCCGTCATGGTTAAAGGCTTTTATGATCTTAGTTTGAAAATGAAAATTGGTGGGGAAAAATGAGTTCTGCTTTAACAGCGAGATGCGATTTGGGCGTTAAGAAGTGAGATGTGAAAATCATTGGGCATGTTCATTTTGTGCATTAAAGGATTGATGTACGTGGAGTCGATTAAGTGCATCAAATTTGGCTAGATAACTCGTGTTGGATGAAACACGAGGCAGCGAGGAGTAGACAAGGATTAAGCGATGTCTGTACGATCGTGTTGGATTGAAGTTGGGTCATTTTGAAGAAATGTGAAGATTAAATAAGGAAGAATCATTGTTTGTATCAGCGTCATTGCTACTAAAAATGGAAATAATATATCAGAGAATAATATTATTATCTTGAGTAATGGGAGGATTTATTGGATGTGAGATTATCTTGCTCCAGATGTGTTTAAATAGGTTTAGAAGTCGATGAAGACTGATGTAAGTGGTTGGGAAAGCTCGAGTCGAAAAAATTGCTATGAAAAATTTAAAGCGGCCAATGAGAAAAACAGTGAAAACGTGAAACACAGACTACATGAAGCTGATCGTTACTTAAAGCATACAACGACACTACGATTGTGTAGGTCATGAATCAACAACAACATAGATTTCCTTCTATGCGGTGTTTATGATTATAAACGTTACAAGCACGATTTCTCATTGTTTTCATATATTTTCATTCTTTGTAAACACATTTTGAGCAATGAAAAACCATTTGGAGTGTGTCTACAACATGGAAGCTAGAACCCAACATTGGGACGTGAGAAGTAAATTTCATACATAGGTAATTTTAATTAATTCTTTATATGACTTTTGCATTATTTTTAATTGAATTATGATTTGATTAAATTGGTTGTGATTCAATTAGATAGGTTATGCTTTGTTTAGATAATCTATGCTTAGGGATACAACAATATTTTGAGAATCTATCTTGGCAAAATCGAGTCATTGTTGTTTTGTTTATTGAGCTTTAATTGTTGAGAAGAAATAAATTGAACCTTTTGTTATGAGTTTGGCGAATCCTTAGTCAGCGACATCTCTCCATCCGATGACAAATTTGTATATATTTATATCTTATTTTAGTTTTATTAAGTCTAGAACTCCTTTGCCTTCACAAGTTCAACGAACTCTTTACTACAACTATCATTGATAAATACAATCAATTTTTGGCGTCGATATGGAGAGCCTGCGAAGCTTGTCTTTAGGCTCAGAGATTTTTAGACTTTTTTTGTTTTTTATTTTTGTTCTTCTTTCACGTTTTTGGGTTGTTGTCTTTCCATCGAATTTGGAAATTGAATGAAGAAAAATTATGCAAAGCTTTTGGTGAATATTTAAAGACTTGGAGTAAAAGCGAAAGCAAAGGATGAAAGAAGAAGATTTTTTATTTATTATAAAGAAGAAAAAAAAAGAGAGAGTTTTTTTTTTTTTAGATTGTATTAGGATTTCTCTATTTTTGTAATTTTATTTTTATTTTTGACTTTACTTTTTAGACTTTGGACTTGAACATTGTTTTATTTTTAAACCTCTCGGAAGGTTAGGTTAAATATAAGCTGCAGAGGAAGAACGGCACGATTACGATATCGTCATAGCCCTCAGGTTCAGTACATGACATAAGTCGTGGCAGATCGACTTCAGATTCATCCACATGCGGACAGGAGGTAAGAATTCTAAACACCATGAATCCATTGTCAGTAGGTTCTTGAGATGATTCAGTTTGCATATATGTTGAGGTTTTGAAGCAGTCAACTTTAATTTCCTAGTAAAGGGCAAGGACTGTCCATACAAGATAAAGTTCGGATTTCATCGCATTCTCTTATTGCCTTAGAAAGCGATACCTAGCGAACCTAATCCTTAAAAATTTGGAATAGAGCAGAGACCGATAAGATATGAAGCTTAATAGGGAACTCGTTCGAAAAATATTGGTTACTCTTTTGAGCATTCTTTGAAGTTCATGAAAGTTTACGAGAGTTGAATGCGTTGCATATTCGCGCTATATATGCGGTGAGGCCTTGAGGTATCAAAGCTCCAGCTGACTTCCTGCCTCTATTCAACTTACTTAAACTGAATTGATTCAGGAGGTTTGCTCGGATTATGTGATTCCTTCGAAGGATTAAGTGATACGAAACAATCTAAGTGGAGCCATCATGCTTTTTGTTTGCTAGAAATCAATGAGGTTTGTTTTGGTCGAGTCGACCTTGTTTGTGTTTGTGTAGAATTCCCTTGCGAGTTAGGATGTCATGCTGGTATTAATAGCTTTATCACAATGATTATCAAGACTAATTTTTCAAAATGGACATTTCAACTTTTGATCCAGTATGGAATAGTGGTTTGGGGCTATGCACTCTTTTCAAAGTTATGGTTTGTACCATGATGAGCCCAATTACTATTCGCATACTCACTGATCAATGATGCAAGTAATCCTTATTTCTCTAGAAGATGCTTTAAGAGAAGTCATTCCTTATTTGTGAAGGAAACTAAATATTCGAGATGAGTCCCAGACTGTTCGATACTAGAATGTCTTTGAAAGACTCTTAAGCAATTCACATACGGTCATGAGATAGAGGTTGTTGAAGAACTTAGCTTAGAAATAATCTTAATTTCTGGTGCTGCAATGTCTTACAATAATACCACTGAAAATGAAGATAGTTATTTTCATAATCAAGATGGCGAGGTTAGAATTGGTAACACTACTTTAGATGAGTTCAACCATTTTCATATTTTATAATGATGATTATGATAATGTTGATGAAGAAATTTGAAATGAGTGGGCATAGTGATCAGAATTTATTACTCCAATTGAGCTTAATAATGATAATGTTTCAGTTCAAATCCAAATAATTTTAATAATTATTCACCTATTCAAAAGGACGAGGATTTGACTAGAGATACACTGTTTTAAGACGATGTATATTTCCATTACGATTAGAAGCCAATAATGGTTTAGAGGGCAGTATATTTTGAGTCTAGCGATTTAGAAACAATAGACTTAGAAAAACAAGATGAACTCGTAGAGATGAGTGAGGATGTGCGACTTAGAAGAATCAATTGACCATTTTAAGATCGAGATAGCAAATTAGGGAAGTTGTGACTAGTCTTTCTAGAACATAAAAACTCTAAGTTTAGGGTGATTATCATTCTCCCTGTGCCTTAACTCTTAAAAGGTCCACTAACTTGGGACTTGACATTGTGCCTCAACCATTTTAAAGATTATCTTCATACACTTTTCCGAACCTAGTTGTGTCCATAAAGTTCAGTTGTTAGAAACCATCCTCTGGTTGATGTGGTTAACCTAGACTGTGATCCCACGATTGACTTTGTTTTCCACCAAAAACCTTCCTTCTAATTGTGGGAACTTATGAATTTCAGATGTCGAATATTAATTTGTGAGACTAAACCTAATTGCTTTAGGAAATTAGATGCACATTTGCTTAAGAATGACCATTACTCTCATTGTAGTCAATTGTGTAAGTCAAATCTTATTGACTTAGAGGATCCTCGATTATTTGGATTATTATTGTACGTCTAAGATCATATTTGAATTTTTCCAGACTCAGGACCTAATGATTCCGGATCCCACCTATGAAGCAAGTGAATGAGAATTTTCTCATTTAGACCCTTTCATAGAACTGAACTTACAGATCACAATTAGATATAAATTTCTTAATCGAAACTAAGTAAGGGCTTGCTATTCTTGTTCATTTTCTTGGTTCATTGCGATTTTCTTTGGTAATCTTTAGTTTGAAGATCACTTGATTATTTAGCTATTACTTTATAGTTTCGAGTTGACTAATCTTTCTCTAAATCTGGCTGAAGACTTTAAACTTGCTTCTTGGGAGGTGCCTAATCTCATGTAACACGTAATATCTTCCTTAACTCTTTTGCTTCAAATAGTAACGAGTTTCTCCTTGTTCATGTTTTTAATTTCATCTTTAGAACATTGAGGACAATGTTAGATTTAAGTTTGGGGTATGGGAGAGCTTTTTAGTTGCAATAAATAAACTCGAGCCTAGAAATTTATGTTTATTAAGGATGGCACTAACCAATCTAAGTGGATGGAAGCATTTTTGGTTGTAGGAGTTGAGGAACCGATCGACTAGAAGGAAACGTCTAAAGAGTCTATTCATAAAACTTAGAGCTCGGTTGTTAAAAAATACGCCATTTATTTACCATATCTCGGTTGGAGTCATTTTTCATATTTATTTTATTTTCACTATGTTTTCTAAGTGAAACAGGTGAAATCCACGTTAGGTTATTCATAGAGAGTGGAATTGAAGTGATTGAATGTTATATATATATCAAAAAGAAAATTGGAATGGATATTGATGACAATCGGAATAAAATTAGCACTTAGATCCAGCAATATGTGTAATGTTTCCCTAATATCAAATGCTAAACAGTGAATCTGGATCCAATTATCGTATCAATTGTGACAAACATGCGCTTGGATCCAAGATGTCATCGCGATTTAAAAAAAAAAAAAAAGTTAATATTAGGTGAACCATTAAATATGGTTCCCATATTATGTACGGCGTGTTGATCCCAATTAGGATTGTTACGCTGGATTCAACACATGCATATCCGATTTAATAGATGATATTAGTCAGACCAGTATCTCAGTCCATTAGGATAGGTTCATTGTGGTACGGTGTGTTGAAGACGAGTCTTGAGAAGCATCATTCCCTTGTAGTCAACCATCAAAACCATCGCGATCTTTCCATATCCGTCTCTTAATCTTTCCATGTGATTGGTTTGACTCGGATATTGATGTCCATAGTGCGAGCTATACGAGTGAGAGCTCAACGTCACTTTATATGAGTTTGAGTATGCTTGAGTGCAGACTCGTGTGACAATTGGAATTTCGCCTTCAGGTAGCGTATACTTACCTCGTAAAGCTCAATAAGTATGCCAACCAAGGAGATTAACTTTGGTGCCTTCCAAGGTTACGTGTGAGTATAGCTAGGGTCGCAGGTAAAAGAGTTTGGTGGGTGCACCTCACGGTAAACCCTCAGGAGACAATCTCAGCCACTCAGGGCCACCTAGGGGGTTCAAATGATTTTTTAGAATAAATTTGCTGCGAGGACTAGCAAATAATAAGTTTGGGGGTATTTGATAGAACACATTTTTGTGTCTGAATTGTCCTCGAGTGCTAGGTATTGTTGGAACTCGATTTTGTAAACTAATATTGTGTTTTATATGTATTTTAGGTATGTTTTGGAAATAAATATTTTTGGAAAATTATTCTGAAAAGATTCTTGTGGAACACTCGGAGGACATTTGATATTCGGACTCCCACTTTGGATAAGGGTAACCCAATTGCTAAGGGGCACCAGAGAGCCAGCGCTAATCGCACCCATCACTTGGTTAAGGGCACCCCTTATTCTTACGTTCGAAAGTGAAAATTAAAGTGGAAAAATAGGTTCTGCTTTGGCAAAGCGAGATGCGATTTTGGGCGTTCCTAGAAAGGAGATTCAAAGGCTGAAAATCATTGGGCATGTTCCTTTTGGCATTCAAGGGTTGGTTATGGGTCAGATTGGTCGTCCAAATTTGGCTAGATAACTCGTGTTGGATGAAACGCAGGGAGCTAGTGCAGGGGACGCGAACCACGGGATTGCGGCCGATGTGCTTGATCGTGTTTGGATTGAGGTTGGGTCGTTCGCCAAAGTGTAGGAGTTATATCAGGAAGAATCATTAAGCATGTATCACGCGTGCTTTATGCCACAAAAATGGAAATAATACCTCGAAGAATAGCCATTATGCTGTAGCCGAGTAATGGGAGGATTTCTTGGATTAATGAAGCGAGTTATTCTTGCTCCAAATGTGTTTAAGCCAGGTTTACTAGGTACGATGAGGAGACGATGGAGTAGATTAGGGGGAGCCACACAGAATCGAGAAAAAGTCTGCAGGAAGAAATTATGCAGCGGCAATGAAAAACTCGAGTGAAGAGCGATGAAGAAGCGGACTACGCAAACGCGATCATTCACTCCACTTATGATCTACGACAACATTTCATTGTAGGGTCAGCGGTTGCGAACAACGACAACGGTTCCAATTCCACAATCAACGGTGTTGCTATGAGTTATAAACGTTGCAACGCACTGATGTCATCTGTTTCATATATTTTCATTCTTTGTAACACATTTTGAGCCAATGAAAAACCAGTTTGGAGTGTCTACAACATGTAGAAGCTAGAACCCAACATTGGGACGACAGGAGGAAGCAAATTTCATACATGGGTAATTTTTAATTAATTCTTTATATGACTTTTGCATTATTTTTAATTGAATTATGATTTGATTAAATTGGTTGTGATTCAATTAGCCCATAGGTTTATGCTTTTTGTTTTAGATAATCTATGCTTAGGGGATACAACCAATGTTTTGCAGGATCTATCTTGGCAAAATGGAAGTCATTGTTGTTTGTTTGTTGAGCTTTAATTGTTAGGAAGAACAAATTGAACCTTTTGTTATGAGTTTAAGTGCGAATCCTTGGTCGGCGCATCTCTCTACAATCCGATGACAAATTTGTATATATTTATATCTTATTAGTTTTATTTGGAGTCTAGAACTCCTTTGCCTTCTGCAGGTTCGACGGACTCTTTACAACAACTATCAGATGATAAATACAATCAAACGGCTCCACCCTTAGATTTCAGCTCTTGTGAAAAGTATGCTCAAAATACTAGTTGTAACACCATGTGGTTTGTTAATCCTCCTAATTGCAAGACTATTGCAGAAGCTAAAGATGTAATCTTAGCCTATGAATACAAGTTGATTTCCTTTCAAAAAAAAAAGAAATATTACTAGCATATAGTACGTATATGAGTACAGATGAAGGAGTGTGCCGACTCACAAAGTATTTTTGCGCACTAGGCAGAATTTCCCCACCCACTTGAGTATGAGCTTTAATCCAAACATCAGATGTGCTGATTTCCACATCAAGATTCTCGCGCTCCTAAATTCAACGAGTTTATTTGTATTAATCAATGGCCATACATTGAGATTTTGAAATCTATATACATACCAGTTCAGCTTTCACAAAAGAATGAGATTTATGACCGGTTGTGTGAGAGTGATCGTATAGTGCTCTTTTCCTTTTGTGCTCAGCTTTGCTTTCATGTGCTTTTTGAGTGCTTTCATTCTTGCAGAACTCTATCCACTCCTCTTCTTTTACATTTGGAGGAATATGTAGAATCCTTTATTCATAAGTATCATAAGGATCAATATAGTCTCTTCGTAACTCCCACTTTCGTCCCCTCCATGGACCAGACATCTCCTTAACCATGGTTATCTTAGAAGTCTCAGGTAAATGAAATGATTTCTGAAAAAATAGTGTTATCAATGAATATTAATTCAGATGCAAAGAAAATATGTAAACAGTCGTACAAACAACCTACCCATATAGTTGAGGTTCTGAATCCCTGTTAATTAAAACCTAAAGCTTTTACTTGAACCAATTTTGTTAACTCTAACAAGTTTATCATTTTGATCAGCTCGATCAGGTCCACCAATGTATAACCGAATCATTGTATCATTCTTAATTAAAGTTATAAAAAGTGTAAACAGCAGTAAGATGAGATTTGTACCTGTAGTTCATTCCAAATATCATTTTTGTACTTATCAGGAACATGCTTCCATGTTTTGTAAGAGATAGGGACAAGAGTACAAACCAAGGCGCCTTTCAGGTGGCCGTATGATGTTGCATTAGGGGAAATGGGAAGGCCATTCTCATCAACCTCCACTTCTGCCATAATAACCTACAAAATAACAACTAACATCTATCAGAGAAAGTAGTTAAACATATAACAACATTTGTCACTATCCACATAAACACATGAAACAAAAACACATGAAATAGAACACGGGTAAAAAAGAGCACAGACAGAACCTATGAAGATTGCGCAAGTGATAAAACAAAACTTATCAGAAAAAAGAACCCAAATAAGCAACAAATTTAAACTATCATTGTCACATATCAGAAAAAGATCGCTTAATCCACACAAAGCTTTAAACCACATAATAGACACATATAAGCTTCTCTAAACTCTCATTGTCAGTAAGAACTAACTGATAAATAATAGGAATTTCAATACTATCTATGGAGGAAGTTAGTCCTTGAGATGAATGCAACACCACGGACCACCCTTTTTCATAAATATCATTTGAGTAGAACACTTGCGTCGCTTTAGATGCCAGAATAAACGGCTCATCCAGAGCTCCGTCAATGCTTTTCATCTTAGACAAGTTAACCTTTATCAACTTTGAATTTGGATCAACCTTGCACCCATTAGTCTCGTCTTCAACCTTCACCCAATCACAATAAAAAACTGTTTGTTCAAATTCCATATAATTCAACTTGATAATATGCCTAATGACTCCATAATAGATCATTTCTTTTTCCTGGTAATCTGTGCCTGTGGACTTCTCCCTATAACTTGTAATAGCTCTCATTGACACACCACTTTTTTGCGATAAAACCCCACCCTCGTAATCTTGTGCACAGAAAGTAAATCCATTGACTTGGTATTTTTTATACGACTGCGCCTTGAAGAGAGTTCCATGCACTAGTCGCCAAAGGGTTGAGTTCTCTTTATTAGATTCTAACAACTGCAAGATAATGAACATGTGTGTTATGTTTACCATGGATAGTTAAAATACAAGAAAATACTGACATTGTTTATTGTTTATCTAAATCTGCATACATGAATACTGACATTTCAAGAAAATAAAATCTTACTGCTGTGCAATGATTATTCTTGGAAGCAGTACTAAGCTTTAAACTTACATACTAGGCACAAAGGCAGACCATTACACAACTAAGGTATGTACAAAATTGAAGCTAGTATGTTACCTCTTCTCGTAACCACAAAAGAAAATTTGAGGTATTCTTGGATGAACAGTTGGTCTGACAATTAGAGCTCGCACAGTTAACATAGGAATCATACTTTCTACAATAAAACAATAACTTAAAAAAATTATATCGACATACATAATAACAGCTCAAAAGCTCAAAGGTGTAAAACTAAAAATTTATACCTTTGCCACTCATCTAACCCATCGTACTTAGAGAGAAGCCATTTGCGAGCTTGTTCAAACTGCATTTGAGTTAGAGTGATATCCCTAGATTTACTTAAAGGCATCTCATCAGCAAATTCATCGTCATCATCAAAAAATGCCATTCGAGTATGCTTATGAGTACCCTCACCATCCTTTGACAGACCCTTCATACCATATAAGCTGGCTTCTCGCAGAGTATACCCTCTTGCAATGCACGCATCAATGTACCTTTTGTTGCGCACCAACCCTTTGAAACCTTTCATTAACCTACAAAGTTAATGACATTAAACAACAAAGTTAGTTACATATGACAACACTAAATTTATAGACATTGAAGGAAAAAAAGTCAGTTGGACATCACTCAAGTTATAAACAATATTAAACAATGAAGTCAGTTGTGGTGATTACCTCTCAAAGGGATACATCCACCTGAATCTCACCGGACCGGAGATTAAAGCTTCATCTGCAAGATGTATCATCAGGTGAATACTGATAACAAAGAAACACGGAGGAAAATGTTTCTCCAGAACACACATTGCTTCTACGAGGCTTGATTTTGCTTTTAACAAATATTCCCGATTGATAACCTTCGCGCACACAATATTAAAAAAGATGCTGATCCTGAGAAGAGATACTCGTAGCTCTTTAGGCAATGATGTTGCTGTATGAACCAGCAACGGAAGGAGATGCTGCATTACGACATGGTAATCATGAGACTTGAAGTTTCTTAGCTCCGGAGGATTAACATTTACACAGTTGCGAAGATTAGAAGAGAAACCCGACGGCACCTTTAGATTCTTCAAAACTGTACAAAAGTCAATTTTCTCCTTCTTCGTCATCTCAAATGATCCTATTTCCATTGTTGTTTTACCAGTCTCTGCCTCCTCTTTCAACCACATCTTCTTTCTTATCCCCATATCTTCCATGTCTTGACGTGCAGCAGGACTATCCTTTGACTTTATATTTCCCATCATAGTATTCAGAAGATGCTCCGTTATATTATTCTCTGTGTGCATGACATCTGTAATATGGCGAATCGCATTTGAAACCCAATTGGGCAAATCATAGAGAATAGATCTTCGAGTGAACAAGGAATGGTCATTAACCTCATCTTCAATATTGACGTCATCTTCAAGTTCCTGAAAATAGATAACATAAGAAAAAGTTCAAGTTACTGAAACCAAAACCACACCAATGACATTGAGAAGAAACATGGGAAAGCGGTTAAAAGTTTGGAGGTGGAGTAATTGAACAAAAAACCAACTGTTTGGAAGTAGGGGAAACATAAAAACTAATGAATAAAACCGAAACACAAAAACTAATGAAGACAACCAAATGTAATACAACACAGAGGACTAACCTTGATGGTATCATCTTTCCTTTTGCGTTTCAGACTTGCTTGTGATGGTTGTTTTCTCTTGCCCTTCTTGGAACTGATTTTACCTACAAGCTCTTGTATTTGCTTCCCTGTTAGTGGCCAGGGAGCTGTACCATGTTGTACCCTTCCATCAAAAAAATTCCTGTCATCACGATACTTATGTTTCACTGGTAGCCATCTTCGGTGTCCCCTATAGAAGATCTTATTAGTAAATGGAAGATAATCAGCAACAGTGCCTTCACCACAAGTAGGACAGGCAAAATATCCATAAGTTACACAGCCAGATAAAGTACCCAACGCAGGAAAATCGTGAATTCCCCACAACAACCATGCTCTCATCAAGAATTCATCATTGCTGAAGGCGTCAAATGCTATAACATCATCCCATAACTCCTTCAATTTATCCACCAATATTTCTAAATAAACATCGAAGTTTTTACCGGGAGATTTAGGTCCTGATATCATCAATGTCAACAAGGAGAATTTTTGCTTCATATATAAATAATGAGCTAGATTATAAACACATATAATCACCGGCCAACAGCTGTGTGCAAGACCGAAATACCCATTCGGATTGAAACCGTCAGTTGATATCCCAAGTATAACATTCCTTGGTTCCTTGGAAAACTCAGGCGAAAAACTATCTACACGTCTCCAAGATGAAGAATCGACGGGATGACGTATGACATTTATATCTGACTTTTCTCTAGAATGCCAAGTCATTGCCTCCGCGATCCATGGTTCACTATAAAACCTTTTCAGCCTTGTAACCAATGAAAAATGTTTTACCGTCTTCTGAGCAATTGTAGTAAGCTTCCTCTCATCATTGAAAACATTTTTATACCTAGATTCTTGACAAACATGACACTTCACCAACGATGCACGATCCTTCCAATACAAAACACAGTCATTTACGCTGGCATCATATGTTATATAATCCATTCCTAGTTCTTGGATCATCTTTTTTACTTCTGGGTACTTAGATGGCAACGTGTTTTCTTCAGGAAGAAACTCCTTCATCAACTCCAAGAGTGCAGTCATACCATTATCAGAAAACCCATACTGTGTCTTTATATGATTCAATTTGATAGAAGCATACAATGTTGTCATTCCTTTAGGATATGAAGGATATAACGGTTCTTTTGCACGGTCATAGATAGATTTCCTTTTCTTCATTTTCTTGGTTCCAGCATCATTATGAATCCCACTATCTATTCCCATAGCAGCACCAACATCCTCAGCAACATCTCCTAAATTATCACCAACGCCTATAACAGGATCAACAGGTACATATCCGACATTTTCTACATTCTCAACTAAGTTTCCATTACTTGTATTACCCTCATGTGACCGTGATTCTAACTTTTCCCCATGAAAACACCATAATGTATACGTAGATTGAATACCATACTTAAGCAAATGCAATGAAATATTACCAAGTGGCTCCAACCTTTACCATTCTTACATCTAGCACAAGGGCATGAGTATAAGGTATTTCCACCACCATTTCTATTAACAAATTCTATAAATGACCTAACACCTTCTATGTACTGAGTAGATTTACGGGAACATTTCATCTAGCCCTTATCAACCACAAATGACATATCCTAAAGATTGACATTATCTATTGTTAATGAAAATTCAGACCATATATGTACTCAACATCAATACAAACCATCGGCATTTTCGATCAATTAAATGATTACAACCAAACAATAGAGGTAGGTCATGGAGTTATCGTGATTTCTTTTCACTTAGAACTTCAAAGCTACATGTTAGAATTCAAGTGTATAAACTCCGCCAGTTTCCATTCCACGAAGTTGATATTCCCACTTGAAGTCTAACATATAGATATGAACTGAATCACAATAACCTGCTAACCAATTCTATTTTGACAAAATCAAACACAGTAATTTACAAGATCATACGAAATACTTAAAAACTTCCTAAGTTCAGTTCAATGTACAAAATTACAAAGTTCCTAAGTTCATAATTTAAACAAATTATTTCTAGTGGTAGGGTTGCCGAAGCCCTAAGGTTAACGATAGAAACATCCACTCAACGAAGAGAGAATGAGCTACAAGTAGCTTTTCAGAATCACCACTAGGACTATTTATCATGCTTTGTTATCATGTTCAACAAACACCCAAATCTCAGAATGTTATTGCCATCCAAAATCAAAACAACTTCACAAATTTTTTTTTGAAGTACAATCAAAACAACTTCACTACCAGTTCATAGAAATAGTAAATACAACTACAACAAACCATATAACAGAAATTAAACCCTAAACTGAAATTATATGAAAACCCCTAAAATAGCTTAACATGAAACAATAATTTAAACTTATACCTTTATATGTTCTTCAGTTCTTCAGATTTATTTCTTCAAAGTAGTTCACCTCTTCAACCTTGACAAACCCTAAAATGGAAAAAATAAATTCGTGTTAGATTGACATATGAAACCTTTAAATCTAAAGACAAAGAAGAAATCGAAAAACTGAAACTGGAGACATCATATTCAAATGAAGAGGATTTCATCCATGTAAAAAGTAGTCAAAGATGTATGCTTTTTTCAACTTAACTCTCAACTATGATGGCTAATTGAGAAGCAATTACAGCAAAATATTACCTACTTCCCTTCTAAATAACTTGAAGTCCAATGGAAGAAACATAAGATTAACAAAGAAAATGGAAACAAGAACTAAGCACTCTCAAATTTTAGAATTACGTTCTGCATGTCATCTATGAACAAACACTACTTTTCAGACCAACAATTGGTATATAGGTAAGTACCTTAAAGCTATTACCAACAGCAACAAAAAATGAAACGGTAAATTACAAAAATGAAAGGAACGAAACATTTGTATATCATGCTAACTATGCGGTACCACTAATGAATATTAAAGTTCAAGTACAGATTAAAAAAAATAGTGGGAACACAAGACAAAATGCAACTACTTAACGTAATAAAGTAAAGAAACTAAGACAATATGCAATGATATGCTACAGTATTATCACTACTTAATAACTACATATGATAACAAGTTAAGATATGTTATATTTAATACGTTCATCTACACACAAGTTTGAGTGGGAAGATGAATGAAAAGAAATGCAAAATGCGTGAAGTTATATAGATTGTACTGAACTAATAGTAAATTAAGCTAATGACAGTTGACAAAAAAAGTAAGAAAATCTAAGTTATGCACTACCACAAACTTATACTAATTTCTAACTACAGACAAGATTTTACTGAAAGTGTAGTTGCAGGAAATCCTACATACACCCATGATAAGAATTTACTGTAATTAAGACATATTTGAAGATTAAAAACATCACTTTATTATTTGATTCTCAGAAATGTTTACAAGAAATGGAAGAAATCAAAAATAAAACCGCTCTCTTGAATTTTCTCTCTTCTCAAGACTTTCTCAACACTCAAAAAATACATCATCCTCTTTCTGAATCTACTGGGTCTCTTTATATAGAATAGTTACATAGTGGATGACAGCTAATCTGTCCTTTAATTTCGGATCTGACTCGCGATATTATCGCAGTAGTTATAATATCCATTCTCGCAAGCGTTGTAACCATCGCAGGATAATCACGTTCTTCCCATGTTTCTTCATTCGTCAGCTATTACGTCATTCTTCAAATCATTCTGTGACACTCGCGAAGTGTTGTTGAAGAACTCGCGGTGTTGTTCGCATAAGTGTTGTTAATCTCGCAAGAGTTATATCATGCCGATATTCTGGTCCTACATCTTGCCTCTTCTCATGTCTTTTCTGCGAATAAGGAAAGCCTATGAGAATCAAAATGCCGCAGCTACCTAGTTTTTCATCTCTTTTCTCCGACAAAGCCCTGTAAATTAGGTATGACCGCTTATACGTGTCGAATGCTCCTCTTTTAACTGGTTAATCCTTTATTACCCGGTTACCCCTCTTCTATCTATAAAAGAGATATCTTGTTAAGAAATATTCTTTTACTTCTTCGTCTTCTTCATCCCTTCTCTTCTCTGTAAACTTTCCCGTCTGCAATTTTTCTTCTTTCACAGGTTCATCTGCTACTAATCTAATGGAGTCTCAAAGGTATAAACATTCTCTTCTGACATTATTAAATTCGATTCTGCTTGTCTAAACTATGTTTATCTATTTTATTTGATCTCTTCTATTTGATTTTTCATAATTCCCATATTGTGTCTTCTTTTCAGTGAAACTACTTCTAACGTGCAACCTGTATCTCAAAACCCTAATCTTCTCAAAAATTCACAACAGAAACTGGCTGAAAAGAAGAGAAATCCTGCGTATCATAAGGTAGTAAGAAACACTTGTTTTCTTAATAACAATATATTGTTGCCTCTGTTTCTTATCTAGTTTATTATTCGCAAGATGATGAGAATGTTGTTGAACCTAGCAAGCGATCTCGCAAGATTAAACGCATTGAATACAGAATTACTATTCCCTCATTATCTTCTTCAAAGTCCACTCCTATAGCATCGCAAATTGTGCCCCAACCTTTTGCTTGCGACGATGTCACTCCAAATACTCCTTCCTCAATTAACCCTCTCATAAGTGAAACTCCCCATATTATTTCGTATGAAGTTCCTTCTTCTTCTACTGTAGTCACTTCTCAAGTTGATTCATTTTCACCTACAAATGTTACCTTTCCAGACACTCCTCCTCCTGATGATACAAATAATTCAAACCTTCAACTCTCCATTGTTACCATTTCACCACCTCCATCTCTCCCTTATGTTAGAGAAGCTTCAATTGATGTAGACGTTGCTTTTAGAGTCTTGTCTGACATTCTGGATGAAACTAGAAAATCCTCCATTAATCCTGTCAAGCGTGGCGTATGCGAAGTTTTAAGCAAGTATTTTGGTTCTAAACAAACGGCTGCGAAGACATCTCTAGAAAACGAAATTGAAATTTTAAAAGAGAGTCTTCGGGTTAAGACTTCAGAGTGCAATACTCTTCAGCACAAGCTTCGCAACTCTTTACTGAATTGCGAGAATCTTCGCAATAAGAATGAGGAACTAAAAGGTATAATTTTTCCTTCTTTTTTCTCTTGGTTTTTCTATTTTAGTAAATTCTCATTTTTTATGTGCTTAATTCTCTTTTAAACCCTTGGTTCATATATTTAGTTGTAAATCAGACACGATTCTTCGAGAGATTCCGATTTGAGTCTATCGCTGAAGAAGCTCGTGCTGAGAAAGATTCTTGGATGGACCAATATAATAGATTAGATAACCTTCATTCATATTCTATCGACCAAATAGATAATATTACCAATGAGAATAACCAACTAATACAAAGGCAAAGTCTGTTAAATAGTGAAGTTACTCGTCTTTCTTATTTGTTAACCCAAGCTAATTTGGCGATAGAAACTTTATCAGATTAAAATGAGACTTTATCTCAAGAAAAGCGCAACTTCTCAAATAAGATAGCGATCTCCTCGCAACATTTAAGTATTCTTGAGAAAGTATGTAACAACCAAGAACAATCTCTGTCTTCATTGAAAGAAGAACTCAAAGAAGTAACTGAATCATCAATAGATGAGAAGGATAAACTCATCCAAAGTAGGATAGCTCTTAGTGTAAAGGCTAGTAAACTCAAAGAAAGTTTCTACTTATTAAAATAATCTCATTCCTTATTGGATAAAGAAAATGCTTATCTCCTTTCTAAAGAAGAAAGTATAAAATCTCGCCTGATGGGTATAATTGGAGATAAATTTGATGATGCCATGAACCAGTGGGAGAGTTGTTTCTTATCATTAATTCAAAACTTATCTTCGCAAAGAGAAGGTAGTCATTTTGACTGCCTTAATTTTTAACTTTTCTGTTCAAATTTCTATGCTATATTTTTGCAAAATCTTCGTCTGAATGTTTTTCTGACTTATATTTTTCTTGAAGAATCTGAGAAAAGTCTTCAAACCACCATTTCTGACTTGACTAATAAACTGGTTTCAGTCCACAAAGAAAATGGTGAACTTCTATCCAATTATGTCCAATCTCGCGATCGTGCAAAAAGAATATATGACTATCTTGAATACTACAAGAACATGGAAATTAGGAATTGCGACAGAGGCTTCCTTTGCAAAGTTCATCTTAGTGCTGAAGTTCTCGTGAATGACATTTTAATATCCAATGCTCTCTCCCTTGTATCAGTCAATCCTCTGGAAGTAGATGATGATGAAATTCCTCTTCCCATGGCTAGTGATCTAGAGTATGTAAGTGATTAAGAAGATGTTTCTCAGGAAAATTCAGTGGATAAAGAAAAATATTCTCTTACTAAAGTATCTACTGGCGATGGAACAACCGTTAATGAGGCATTAAATGAGGAAGAAATTCAAGCTGATCATGAGAAGAATGTTGGCGAGGTTAATAACTCTTGCAAAGATAATGCTTGAATTTTGTTTTTTCTTTGTTTTAGTTCTCTTTCTTGCGAATGATGTAACCTATTTCAATTTTAAAACTCATTTTGGAGCTCTATTAAATTTATGTTCTTCTCAATACTCTGCGAGAAATATAATGATATTTTATTTATCAATTCCCATACTTGCCCCTCGTTATCTTTCTTAGAATGAACAAATATCTCCTGCATATTAGAAAAATGAAATAGTTAATGGGTAGGATTATTATTGTGGTCTTATTTTTCCTTCCTAATTAAAGGTCTTATTTCGCCACGTTTCTTTCTGCGACAAAATCGCAGGATGTCCTTACATTCGCATGTAGAGACCCATTGATCTTGCCTTAGATCTTGTACTTTATCAATTCTCTGCGACTATATGACAGGCCTAAGTTACCTTGCGAGAACAAAGCATCATGACATAGCCGTCTTGCGATGAAACCGCAGGACATCTTTACACTTTCATGTAAAAACCCATTGATCTCATCTTAACTTTTTCTTATGGCTTGTTGACTCTGTATTTGTCATGCAACAATATGACAGGCCTAAATGTTCTTGCGAACATAAAGCTCCACGACATTACCGTCTTAAGACACTTATCAACTCCCTAATGGAGGGTACCGCCCTTACTTCCCCCTGGTTTCCCCTTCAAGGAGGTCACATCGGCCATACAAGACTAGATCCTCCCATCCGGTCTTAACAACAACCAGTTGTTTTCGCAGCCTCTTATCCTTTATGCCTATATATATTATAGTTACAAGACTGCACCCTAAGTGGGATTTTCTTGAGGCCGAGTGAATTATATCCAAGACTTACCAAGAATGTCCAGGGTAGGTTCGTCCATCCCGGGCATCCTTGGCTCAACCATATACCTCGGCGCCTTGGTCATACTATGCACCCCTTAGAAGAGACCCTCGGTCGTCCAACTAGGGTATAACATTATATAGTTGGAAATCCAAAGTATCTCTCCTAGATAGGTATCTCAAAGAGATGGACCCAAGTCTCCGTGTCTTATGTTCCAGCAGCGGTATAACCTTATCCCTTAGCCACGCAAAGATATACCCCCTAATATGACGTACTTTAGGTCTTACATTTTCCTCTTGCGAAATTGTATTCGCGAACTAGGGTGTATGACATAAAGGTTCGTCCCGTTATTTTTTTATTTTGCGTATATCGCAATATTTTATTGTTTATGTAATCTTGAATAATCTTGCGAATAAACTCGCAGCTGTAAAAAAAATTTCCCATTTCTTCTTTGTTTCATTAAAAATTTGTTAATGATAATATCTTTTTAAATATAATCTGCTCCATGGTCTACCAAGTCTTTGACCAATATATCTGCCTTCTGGGTCCACCAACCTTTATGCCCCTGTTCCAACTATCTCTTTAATGATATATAGTCCATCCCATTTTCTCGCCAACTTTCCGCCACATTCTCGATGGTACTCTAGTGTTTCTCGCAGAACTAAATCGCCTGGTTGAAACTCACGTTTTTTGACTCGCTTGTTATATTCGCGAGCCAACCTTCGCTGATAATTTTCCATATGTTGTAATGTTTTTTCTCTCTTCTCTTATAATTCATCAAGTTCTATTAGAATCATGCGAGCATTAAGATTCTTCTCCCAAACCTCTCTTTTTGTTGTAGGAATAGTAACTTCTGTTGGTAGTACTGCTTCAACACCATACGTTAAACAAAAAGGTGACATCCCAGTTGCCTCTCTCCTGGTTGTGTTGTAAGCCCAGACTGCATTTTGTACCTGTTCACACCATGCTCTATGGTACCCTTATAATTTCTTTTTTAAGATGTCTGGGATTGTCTTATTAGTTGTTTCAGCCTGACCATTAGCTTGTGGCTATAAAGGATTAGATTTTCCACATCTTATCTTAAATGTTGTAGGACCAAAATATCGCCATGATATTACTCTTGCGAGATTAACAACATTTCTGCGAACATCATCGCGAGTTCTTCAATAACACTTCACGAGTGTCACAAAATAATTTGAAGAATGACGTAATAGCTGACGAATGAAGAAACACGGGAAGAGCGTGATTATCCTGCGATGGTCACGACGCTTGCGAGAATGGACATTATAACTACTGCGATAATATCGCGAGTCAGATCCGAAATTTAAGGACAGATTAGCTGTCACCCACTATGTAACTATCCTATATAAAGAGACCCATTAGATTCAGAGAGGGGATGATGCATTTTTGAGTGCTGAGGAAGTCTTGAGGAGAGAGAAAATTCAAGAGAGTGGTTATATTCTTGATTTCTTCCATTTCTTGTAAACATTTCTGAGAATCAAATAATAAAGTGTTGTTTTTAATCTTCAAATATGTCTTAATTACAGTAAATTCTTATCAAGGGTGTAGTGTAGGATTTCCTGCAACTACATTTTGGCGCCCGAAACAGGGATGAATGGTTGATTTCTTGAAGAAAAAGATAAAAATTGACATTGTGATTGAGAAGAATTTGGAGTAGATAGTGAAGGATTTTTACGCAATTTCCAACAACTTTTGAAGATTAATGGCTAGAAGAAGAAATACATCAGAACCACCAACAACCGTAAAGAGGAGTAAAAGACTCGCAGGAGGTGAGACAAGTGAAATAGGAGAATCTTCAAGGTTCAGAACAAGAAGAAATAGAACAAGGAATGAGGAGAAAATCAAATTCAACAACTGAATCAACAAACACCAATACAAGATAGAGCCGTGGATTATGACAGAGTGAGTGTGCATACTTGGCGATCAGATTCGATGGAAGAAATAGAAGATCGACAATTAAGAAATGAAAGAAGAGAAGAAAGAAACCGAGAAGTAAATGGAGGATTAATACATGGAGATGATGGAAATGAAACAATAGAGGTTTTAAGACAAAGAATACAAGAGGAAAGGAGGTTAGAGGTGGAAGAACGTGTGAATCTAACAAGACAAAATCATGAGTTAAGAATGGAAAATTTGAGATTAGAAAGTAGGAGATCAAGAAGTACTGCTAGATCAAGTTCAAGATCATTTAGGGAAGAACCAAGGAGAAATTCCCCTATGAGAAATGCTGGATAAAATATCCGAGAGGAAATGCAAAATCCAAATGAAGAACAACATCATGGAGAAGAAGAGATGATTCGTGATCACTACATTCCACGCGGAGAAACACTGTGAATGGTAGACATGATAATGGAAATCAAGAGGATGGAAATAACCAAGATGGTAAAGAAAATCGAGAAGAAGGTAGAAGAATATTACATGGGAGAGAAATCCAAAGAAATCAAAGAATCATTGATGGGGAATTTGAGAGGCATTATGCTGAACAAGCACGTCTAGCTTGCGATAGATAAAGATTAAGAGAAGAAGTGGAAGAACAAGAGTTCCAAGAAGAAATACGACAGAATAATCATGACAATCGAGAAAGGAGACGCACACAAAATCGCCATAGCAATAATATCAATGAGGAATATGACATAATACAAAGGAGAATAGAAAGACATCGAAGAGAAACGATGTGGAATGAAGAAACTCGCAGAGAAAAAAGTTGAAGGCATAATCAGTTGCGAATTCAAGAAGTAGGTGAAGAGGAAAATTGCAGGAGAAGGCAGAATGAAGATGTTGAAGAAGAAGCATAAAAGCTCGCAGGACAAGAAAGAAACGAGCGCAAAAGAAGAGAAGCTGCACTGAAAAGGCCAATTGAGCAAAATTCAGCGGGGAATGAACAAATTTTAAGAGAGTTAGCAGAAATGAGGGGAATGTTGAATAACAGAAGATAAGGAGGCAGAGGGTAACTTGATGAAGTTATTGAAGAAGCTGCGAGAACTCCATTCACTCAAGAAGCATAATTAGGAGGAATCCCTCCAAAATGCAATTTACCAGCATTAACCAGTATCTTCGATGGGACTACTTGTGTTGTTTAACATGTCAAGGCTTATGTTAGGTGTATGCTACAATGGGAAAACCATGATGTTGTATTATGCAAATACTTTGCATCTAGTTTGACTGGAGAGGCGTTAAAATGGTTCGAAGGCTTACCTAAAAATACAATAACCTCTTTCGACCATTTGCAAGCTACATTTCTGGGAGCATATATAAGTAAAAATTCTTCGCGGCCCGGTATTGAAGATGTGTTTGGGTTAAAACATAGGCTTGGAGAGAGTCTGAAACACATAACCATAAGATGGAAGACAATGTGCAGTGAAATGGCAGGAAGAGTGGATGAGAGATACCTTATTTTATCTTTCATTAATGCAATGTTCGCAACCAATCTGTTGTACATACAAATTTTCAGAATCAAAAATACCATCACAATGACTGAGCTACGAGAACTACAAGAAGAATACATTGCTTTGGCGGAAAAACAAAATGAGATGAAATCATATCCAGTCGCAAACACCAGCTCAATAATGGCAAACGGGAGTTTACTTCCTAAAATGATTAACAATGTGGAGAGCACCTCGCAACCACAGCAAGATAAAGTGGTGATTGAAAACCAGTAGAAGTTAGTAGCCATGGGAAGTCGAGATCAAGAAGAGTATGAAAGAGAAATGAATTATTACAATCGCGGTGGAAATAATAAAATTCAAAGACTTAATCAGCCGCAAGAGACTTATGGTGGTCAGAGGCAAAATAATTTCAGAGGACAAGGGAATCAAAGAGTAATATGGGAAGAAATTAAGATTGCACCCCTAAATGCTAGCATAGAAAAAATTTGGGAAGCTATCATTTTGATGGAAAATATACCATCACCCTGGAATATGGGAAAAGAGCCACATCAAAATAATCGAAATCAAGAATTTTGTCCTTATCATCATTTTCATGGACATTCAATAAATGATTGTAGGAATGTAAAAAGAATAATTTTGAGGATGATTGATCAGGGAAAGTTAAATCATTTTCTAATAGGACATCCGCAATCTCAGCAGTTACCACTAGCACTAGATATTCGCAGAGTGAATACTGTAAAAGGAGAAGAAACATTTGTGATGGAGGTTGGAGCCAAGGCGAAGAATTTGTTCTGTAATTCCATCGCACATTTATACAAAACTATTGAGGATTTCCACGATAATGTTCTAAGCAGAGTCTTCGCGAGAGACGCAGATGGAAGAGAGATAATGAATATTGCGAGAGTCTCGCCATTAGAGGAGTGGAAAAAGCAAACTATTTCCTTCACTGCGCAAGAAGTACCAGAGCCTGGCGAGATGCATGACAACCCATTGGTGGTAAGGTTAGAAATAAATCCAAAACAAATAGAAGAAGAAGATGAAGAAAATAATGATGGTGAAACTGAGGATTCCTGGGCCATTAACAAAGTTCTAATAGATATTGTAAGTTCAGTTGATATCTTATTTTATCATACTTACAGAACCATGGGTGGAAAAGACGAGTATCTGATACCATCAACCTATAAAATATATGGTTTCAATGGCACTGCCAACAAGCCCAAAGGGGAAATTACAATGCGAATTCCATTAAAGGGGTTATCTTCTAAGATTCTATTCTGTGTTGTGGATATTGAATCACCTTATAATGCCCCGATTGGCTGACCTTGGCTACATGGGATATTAGGTGTGGCGTCAACTTTCCACCAATGTATTAAATTTCCTCATCCTAATGGTGTTGGAGTAATAAAGGGAGACTGGGTTGATGGGAAGAAATGCTATGAAATTGACATGGAATCTTGTGAAGAAAGGACATCGAGAAATAAAAATTGGAAACATAACATCAAGCAAAAACAAAGAGGTGATAAGATGATGGTTGATACAATAGAGTGGCGAGAGGAAGGAATACTTTGAAATCGGTATGAGTTGCAAACTGTAAATGGCAAGCATCTCGCAGATGAAAAGAAAATAGCAAAACGCAACAAAAGGGCTGAAGCAGAAAGTAGTAAGTAGAAAGGTAAAATGATGAAATTTAAGAAATTTATGAATGATTTGTTTCAGAAGAATATTTCATTTGAATAAAAAAAAATGAAATTGAGAAGATTATACAAGAGTTGAAATGCAAATAAAGAGAAGATCAAAGAAAAGAAATTTCATCAGAGTTGCAATACTCGCAAGAAACGCGAATAAAATTTCGCAGAGACATAAGAATGGGACGAACCTATATGGCGTACACCCTAGTTCACGGATACAATTTCGGAAGAGGCAAATGTAATACCTAAAGTGTGTCATATAAGGGGGTATCTCTTTGCGTTGCTCAGGGATAAGGCTATACCGCTGCTGGAACCTGAGTCACGGAGACTGGGGTCCATCTCTTTAATATACCTATCCAGGAGAGATACTTTGGATTTCCAACTATATAAGGTTATACCCTGGTTGGACGACCGAGGGTCTATTCTAATGGGTGCAGAGTATGACCAAGGCGCCGAGGTACACGATTGAGCCAAGAGTGCCTGGGATGGACGAACCTACCCTGGCCATTTTTGGTAAGTCTTGGCTATGATGCACTCGGCTCAATAAAACCCCACTTAGGGTGCAATCTCGTAACTATAAGCCATATATGCATAAAGGATAAGAGGATGCGAAAACAACTGGTTGTTATTAAGACCGGATGGGAGGAGCTATTATTGTATGGCCGATGTGCTCTCCTTGAAGGGGCAACCAGGGGGAGTAAGGGCGGCACCCTCCATTAGGGAGCTAATAAGTGTCTTAAGATGGCAATGTCATGGGGATTTATGTTCGCAAGAATATTTAGGCCTGTAATATTGTCGCATGACAAATACAAAGGCAACAAGCCATAATAAAAAGTTAAGATGAGATCAATGGGTTTTTACATGAAAGTGTAAAGACGTCCTGCGATTTCATCGCAATATGGCAATGTCATGGGGCTTTGTTCTCGCAAGGAACTTAGACCTGTCATATTGTCGCAGACATTTAACAACATATGGATAAGGCAAGATCAATGGGTCTTTACATGCGAATGTAAAGACGTCCTGCAATTTTGTCGCAGAAAGAAACGTGGCGAAATAAGACCTTTAATTAGGAAAGCAAACTAAGACCACAAGAGATTAACACATGACTGCGAGATTATGGTTGCGATTTTTGCATAATTTTATTAAGAATCTAATATGCTCAATCTTTTATATTGCAAACGAATAACAGAGGCATGTATGGGAATGAACAAAACGATAATATTGTTATTCATCTTTATATAACAGATTTACGCATCTTTATATAACATATTTACAAATAGATAGCCAAAAACTTATAAATATATTACTTAACCATATTGCACAAAAGAAATTGTCTTTTAATATATGCAGGAAGAGATAAGAAGAAGTTCATACACTAGAGAACATTAGAAGCTGGAGAAATTCGCAGCAAGTATATTACAAAGAGAAAAGGATAAGTGTACAGATATTACAGGGAGAATATAAGAAATCTAATTAGATCCATCATTGTCTTCGCCGGATTTCTTTTCTTCATCCCCACCACCTTCATCATGACCTTCATCTTCTTCAGAATCTTCAGCTTCGCTATCAGAAATGATAAAATCATGGACATTTTGTGGAACTTCATGCAAAATTTCAGGATACTCAGAATGAGGAATTTGATGATCATCGCAGACCAATTTAATAGAGTCATTGCGAACACCAACAAGAGTGTTACTAAAATTCCTTCTCATAATTTCTAACTGTTCCTTCAGTTTTGAATACTTTTCATTGCGAAAAGCTAGAGTTTTTGCAAGCACTCCCTTATCATCTTCAAGTTCTTTAACTATGACAGAGTATCTCTTTTCAACACCTGCGAGTACAGAATGGAAAATCAGAAATTTAGTAGCAAAATATAAAAGACGCAAGACCAATGAGAATGAATAATTAGCAACCTTCTCTTTCAAAAATCATGTCTCTAATCAAGGCTGCTTGTTCAGTATGAAGACTAACATCTACACCTATATTATTTCTGGAATTATCAAGAACTTTCGCAGCCAAGCAAATTCTTTATCATTGCTAATAAGAAGACAAGAGCGAACTTGGTTCTCTCTCGCAAGAAGATCTCTATTTTCTCCGATAAGTCTATCCCTCTCAATTTTAACATCAGTGAGAATTTTATGGAAATCTGCTAGGGCTTGAGCACTATTTTTAGCAATAAGATCTTTCTCATCAATAAGATCACTATTCTTACTTCTCAATCTATTAGTTTCTTCTTTTGAATCAAGATAAATATGTTTAAACTTATTGGTTAAATCCAAGTTGAATATGTGCTCAATTTTTAAGAGATGGAGTTTGGATTTAAGTTCATCTATGGAAAGAGATCTAATTTGATCATCTGAGAAACTACTTAAAGAGCTGTTAAGACGAGCAAGAAGGGTATCCTCATCTACAGGTTCATGGAAAGATCGGAAGATTGTAGCCTCATCAGTAAGGTCATAAATATATGCAAAAATGGTTACTTGAATGAGCCAAAATAAGGCAAAAGAATTAAAAGAAAAGAAGGAGAAGTTTATACCATAGAGTTGCTGATTAGCCTTTTCAAGATCAGAAATCTTTTGTTTATCACTTGAAGCATCAATTTCTAATTGATTATTTTTCTTGCGAAGCTCAGCAACCTCAGCTTCTAATTCTACTTTACTCTTGCGAAAATCAGTAGCTTCAGATTCTAACTATTCCATTTGCTTGCGAAGATCTGCAGATTTAGACTTTAAATTTTCATTTTTGTTGCGAAGGTCAGCACGTCTTTTCTCCAAATCTGAGGCAGTGATAAAAGAAGCTCTTCCAACCTGCGAAGAAATGTAAAAATTGCTAAGACAGATATAGTTTGAAATCTAAGGTATAAAGAAGAGGCAAAGAAGTGAAAACATACCAAAATGCTGAGTGAATTCAAAAGACTAGGAGTCAGCGATCTTGAGATTCCTTGGAAAGAATCATTGTCAACCAATAGGGAAGCGTCGCAAACCTTTGCGAGAGCTTGAGATACTTCATTAAAAGCTTCATCTCCATAATCATTTGAAATACCATGTGTGACATCACCAAAAATATTAGATAATTGGGTCATAAGAGATTCAGGAGAAGAGGAATCCTTCATAGGAGAGATGTCATTATTATCTTCGTCCTCATCATCATCAGCATCATCGTTACTCGGATTTTCTTCGTTAGCTTGAGGAGTTGAAGAAGAAGAGAGTTGGGTTTTTAATCTCTTTAAGGGAAGAGCACCATATTTCTCTCTGCGAGGAGCAGTAGAATTCTCTTTGAGAGGGGCAGTAGATTTACCCTTGCGACCAACTGTGGATTTCTCTTTAGTTCTCGCAGGTTTCACAGGCTCTCTTTCTTTAATTTCCTGTGAACACAGATAAAGACAAGAAATAGAGGCAACAATATATTTTAAAAAAGTTATAAAGAAATATTTCTTACTTCATCTGTGAGAGATTTGAGAGCTAAGTAAGTAGCAGGTTTCCCTAGCTTATCGTAGCTGGCTTTCAACCTTTCAATCTGATAAGAAGGAAATAGTCAGCGAGAATCTAAAGACATGAAGAAAATAATAATGGTAATTTATTATGCAAAAAATTAAGAAAACATACTTCTTTATTTCTCTCAGGCTAGTTGAATACCCACGGCTGGTATTCTGTGAGATTCGAAGGTAAAGTATGGGTACCAGAGATATATGAACCCTATAAAATTAGATGGAAGATGAACCATTTGTCATCTCTAGAATGACGAGGACCTTCATTATTACTAGTATGCCAATCGATATCCATCATAAGCATTTTATCTTTCGCGACATCATCTTTCTTTGGCAAGCGGACACCTCAGTAGGTGATATCCCTCTTCATGGGGATTATGTCATAGTTTATGAAAACATTATCTACAATATACATTGCGGGAATAATTGGAACATCCTTGAATTTAGGATTCTTCGCAGTATCAGGGTAGCGAGATTCTTTATTAGCACCACGAGTAGCATACTCCACCAGTAGAAGGACGCAATCCCCACCCAGTTGATATATGGATCGTCAGAATTTTGGATGAGAAAGTATCTCATAGAACACAGGAAGTTCAGGATTGTAAAGAGGAATATGAATACCAGCTTCAAGTTGACCTAGCGAGACTATAACATTCTCGTGAGAACTTGGATGATCAGAAAATAGTTTAACAGAAAGTTCAACTTTAGGGTTTTGATCAGGGAAGGTGGATAAAGAAAAACCTTGATTCTTAAACTTCTTCTGCATTTCCTCAAAGGCAGTCATAAATTTACGACCAGCGGGAGCCATTTTTAATAAAGTAAGTATGGGAATAAAGAAAATGATAGAAGATTGAAGGAAAAGATGCAACAGTAACAGATGCGGAATTTACGGAAGAACAGCAAAATTGCGGAGAAATTGCAGAGAGATAGAAAGAAGAAAGTAAAAAAAGGGAAAGAAAATAATGAAAGAAGTATTTATAGAAGAAAAAAAGTTCTCAAGAAGATGAATGCAATTAATGCAAATAAAGGACGTGAACAGTCAGATCGCAGCGGTTGAAAAGGACGTGTCAAAAATTGAATGGAAGAAAAAGTACGTGAAAACATCTGGCGAAGACTACAGAAACGTGTCAAAGCAGAAGAACGCAAAAAGATAAACAGCTGCGGCATTATTAAAGATTCAATTCTCATGATCTTTCCTCCTTCTCAAAAAAGACATGAGAAGAGGCAAGATGAAGGACAAGAATATCTCCATGATATTACTCTTGCAAGATTAACAACATTTCTGCAAACATCATCGCGAGTTCTTCAAAAACACTTCACGAGTGTCACAGAATGATTTGAAGAATGACGTAATAGCTGACGAATGAAGAAACACGGGAAGAGCGTGATTATCTTGCGATGTTCACGACGCTTGTGAGAATGGACATTATAGCTACTGTGATAATATCGCGAGTCAGATCCGAAATTAAAGGACAGATTATCTGTCACCCAGTATGTAAGTATCCTATATAAAGAGACCCAGTAGATTCAGAGAGGGGATGATGCATTTTTGAGTGCTGAGGAAGTCTTGAGGAGAGAGAAAATTCAAGAGAGTGGTTGTATTCTTGATTTATTCCATTTCTTGTAAACATTTCTGAGAATCAAATAATAAAGTGTTGTTTTTAATCCTCAAATATGTCTTAATTACAGTAAATTCTTATCAAGGGTGTAGTGTAGGATTTCCTGCAACTACAAATGCATTAAGTAGCAACTCTATGTTTTGTCCTTAAAATTGTTTTCCATTATCATAAACCAACTGTGCTGGAATTCCAAATCTGCAGATGATATTTTCAAAGATGAATGTAAATATATATTTATCGCGAATGTGCTGTACCGCTTTTATTAACTTTTTGAAGTAATCTGTCGCGATAATTAAGTATCTCTTCTGCCCTGAACCTGGCACAAAGAGTCCCACAATATCTAAGCCCCATTTTCCAAAATGCCACACACTTTTTGAAGATGATAATGGTGCCTCCGGTGCATATATCTTCTTTTCATATCGCTGGCAATCTTCGCAACACTTTGATAATTGTTTTGCATCTTCATGCATATACGGCCAATAATAGCCTTGTATTTTTTTTCTATAAGCCAAAGATCTTCCTCCGCTATGATTACTAGCATCTCCACTATGCAACATTTTTAACACTTTTTCTCCTTCTTCCAGTGTCAAACATCTAAGTAATGGCCCATTAAAAGATTTTCGATACAATACTCCATCCCTTAATTCATAATTTGTTGCACGGCTCTTTAATTTGTGCGCCTCCAATCTATTTCTTAGTGTTTGACTTGTGGCCAAGTATGCGTGAAAATATGCTATCCAATCTGCGATAATGTCGCTGGCTGGTTCTTCTGCGTCATTTTCTATTATCATTACATCCGCCTTTTCTTCATCTTCTTTATTAATTGAAGGTGTTGCAAGCGTCTGAATTCTTATGCATCTCGCAGCTGGATTTGTCATCATACTTGATATGAACGCAAAAGCATCTGCGAGTCTGTTATCTTTTCTTGATATATGTCTCCATTTTATTTTTGGAATTCTCGTAGACAATTCTTCAACTAGTTTCTTGTATTTCTTCAGAGATGGTTCATTTGTTGTGTATTCTCCTTTTATCTGGCGAATAACCAATTGCGAGTCACCGGTAATCCTTGCGTTCTCCAACTTCATATCTTCGGCGAACTTTAGAGCATGCACCACAACTTCATATTCTGTCTCATTATTAGTGGATGTGAATTCCAAACGAAATGAAAAAGCCATTTTTTCTCCTTTTGGCGAGATAAAGACCACTCAATTCCATTTCCTTACCCATTTGATGATCCATCCACCAATATTTCCCACATGTTGGGTTCCTTTAATAAATCTTTTGGATCTCCATGTTCTTCTTTTATGTCCATCATTTCTTCCACAACTTCATCATCTTCTAGAGGAAATTCAGCTAAAAAATCTGCTACAACTTGTGATTTTGGCGAGGATAGGACTTCATATTTGATTTCAAAGTTCCCTACTTGTGCATTCCATCTCACAACTCTGCCCGATCATTTTGAGTTCTTCATTACTGATTCAATGGGAACCTTTGTTAATACCTTTATTTTATGTGCCTGAAAATATATGCGAAGTTTAAAAGTTGCATAAACCAATGCCAGAATTAGCATTTCAATTTTTGAATAATTTCTCTCTACATAATTAAATGTTTTGCTGATGTAATAAATTGGTTTTTCTTAAATATTCTTTAACTCCTTGCATCCATTCACTGGTATATTGAAGAAATATTTATCTCGCGCTTAATGCGTGCGATGTTGTGTCAAGATAAATCAATAATTCTTCTCTCAAGATTCACCTTGATGTTAAAAAGTCCGAATTTGATCAAAAATTCCTTCAAATCTTGCACATAAAATAGATATGTTCATTAAATATTCTTTAACTCCTTGAAAAGCCTTCTCAAATTCATCCCATCCACTTGAATTTTGTACCCTTCTTGGAACCATTATATTTGAAGAAATGCTTGCATTTTTTGAGTGATAAGTTGTTTTGCGAATCCTTTGATCTCACATCTTTGTTAATTTCTAGAGATAAATTTTCTTTTGGTATTTCTGCTGCTGTGAATGTGATTTGCTGCTTTTCCCAATCCTTCAGAGGTGATATTTTCTCCACCGTTATAATTCTTTTTCCTTCAAAATCTCGTTTATGAATCCTTCCTCTAATATTTTCATGGAATTGGTTGATCATTGTTGTTGTTATCGTATTGCACTCCAACTTCCTGTAATTCTACTTTGCTTCAATTATTTTTTCTTCAACTGCTTCACCAATTTGTTCAATCATCTTCTTAACTCGAATATTGATGTTTAATCTTGCTTTTTCCTATAATTTTCAACTTTCAATCCCTGTTTCGGGCGCCAAAATGTAGTTGCAGGAAATCTTACACTACACCCATGATAAGAATTTAATGTAATTAAGACATATTTGAAGATTAAAAACAACACTTTATTATTTGATTCTCAGAAATGTTTACAAGAAATGGAAGAAATCAAGAATACAACCACTCTCTTGAATTTTCTCTCTCCTCAAGACTTTCTCAACGCTCAAAAAATACATCATCCTCTTTCTGAATCTACTGGGTCTCTTTATATAGAATAGTTACATAGTGGATGATAGCTAATCTGTCCTTTAATTTCGGACCTGACTCGCGATATTATCGCAGTAGTTATAATATCCATTCTCACAAGCGTTGTAACCATCGCTGTATAATAACATTCTTCCCATGTTTCTTCATTCGTCAGCTATTACGTCATTCTTCAAATCATTCTGTGACACTCGCGAAGTGTTGTTGAAGAACTCGCGGTGATGTTCGCAGAAGTGTTGTTAATCTCGCAAGAGTAATATCATGGCGATATTCTGGTCCTACAGAAATAAAGATTATTTGACACAAATGTTGAAAATTTACAGATGGCAAAGGCACTACACAAATTTAAACTAAAAACAATAGGAAGACAGAAATGTGAGCAAGTACTATTAGTAAAACCAAACTAAAAAGGGCCTAAACACGGGATGCTACTAAGTAATGCAACTATCAACAAATGATTTATGATCTATTACATAATTCAGCAAATGGACCGAATACAACTAAACTAAAAAACTATCAGGAGACGCTATATTACAGAGAAACAAAAAGGATTAAACCATATCGTTTTCCCTCCACAAAGTTTTCACAACAAACAACATGAACGATGAAGATGCGGATTGGAGTAGTTATAGATCATCTCCCAAAGATGAAACTATATTCTGATTAGGAGTATTACTTTTCCACTCTTAGTAAATAAGTTTCCTTCACCTGATTTAAAGCCAATGATACAAAAAAAAACCAATTGTTCTGAGCTATAAAAAAGCTCTTGACAGCAAAACAGTTGGTTGAGGTCTGGGTGTAAGAGCTACTGACTCGTCAGTGAGAATGGCAGGAAGGTCCAGCCAAGAACAAAAACACTACTCATGTCTAAGTGCTTGTACTTGATTATCATAATTCAAATTTCCAAGTATTTATGTAATATTTGTGTAACACCTTACAGATAACAACCGATGCAAGATCCAACCAACAAAGTTTCTAATCAAGCCATTACAAAAACCAGCTCTATTACTTCACCTTAGTAACTAAAATAAATCATACATCACTTAAAGTAGCCGCTTTAAACTGAAAGAAAAATCTCAAGTCCCTGTATTTACTCTATTAGCTGCTTGATACTGAAATCAAAATCCCTAGAATCTATTAACTGAAACAAAATCGTGAAACCCTAGAATCTATTAACTGAAGCTTCTTGAAACTGAAATCAAAATCCCTATAATATATTAACATAAATCAAAATCGTGAAACCCTAGAATCTATTAACTGGAATCGAAAAACTAATACTAATAAATACTTACCATATCGAATACAAGACTGCAACTGAAGATCGATTTTAGATCGAGATATGAATTGAATCTTCAGTTGATATCAAAGGAAGAAAATATCTTCTGGAGCAGATAAAGAGCAAGGAAATTAAAATGAAATGGCTAAAAGAATTCTAAGGAATAAAGAAGAGGGAGTAGTACTGTAGTAGATAAGGTTGAAAGGGTGGAAAAATAAAGAAGAGGAGTGACCAAACTTTGACTTTGGGTGGAAAAAAATGTCAAAGTGTTTCCAACCACATGCATGTTTTGCATGCATGAACAGCTTACCATTGTTATTCGCAACCTAAACATTATTGTTGCTAAATTAGAAACATAAACACGATGTTGCTAAAATATAGCAACAGAAAATATCAACCGAAATTTAGCAACGGAACTATTGATGTTGCTACTCTGGGTTGCTATATCCTTAAAATAGTATAGTGGATGGTCAAGAGTCCCCAGTCCCCTTTGCTGGTCGCGTATTCAAGAAGAGACTGTGGCTTCAAGACTGCTTCCTTTTCTGGATACAAACGCCTGCCTAACACAACATGGTTGAGAGCTGTGAACATGTATTGACATTGTCCCTTTGAGAGATACAAGATTTCACACAAATGATCTATCATAGTCTATACAGTCTTGCGGACATAATCCCCCGAGATCATGCAGCTTCTAATGGGAAGAGGATCCCTATGAACACCCTCGTTTCCTAACTGGAGTTCTCCTACTTCCACCTTTTCTATGAAGATTTGCTTCAACTTGTTGCAATCTTTGGTCGGGTGATGGACAAACCTATGGTAGCGGTAATATTTGGGATTATCGTCCTCGGTCGGTAGGCATCTGATAGGTGGTAGCTTGATCGCATCATATTGAATCCATGCTTCCAGGAGTTCTATGACTTTGTTCAGGGGAAAGGGGCAGTCCGGAACTGTGTCTCCGGATTCTTGCATAGGAGCCTTGTTCGCTCTCTTTCGAGATGAGGTCGTATATGCCGATGCTGCATACTTGGGAAGTAGTTCTGTTACTGACGCTTTCCTCTTTCCTCTTTCACCTACCACACTCACATAAGGGCCGGTATTGTATTGCTTGTTGATGAGACGCCTGCTTCCTTGGCTTTCACACGCATCTTCATTTCGAACGATCTTAGTTTTCTCCAATAACGCTGGGGCTGTTATGGATGATCGTTTAGCGGCTTCATGAATCTCAGAAAATGTTTGAAAGCCCAGGTTCTATAATAAAGCATGGTATATGGGAATCATTCCGTTAATGCATAACTCCACCAACTGGCGTTCGGTGACATTCGGATCATGACAGTCCAACGCCTGAGTTCTGAACCTCTTAACAAAGTCGTTCGGATGTCCGTTGCTCTGTTGAAAGATTCTTCCCAAATCTGAAATGGTGACTTGCTCTGACACGGAGAAATATTTCATGTAGAAGGCACCGACCACCTCACTCCAATTGGATATACTGTTAGGTGCAATACTGTTGTACCAAGTGTGTGCTCTTCCGGTAAGTGTCTTCGAGAACTCTTTCAGGCGGAGAACATGATTGTACTCGTGTTCCCCTAAAGATTCCAAAAATCGAGAGACATGTTCACGAGCGTTACCAGTACCATCATAAATGGAAAATTAAGGGGAGGTATAGCCTCTTGGAAGGAGAATTCGCTGCACATCTTGAGGGTATGGAGGCTAATGTTGGTGCATGTCCGTAGTACTTCCTTTTCCCGTCTTTGGAGGAGTCTCTCCAGGTCCTCACGCGTTATGAAGTTGGATGGTTGGTATCTTTCTCTTGGGCGTTCAGGAGCACCAAGAGTTTCTTCGTCCATATGGGTATGCATCATTGAAGCGCCTGCCCCGGGTGTATCGAACATGTTCCTCGTTGGCTCCATGGGTTGTCATGGTCCCTGCGGCAATCATTCGGTTAGGGTTTTGAGAAAAGTAAGTACCTCTTTCTGAGTCGCAACCATATCCGTTTGGGCTTTAGCAAGAACTTATTTCCTTTCCATCAAATCCACCATGGTGATAGGGGGTTATCCTCCTCTTGTTCCTCCATCCCCTCGTCCTGATGGAGGAGTAACAGTTGCTCTGGTGACGACTGGAGGCGTTACGCTTAAAGAAATGCCGGGATTCGCGGATGCTATGGCTCTGGTGATAGGAGGTGTCACGCCTACTGGAATATCCCCTGCTCCGCTGGTGTTAGTGGTAGAGGAGACGGCTCCACGAGATGTATTGATCACGTTCTGCACGGCTGCTCCACTGACAGGGACATCAACACATAGAGTGTTGTCGGCGCTAGCTCCCTCAGGGTTTATTTCTGATCCATACCTAAGTTCCGCGATCTTGAAATCAGAATTGAAGAATGAAATCGGGAATTGGAAATCAATATTGTAACTGAGAGATTCTCCCACTGTGGTCGCCAATTATTTATGGTTGAAAACTATCTCTGCCGGTTTTGGTAATTTTGTGGTGTGTGGATGAGAAATGAGTTTAAACCTTAAACAAATACACTGCACGGGAGTGATTTTGATTCGAGAGATCAATCTATACAATTCTGGCCTAAACCAAGAAATAACCGTTCCAGACTTGTTTTGGTCACAAAGTGAAGGAGATGGGGTTGATCTTAGGGAGGGAATCGAAGAAGGTGAAGGTGTAGGTTGTTTATGACTTGCAACAGAAAGGTGAGCATGATTACGATTAATGCAAGCAGGCTCTGGGTGTTTGAATACGTTTTGTATTAATACTTGGTTTCTCTATTGTGTCCTGTCTTGAAAATAGGGAGGAGAACCTATTTATACAAGTCATTTGAGCCTTATTCACGTCTCTCGTGGGAAGTGGAGGAAGTGGACTGATGGAGTAGTGGAATTGTGTATTAGCGTCACATGATCAGTCTTTCCCACTTCTCCCATCATCACTAACCGTCCATGTCTTCCTAACACGTTCTTGTGATGGCGCATTGCGCGCTGCACGCTGTAAACCGCCAGACCAATACCCTAGTATGTATCCCCCAGTTTGTGACATGATTGATATATCGAGTGTGTGGATCGTGGGACCCACAGAAGGTAGCATGTGATGCTAGGTTAAATAACTAAGTTATTTAGAAAGTCGATACTTGTGAAGTATCAAGTGTAATCTATGCAGGTTATGCATCGAATGTATTCAACATATATGAAGCATCGTTGTTGAGCATCATGCCCTGCCTACTTCATGTGATGGTTTGGAGGCTGCGCTAGCAAGCCCTCCCTTGGCCTACCACATGGTGTGGTAGAGTGGTGGATGACGATCATCATGACGCCCCATTGACTAATTAACTCCTTACCAGGGTTGCATTACCAAGAAGGTGAAGTTGAATGGACGAGATGATCTTTGAGACACTCATCTGCGACCATTAGTGGAATTAGGGTTTTTGAAGAGGTGCATATGCATCACTCTTCAGCTTGGTCGAATCCAAGCTTGGGATACAATTTTGGAAGGGCCGACCATGCATGTATGTAGAAGACATGACGGTGTAGGTGCATATACCTCATTGTCTTGTGAAAGTGTGATCTGGGCCACTTAATTTATTTGGCGAAGTTGAGTGGTAGAGATCAATTTGCGACAGAAATCTGATGCCGCAAAAGCCGTGCATCATACCAACTTAGGGCGCGTGTTTCAATACGACCAAGCCTAGTCGGTCTTGGCCGATTGGTTCGACGTGTAGGTGGAAGGCTGGTGTTCACGCCTATACCTTACTGTCCCATGAAAACATGATCTAAGCCACTCAATTTGTCCGACGAAGTTGAGTGGTCGGGATTAGTTTGTGATTGGGAAGTATGACCACGCTAGTTTGGGCGTGCGGTCTAGAATAACCAGGCATGGCATGCCTTTACCGATCGAGTGAATAGATAGATAGGCCCACGGTGGTCATGTTGATGCGCACCGGACCTGCTTAATCTAATCTCGGACCTCTCATTCGTGCATGAGAATATGAACACTCGTGATCGATACAAACCCTGATTAGGGTTTCATCGGCTATATGTCATTCCTTGTTTAGGCTCACGAATTGTGACGACCAAGCATAGTTGGTCTTGACCGATCGGTCAGGTATGTAGGCGGGCTCACGGTGTATGTATTGATATGCTATGGACCCTTTGAATCTACATCTGCACCCTCCATCTATGCCTTCGAAGATGGATGGTTGAGACTGATTTGCGACACATGTAATGTGCCATAACCCTAGTTTAGTGTTTCACGTCCATACAGTTTTGGCTGGACGAACTGGTAAGCCATGCTTCCCTCTTGGGGATGCCGACCATGCGGGGTCCACATTGGGTTGGTGGTGAATTCTCCAATACCTTCTTGAGGGTTATGGATTCAATCTGGGTCATCCAATCATGCTAGTGAAGTTGGATAGTCGTGATTGTTTCTGAGACTAATATGGTTAGTCCAGATTCAAATATGCTCAATGGGGCTAGTATAACATACCGAGAGATGATTCTCTTTGTTAGAGGATGGTGTAGTCTGTACGGGTATTTCGTGCATGCCTCACTATTGATACTTGGATATTCATGTTAATCTGCTGAGAGTAACAATCAGTCATCATGTCGCACCAACAATGAGAATTCTGTTGAGAACAACATAGAAAATACAAGGCGTTTCATGCATTAATTGGTAATGCTAAAATTCACAGAATACTTGGGGATTGTTGCTACATGCTCCATTCTAGGTGAATTGATAAAGAGCAGAAGTATTCATCACTTATCAAATGGCCTTATCCTTTGCAGTACGGCTGTACAAAAATTTGGTTTTACAACTTTAGCCCTGAACTAAAATCCACCATCAATAGGATGCGTACCCGTTCGCATACTGGCGAACCCAAACTTGGTCCGGCCACTTGGGTATGCGTACCCGTTTGCATACCTAAGAAGGTTATGTTCTAAAATCGGTTTGTTCATGAACTAATACATTTATATATAATAAGGAATGCAATCTTTTGAAAACCGTGGCTATAATGTTCATAAATTGATTTTAGAGAATCAAAATAGATTTTGCTTCTATTGTGTCTTGTATACTTCTATGAGAATATAAACAATTGAACAACTCTAAAACTAGTTTCATTTGAGTCATTTGAACTAGTTATGGTTAAGATGAATAAGGTTGATATGAAAGTGTTCATATGGCTAACTTCGGTTAACTATTGTTGAGCCAACAAGGTGTACGCACGTTTAGGTATGATTACTCATATCTATATGAAGTCACTTCATTTGTGTGTAACAAGCTAAGTTCGATCTAACGGTTGAAAGATGTTAGCTTGAGTCTAATCAAGTTTTCATCTAACGTTGAATATTGAATGCTTTGTTACCAAGGTAACATTGATTGCAAACCCTGATTTGAATACTATATAAAGGAGAACTCTAGCAACTGGGAAACCTAATCCCCATACCTCCTTGTGATACTAGTTGCGACTAGAGTCAGCTCTCCTTTAACCTTAGGTTTTCTCCAAAACCATGTAGGTTAACGACTTAAAGACTTCATTGGGATTGTAAAGCCAGACCCAACTATTTTCTATGTAGTTGTGTGTTCTGATCTTGATGTTTTCTATCGTGATTGAGTACTATCTTCTCTAAGATTTTCTCGAGATTTATTCTTCTATATGAAATATAAAAAGTAGTCACAAATATCTTTGTCTCATCTTTTGTGATTCCACAATATCTTGTTTCGCTACCATACAATTAAGATTATTGTGAGGTGATTGATATTACTTGGATGTTCTTAGGGAATTTAAGTCCGGTGTATCAATTGGTTCCTGTTCACCTTGTTTTTTCAAAAGACGGAACAAAAACTCTTAGTTATTTCCGTGGGAGATAGATTTATCTATTCAATAGACTTTTCTGTGTGAGACAGATTGGTTTACCAAGTCTTCGACTTTGGGCCGTAGAAACTCTTAGTTGTGGGTGAGATCGGCTAAGGGAATCAAGTGTGCAGAGTCCTGCTGGGATTCAGAGGCGTAAGGAAAGAGATTGTACCTTGATCAGTGTGATATTAGTTATGGCTCAACTACATTCCAGTCCGAAGTTAACTTGGAGTAGGCTAGTGTCTGTAGCAGCTTAATACAGTGTGGTATTCAAATCTGGACTAGGTCCCGGGGTTTTTCTGCATTTGCGGTTTTCTCGTTAACAAAATTTCTGGTGTCTGTGTTATTTTTTTTCCGCATTATATTTGTTTATATAATTGAAATATCATAGGTTGTGCGTAGTTCAATCAATTAGATAATCCAACCTTTGTTTGTTGATATAAATTGATTGACACTTGAACATTGGTCTTTGGTACCGTTCAAGTTATTTCTCATAATAATCAGTCTCACGGATTCTATTTGTTTGATTTGCTGATTACATTGAGAAACATATATACAACTCTTGGATATAGTTCTATTGATTGAGTTTGTCTGTCTAGTTGATTCTCTTGAAATTATATTGTAGTTTTTCCATTCAGATTGCTAAGAAAAATATTGGGTGTGGTTGTTAGACCCACGCTTTTTCAAATTTAATAAACTCTTTTGACTGGTTAGATCAATCTTACTTTAATTATCGAAATAGTCAAGTCTAGATTCGCAATCAATCAATATAGATCTCAAAGAGAAACTATAAAGCAATGCCGATATCACACAACTAATCAATCGAATAAATCCGATTCTAGTTGGATCTCAGCCGATCAAGGTTTGTGCATACAATAAGATACGAAAACCAATAAGAAACCTTCTTTGTCTTCAAATCCTATTTAATCTTCAATATACCTGCACAACGCCTGTAGGACCAGAATATTGCCACGGCAATATTCTGACGAGATTAACAACATTTATGCGAGCGTCACAGCGATTTCTCCAACAACACTTTGCGAGTGTCACAAAATAATGACATAATAGTTGACGATTGAAGAAACACAAAAAGAATATGATTAACTGGCGATGGTTACAATGCTTGCGAGAAGGAAATATGTAATTATCGCGATGTGATCGCAATGTGAATCCGAGATAAAAGGAAGACTTAGCTGACATCCATTAAGTAGCTTCCCTATAAATAGAGATCCCATAAGTCCAGAAAATGATGATGTATTTTTTAGAGTTGAGAAAGTCTTGAGGAGAGAGACAATTTTAGGAGAGAGAAAGATATTTTGCAGAGAAATTTTTAGAGAAAGAAAATGTATTTTTATTTATCATCTTCTTCCCCATAACTAGATTTAGAACTCCATTAATGGAGATTATCAATGTAAATCAAATGTAAATCTAAACAATTATAGTGAAGAACCATGGATGTTGATCAAATTGATCGAACCATGTAAAAATCTATGTGTCCAATTACAATTTTAGTATTTTAACCATATCAAATTAGTTTAGATCAAGAGATATTATCAAGATATTACAAGGGGTGTGTTGTGGGAAATCATGCAACTAAATTTTGGTGCTAGAAACAGGGACCTGCTATTTGATAGATTGAAGAAGATTCAAAGAAATTAGTTACCGGGAGAGTTAGAATTCGTGGGATCTAAAAGTTTTGAGAGGAAAAGTGGAAATTTCAATGGAGAAATTGTGTCTTCAAGCAAACACCAACAACACAGTGGAGAAGATGCAAAGCTAAATAAAGTTAAAGAAAAAGACGAAGATGCAAAGCTACGTCAAAAGGATGAATTTCTACATCAACAGAGTCTACATCAACTATAAGTTTAAAAAGGAAAAATCCCTTACTATTCTATCTTGTTTTATGCTTTATTGTTTATATCCGGAATTTTGGAAAAAATTAATTTGATTATTAAGTTTTGCTCTTCACGAAACAATCGTCAGAAATAAGCTTTGTTTTTCATAGAAAATTGATTCTCAATTGTAATCTTACATCAAAACGAGTTCTGTTCAAAGATTTGCATCATCCAAATTTAGTTTTACAAACCTATGTGATCGTTTTTTAAAAAATAAAAATAAATAAATATTACAGAAAACGTATGAATTTTTTTTTGGCCATGCGAATTTCAATTTTTTTAGATTGTGCGAATATCTCGAATTTCAGATCATCAAAAAATTTCGTTCTTTTTAGGTTATGTGATTTTAAGAATAAAATAAAATTGATGATTAACCTTGTTTTCAATTTTATGAAGTTGATATAAAACTTGCATTACTCATGGTGATTGCTCGCAGGGAATGAACTCTCGCAAGAAAGAAAGATAAAATTGCATGGATAGAAAAGAAAATAGAAATGGACAAAGAGAAAGCTTATACAAAGGACAACCAAAAGGAATAAGTCATGAGAATCTCGCCACTCTTTCACAAGTTGAAGACAGTACAGTTGGTCAAACCAGAAGCGTACAAGTTTAAGGTCGTATGATCGATTCTTCGTAACTGCGATATTTTAGCATATTTTTGATGAAATACCAAGGACAAATAAAAGAACAAGTAATAAGTTTTATGCGAAGATATCGCAAAGAAATACTAGAACAGATGGTTCAAGGCTGCGAGAGCAACAAATAGGTCACGGGTTCAAATCTTGCAAAGACACATATTTTTCATTTTCTTTTCATTTTCATTGGCGAATAAAAGCATAAGGAAAAAAGTTCTGCGATTAACTTCGCAGAGAGGTTCTTGAACAGTTGGTCCAGAGAACAGTATGTGAGTTTGTGGTCACATGTTCGAATTTTCCTGGAAGAATAATTTTCTTGTTTTTACAGAGGGTGAGAATATGAATAATATCGCAGCATTGTTTCATTATTTCGCAAGCAAGAGGTAGCACAGTTGGTGATCTGCGAAGTTAAGGAGTTCATGGTCGCGGGATCAATTCTTGCTTCTCGCAAATTTTATTTTTGTTATGTCAAGCTCGCATGTCAACCTTTGATTATTTCGCAGATAAATCTCACAAGTAAGAGAACTAGCACAATTGGTTGAGAGGCTTGAATGCAAGCAGCAGATCGCGGGATCGAGTCTCGTCGCAGCAATATTTTTTCACGATTTTTCTAAAGTTGCCTGGCGAGAGGATAATAATAGTAAGATGGCGATAGTATAACTTTCTATCGCAAACAGAAGCTAGCACAAATGGTCAATAACAAAGTTAAGAAGTTCAGTATCGCAGGTTCGAGTCCCTCGCCAAGCATCTTTTTTCTTTTACTCATTTTTGAACTTCAAGGAGCGAAGAAATGGAGTAATATATCAGAACTAGGAATTTCTTTCGCAAGCAACAAGTAGCCCAAATGGTTAGAGAAGGAGTATGCAAACTAGAGGACTTGGGTTCAAATCTCCTTACTCGCAGAGAATTTTTTGCTTCGCAAAGAAATGTTTATTCTGCAAAGAAAAAAGTTGATGATTATTTCGCAAGTTAATTTCGCAAGAGAAGGTTAGAACAATTGGTATGGTGCAAGAGGCGGATCAAGAGTTTATTTCTCATTTCTTCTCAATTCACAAGCAAATCAAATACTTCGCGAGAAACGGCAGCAACAAAAAATCGCAAAAAAAGCTAAGTACCACTTCCTTGAATATTTTACTTACAAAAAATGAAATTTTTTGATTTATTTTACAAAAAGCGATACTATCGCAAGATTTCAAAGAACATTTTTAAGATTTCTAAAAATGTAATTGAAAATTACTAGAGATTTATAACATTTCAAAAGATTTCAAAAATGTTTGATTTAATTTGCCAAAAGCGATATAATCGCAAGATTTCTAAAATTTCAAAGATTTCAAAATATCTCAAAGTTTTTTGATTTGATTGACAAACAGCGATACATTCACAAGATTTCAAAAGATTATAAAAATGAGATCATCGCAAAAATTTAAAGATCGCAAAAAAAATTCAAACATTTCAAAGAAAGCAAAATTATCGCAACGATTTCTAAAATTTCAAAAAAAATTCATTTATAAAGAGAGATACAATCACAAGATTTTACAGATTTCTCTAGAATATTTCTTTTACAGATTTTTTTTTTTGATTTAACAATGCTATACAATCGCAAGATTTCAAAAGATTTTAAAGAATATTTATTTCCAATATGATGTTATGAGAATGAAGGAAGAAATTGACAGAACTGAAAGAATGAAGAAACGCGAGCATCATCGCAAGAAAGGCGAATAAAATTTCGTAGAGACATAAGAATGGGACGAACCTTTATGGCGTGCACCCTAGTTCGCGAATAAAATTTCGCAAGAGGCAAATGTAAGACCTAATAACGTGTCATATGAAGGGGTATCTCTTGACATGACTCAGCGATAAGGTTACACCGCTGCTGGAACCTGAGTCATGCAGATGTTGGGGTTAAAGAAAACCTATCTGGGAGAGAGATCTTGGATTTCCAACTATATAAGGTTATACCCTGGTTGGACGACCGAGAATCTCTTCCAAGAAGTGCAAAGTATGACCAAGGCGCCGAGGTACACGGTTGAGCCAAGGGCGTACGAAACTCCCTTTCCATTCTTGGTAAGTCTTGGCTATGATGCACTTGGCCTGAAGAAAACCCCACTTAGGGTGCAGTCTTGTAACTATAAGCCATATAGGCATAAAGGACAAGAGGCTGCGAAAACAACTGTTTGTTGGTAAATCTGGACGGTAGGAGCTAGTCTTGTATGGCCGATGTTCCCTCCTTGAAGGGTAAACCAGGGGGAATATAAGGGCGGCACCCTCCATTAGGGAGATGATAAGTGTCTTAAGACGGCAATGTCATGGGGCTTTATGATCGCAAGAACATTTAGGCCTGTCATATTGTCGCGTGATGTAAATTATACAGAGGCAACAAGGCATAAGAGAAAATGTTAAGATGAGATCAATGGGTTTTTACATGAAAATGTAAAGACGTCCTGCGATTTCATCGCAAGACGACAATGTCATGGGACTTTATTCTCGCGAGGGGATTTAGATCTGTCATATTGTCGCAGAAAATTCAAAGAAAAATGGTTAAGGCAAGATCAATGGGTTTTTACATGCAAATATAGAGGCGTCCTGCGATTTTGTCGCAAAAAGAAAAATTGGAAAAATAAGACCTTTAATTAGGAAGGAAAAATAAGACCAATAGAATAATTTCAAACTTAATTATTTTCTTTTAAGAATGCCGGAAAGATTTGCTCATCGCAAGAGAGCTAGCAAGTACTATCATAATCTTTCAGAAGTATTGTTCACGATTTCTCAAAAGTATTATTCAGAGTCTCTCAAGAGGATTGTCTATCATCTCGCAACAATATTCTTGCGGCACTATTCAGACTATTCATCGCGGAACTATTCAGTATTGTTCAACTCGGCACTATTCAGCACTATTCATCGCAGTACTATTTATCGCGGTACTATTCATAGTTTCGCAGAAACATTCAGAAATTTGCAAACTCATTCAGCATCTCGCAGACTATTTCAGAATTTCACAGGAGAAGTCATTATTTCGCAGAATGAGGCAGAGGCAATTCGTTTATTTAACATTTTCTCAAGGATTCTTCCTTCATAGATAAAGAACAGAGGCAACTATGGATTACCAAGAAAACATTTTTTGTTCTTTATCTTCTCGGCAAGAATCATTTCCAAAATGGACAAGGATTTTCACCAAAGATGAAGTAATAATTTCGCGTGAACAGAGGCAATACTTATGATTTTCATTAAAGGACGGATACTTCTTTATATTTTGAGGGTTGAGTACTTCTTATATTTCTTCAAGGATACTTCATACTTCGCAGAGTTGATATTTCTTATTTACTTAGTAAAGATATGGAACTTCAAAAAAGAATAGAGGCAAGTACGTACTTTTCAAGTCTAGTATTCTTTCCCTCGTTCCTTCATCAACAAAAATCAAAGACTACTACAACAATAGATTTTTTCTTAAAGATTACTTTTCAAGCAATATTCAAGAAAAAAGAGGCAAGATGTAGGACCAGAATATCGCCACAGCAATATTCTGACGAGATTAACAACATTTCTGCGAGCGTCACAGCGAGTTCTCCAACAACACTCTGCGAGTGTCACAAAATAATGACATAATAGTTGACGATTGAAGAAACACAAAAAGAATATGATTAACTGGCGATGGTTACAATGCTTGCGAGAAGGAAATATGTAATTATCGCGATGTGATCGCAATGTGAATCCGAGATAAAAGGAAGACTTAGCTGACATCCATTAAGTAGCTTCCCTATAAATAAAGATCCCATATGTCCAGAAAATGATGATGTATTTTTTAGAGTTGAGAAAGTCTCGAGGAGAGAGACAATTTTAGGAGAGAGAAAGATATTTTGCAGAGAAATTTTTAGAGAGAGAAAATGTATTTTTATTTATCATCTTCTTCCCCATAACTAGATTTAGAACTCCATTAATTGAGATTATCAATGTAAATCTAAACAATTATAGTGAAGAACCATGGATGTAGATCAAATTGATCGAACCATGTAAAAATATATGTGTCCAATTACAATTTTAGTATTTTAACCATATCAAATTAGTTTAGATCAAGAGATATTATCAAGATATTACAAGGGGTGTGTTGTGGGAAATCCTGCAACTACAACACCACTTGAATCTCATGCGATCAATCACTCACAGAACAGAGTTTGTTAACAAAGGATTATCACAAGATGTCTTTAGATCTAACAACAGTTCTAAAGATCCCCTCGATACTTCGATCTAGTTTGGATGAATCTTATATAAGAAGAGAAGATTCTCCAGAATAAACAAACTAGGTGAAATCAAAGTTTCAACAACCATTAGTCAATCAAATCAAATGAAAACTAATAACACTGTAATTATCTAGTTTCCCACCAATAGTACTCGTAGAGCTTCTTGATCCCACAAAAGTCTTTAAACGAGCGGTCGTAAGATATTTAACATAATTAGGATACTTTCCTCTCCGATTAGACGGCTCCACCAGAAACAACAAGAAATGAAGAGTTCATGGCTCTTAGGATAGTTTGCTAGAAATGCAAACATAGGTATTTATAGACCAAGGATGTCTGGACATCAAGGAATTTCCAAAACCGAAAATATTCTCAAGATTTACGATGAATGCCAAAATCTGGTTTTCCTAATTCCAAAAATGCTTGGACATAAATGCTTGTCCAATATTTCTGAAATCTCTTTATATAAAATCTCCAATTATTAAATGCGCATTCCTAATTTTTATTCTCTAGAGATATGCATTTAATTTTTGGTAATTAAAGCATATAAAATCAAAAACCTTAATTAAAAGATTCTTAATTTATCTCAGCACAGGATCTCCTTGAGTACTAAGGAATATCTTTAAAAAATAAATGATAAGAGTTACTGTATGTGTTCAAAGTATGTTGACATCTTTTCACTGTAAATCCTTATTTCATATTTACATGGATTTACATTCTCAGAATCGATTTTACCACACTTCCAAACAAGTTTAGAATTGGTTGACCTGTTTTCCAAGACTACTATGTGATTGACCAAATACCAAATCCCATTCATGGGTTCAATCGGTTCTACCAATCACTAGGATCGGTTATACCTTAATATGTAAATACATGTGATCGGTCACACCAGTCACTAGGATTGGTTACACCAGTTACAAGGATCGGTTCCATCTATACATGGTATTTCTTGTGATCGATCACACCAGTTACCAGGGTCGGTTACACCAGTTACCAGGACCGGTTACACTAGTTACCAGGACCGGTTACACCAGTTACCAGGACTGGTTACCAATTACAAAGATCTATTACACAACACTCGTGATCGGTCACACCAATTACTAGGATCGGTCACACCAATTACCAGGATCGATCATACCAACACATGTTGATTACTTAGTATCGGTTATACCAATTAATAAAAACCAATCATACCAAATCATAGGTCATGCATTGTGATTAGTATATACCAAGATACATAAAATAAGTTAAGATCGGTTCTACCATCTTACACATATTGGTCATCCAAGGATTTGCAATGAATATCCGGACCAATAAGCCTAATGATTTCCCTTTCGATTCACGAAACATGTTCATGAATGTAATTTCTTTCAACAAATGTAAAACATTGTTTCCTAGGATGAAATCTTCACCATAACCCATTCACATAATCATAACAATATATACAACATTATGTCGATGTCATATCTACGAAGTTCAAAATATAAGCGTTATACTTCGTAGTCTAATTCCCTAATACTATGATCATACAATTATGGCCATGTCACATCACTAGATTATTATACAATATGTACAGTATATATAGCTTCGTAGTTAAGTTTTCAATATAACGCGACTTAAAAGATACGTTAGACATGAAACAGTTCAAGTCAATATTACTAACCTCAAGTGGAAGGACGATGTCTCGTTGTAGTTCGCTACTTCTTCACATTCTTCAGGTCTTCGGAGTAATACTTGTATGTCTCAACATTCCTAGACTTTCTAGTCTGACCTAAACGAAGTTGACTCTAGTATTTAATCAAGTGACTTTAGATGAGTTTTGACACACTAAAATATGACAATCAAACTTGACATACCAACACTTGGTGAGTTCAACCGAGCTATGCTCTAACAACTCTCATGTTAGAATCCAGTCACCATTTTCTTTAACATTTCTAACAGTGTTATTGCTCGTCTTTCCAGATGGAGTGTCACCAAATAATACCAATGCAATAAAGTAGCGACTCGGCTGAAGATTTATTTTAGGATAGGGTTAGGGTTATAGGGGAAATCAAAATCAAAATGATTATTGATTGGGGATTTTTTTTTAAAATCCACCTCGTGGTCGACCTTCTCTCTAGTAACAAATATTTTCTTTCTCAAAAAATTACCGAATATTAAGTTAAAGGATCTGGAGGCTCCGGATCGTATATACCTAGAGTTCATCTGTGTCCCCATCTCAGTCACTTACTAGCTAACATGTGTTCCTAATTATGTCCAGATTTCAGGTTTACAAAATTCGTTAAATTGGATGGTACTTTAAGAGGGAAAAAAAACTCATTGATAATTTATAATAAATCTCGCAAATAAAACCAACTACAAGAAGAATACCAGAATTTATGAAGATTGATATATCATGCTTCTTTGATGCGAATTCATTAAAATTTGGAGGAAAATATTATGGCTGCCTAATTAGTATTATATTTACTATAAATGATTTTAATCAGAACTTGGATGATATTTTTTTCTTAAAACCAAATTGATATAATTACCTCGTCATGTATCAAAATACTATTAACTAACACTTTCATATAGTTGTATCACATGAACAACCAAAAAAAAAAAATTAAAATTAAAAGATAAAACAACCAATAGTCGTTGAATGCCTAGATTTTGTTCAGTCACCTTACCTAGTTATATGTAGTCGTTCATAAGGGAGATTTCAAGAAATTGTTGTTTTAAATTGTAAACCAAGTTTTGTACGAAAATTAGTATTACCAGATCATATACTTAGAATCAACCTAGTCAACCTCGGCCGAGATGAGATCTTGCCAAGATTCATGGTCTCGATTCATAATCGAGACAATCTCTCAATCTCGGAGAGACGAGAAAATCACCGAAACGACCATGATCACACCGAAATTAGTTAACAAGTCGACATGCAATATGGAAATCTCATTATAAAAATCAAAACTAACCCAAAAATACTTGATATTTTGTCAGTTGTATAGAATTATTAATAATATCACGAGTGAGACTTCAAGTTAAATCAAAATCCCTAATTTTTTCATCAACCGATTTATCAAGTGTTATAGAATCTATGAAGAATAACTTTGGGATTTTATTTCGACAAGATAAAATTGTCAAAATATCCTAGTCTTGGCCGAGACAAAACCGAAGTCCAAATTTCAATGCCAAAGGAATACACAAATTGGAATTAGAATGACTATGAGAGAGTTTTTAAATACCCTGTTAGTCAATACAGATTTTATGAGAGTCACTGAATCCCCCTTGTTAGCGGATAAAGACTTTTCTAAAAAAAAAACAACTTTAGAAATCTCTAATATTATAGATGTTATTGGATTGAGATTTCTTGAAAGTCAATAAAATACCATTGTTATTCGATTAAGACTTTAAAGTTATTCATTGCAACTGCATACTATCCTACTTTGAAAATTGAAAGGATAAAGTACATATCGTAGTTCATCCATGTCGGGACCAGAAATTAAAACCAACTTGTGTTGTAAGGTTAAATCCAAGTAAAGCCTAGTCCGTATAGACCAAAGGGTTTTTTCGTAAGGTATCTGAAAAGGCGAGGGTACCCAAATATACCTCAAGCTATTACTTTTCCTTCCTATAAGTCCTTTCTCCGAAAGTGATTGTCTATGGACTGAGTCGAGACAATACAACTAAGCGGTTCACACTTCGTGTGATCGTATATGGATATGAGATCGAGACAATACAACAACGAAGTATGTTTACTTGATACAAATGTTCGGACTTAACCAAACTCAATAGGATTTACGTATCAATTAAATAGGAATTAACGTTTGTGCAATTTACTTTGATTATAATAAAACTATTATAATGCGGAAATATAAAGTAAATGACACAATAAGATTTTGTTAACGAGGAAAACGCAAATGCAGAAAAACCTGGGACCTAGTCCAGAATTGAATACTCTCAGGATTAAGCCGCTATACAAAATAATACCAACTTCGTATAGTTAAGACCAAGCAACTAAACCTATAGTTCCCCTAGTTTCGTCTGTATTCCCACGCCTCCAACCTGTAAACAAGTCACGTACTTGGACCAATTCCTTTGGTTCATATTCCAAACAGTAAAGGAACAACAAATCTGTTTGGTATCAACTCTCTTCAACCAAGTGCTATGAGTTGCGCAAAGGTTCCCTTGTTTATTTTAACATAATATCCTTTTCCAGGTTCCAAGATCTATCTTATGTTCAATCACCCAAATGCAATCGTTAATATTAATCCAACAACACTCTTAATCCAAAGAATTATGTTGATGCCGATCTTCTCAACTATTATATCAAAATACCCAAAGGATAAATCAATTATAGTTGGATCCACTTTTACCAAAACAAGTATTGTGCACACCAAAGATTATCAAACCAAGTCATAAATTTTATATCTCTTCTTTGTCTTCAAATATTCTTAGATCTTCAATAAACAATGCACACAACTACTTGAATATCTTGTGATCAATCACACACAGAACGAAGCATGTTAACAATGGATTATCACAAGATAGTCTTTAGATCTAACAACAGTCTAAAGATCCCTGTCGAAACCTTGAACTAGTTTGAGTGAATTTTATATCAGAATAGAAGATTCTCATGCATCAACAAACTAGGTGCAATCAAAGTTCAACCACCGTTATTCAATCAAATCAATACGAAAACTAAAGATAAACCAAAATATCTAGTTTTCGACCAACGGGTCGCGTTAGAGCTTCTCAATCCCAAAGAATACTTTAAACTGAGCGGACGTAAGATATTCCACCTAATTAGATTACTCTCTTCTCGGATAGGCGGTTTTACCAGTAACAAAGACAAAAGAGGAAGTCTATTGTTACGAAGGATTAGTTTCCTAGAAATGAAAACTCAAAGTATTTATAGACAATGAAGTTTGGACACCAAGGAATTTCCAAAACCGAAAATATTCTCAAGATATTTTTTATTACTACTCCAGATACGGTTTTCATAATTCCTGTGAATGCACTGTTCAAAAATACGATCGAAATCTCCTTGGAAAATCATTAACTAGTAAATGCACATTACTAATTGTTATTTTCCATATATAATTAATTAAAAACCCTTAATTATAAAGTTTCTTAACTTATTTAAATTTGATCTTGGGATTTACTTCCTTCTTAGCCGTTAAGGAATATCTTTGAACAATAAATAATAAGCATTAATGCACCGTGTTCAAAGTGTGTCGACATCTTACTCTTACAAGTCCTTTTTAATACTTATTCATTTGAAACCGATTACCACACTTCCAAACAAGTTTAGAATTGGTTCATCTGACTTTCAAGAACTATGTTATTGATCAAGTAACACTCAATTACAAACCATGGGTTTACGGTTATACCAAAACAAGTTTTGGTTCTACCTCCATGTAAGTATTGTGCATAGTCACACTAGCTTACCATAATTCGGCTGACTAGGTACTAGGATCGGCTCCCCACATATATTTGGGATCTAACTTGTATGCACTGCACATGTCCATAGGATCGGTTCCCCTTGCCCAAAAATGTGTTGCACATGTTCATAGGATCGGTTCCCCTTTCTTCTATAAACCTTGATGCACCTCATACAAGGATCGGTTTCCCTTGTGATGTGTTGCACCTCTTATTAGGATCGGTTCCCATTTCCCAATATTTGTCAGACACTCACAACCCCGATCATAGCCTAGGTGATTACTTAGGGTCGGTTTCACTAATAAAAGTCATACCAATACATAAGTCAGGCCTCATGTGAATAGTTTTACCAAGAACACAAACAAGTCATGAGCGGTTATACTAATCACACATATTGGTCGTTCATAAGATATGCAATGAAGAACAGCCCCAATAACGCCTGGAGATTTATTTTTTCGGTTCACAACACATATCATGAACTTACTTCCTTAAAGCACATGTAAAAACATTGTTTCCTAGGATGAAATCCTCACCTCATACCCATACATAATCACAATAGCATTCATACGATTATGTTGATGTCTTATATACAAAGTTTAATGGTTAAGCAAGAAACTTCATATTGTATTCCTTAATACTATGTCTATCTAGAGTGTTCATGCTTCACAGTTTTATATTTTCAATATGCACACGACTTGAAAGATACATTAGGGAATAAAACAGTTTAAGTCAAATATCACTAACATCAAGTGGAAGGATGATGTTGTGGTTGTAGATCTGTACTTCTTTACTTCTTCAAATCTTCGCAATACTTGTAATGTCTCACCCTAATACTTTCAAGCTAACCTATAAGAAGTTGACTCTAGTACATTTAAATCAAGCGGCTCTTAAATGAGTTTTGGTTCACTAAAATATGACAGCCAAACTTGACATACCAACGCTTGGTGGGTTCAACCGAGCAGTGCTCTAACAATCTCCCCCTTTGTCAATTTTAGTGACAAAATTCTTGCAATCATATGGATAAACAAATTACAAGAATTCATTACACATACGCTTAATTCCTGAATTCCACAGCACATAACCTGCATACATTCAATCCTCAAAAATGCAGCGGCTGCACTATAATAACAAAGCTCATACTCCCCCTAAAGGTGAGATAGGTAAAGTTTCAATCCGCGCATCTTTGTTATCCCGATCATATGATATGTTACTCCCCCTTAGTTTGTGCTTTTCCTCATTCGTTAGATAAATATTTCAAGCACCATTGTCCTCTTCCCTAGTGACACCAATCAACATAAAATTGATACCAGCATCACTTGTTTACTCCATATTTTTCTCCCCCCTTTTTTCACAAAAATGAGAAAGAAACGAAATAAATAAAGGACAACACGAAAATGATCTTAAAAATCTCAAAATAGACTTGCAACCTGTTGAGTCAAGCACGAGGGTTCCACACACCATTTTTGATAACCAATATCAAAACAGAAACTACAAAGTAATTACGTTTTGATATGTTATCATGGAAATAATTGCCCGAAGCAATTTTCCCAACTAGTTTAGCAAACCAAAAATCAACTAAGCAACTTAGTTCCTTTGCTAAAGTATGAATACAACTGCTTTATTCGATAATACCAACACAAAGATAAACTCCATTTTTCTCATCAGGTTCTAATTATCCATATAACTTAGACCTTTAGATTTTAAACAAGCCAAATACTTGGTTAGTTAACTAGGATTTCCTTGTTTAGGTTTTCAGCTAGACTTGAATAACTGAAACCTCCACTTTGATAAATCTAACTAAGGTCAGAATTAACTTAATTTATCTTATCCAGGATCGAATTGGACTAAACAACTCATCTCGTCAACATATTCATTCGTTAAGCCATAAATAATTCATACAAACCAATAAATCAACTTGCATAATTATTCACCTCAACTGAAAGCAATTGAAACAACAAATATATCAAAGTTTCACTATTGCACCGAAATTTTGTAAGCCTAAACAATTGATACTACACAATAAAGAAAAATAACAATTGTTTTACTTAACTGGAAGAAATTGAATTAACATAAACATTAAAGAACCGCAATTGCACCAAACTTTTGTAAGCCTAAACGATTGATATCACACAACAAAGCAATATAACAAAAGTTTTACTTAACCAGAACCAATTTAATCACACAAACATCCACACATACATAATGGAATAAACATATCAATTGTACCGACAATTTCGTTTAAGCAAAAGCAATATATATATATCAAATAAAAATAAGCTTTTCTTAAAACAGGAAAACAATTAACTAACAAGATTGTTACCTCAATTTCGCATCCAACTTCTCCAATATGATCGCATCTTCTTCTTCCAGGGAGAATTGATATCAAAATACCATTATGTTGTCATCCTTATGCAAAAAAAAAAGAATAACAACAACCAACCTTTACCAGAGAAAGGTTAAAAATCAGTTTTAACAATTGCAAGTAATAGTTGAAAACCGTCGAAACACATATGCTTTTATGCTAAACCAAAACCGATTCAACATATTGTGACTTTTTCACATATTATTTCTACAGGAACCCCTCATGATCCTTTGATAAAGCCTACCAACATGGGAAAGAACTTAATCCTGCTAAATCAAAAAGTCACCCAAACCATAAGGGTTCACAACATATTATGAGGTCGAATATCAAGGTAATAAAACCGAAATCAAACATCTCATAAACATACATAGCAAATAAATAAAGCATTAAAGTACCGGCTATGTAAATCAAAACTATCACAAGAAAAATATAAATCAAATAACTTTATTCATAATAGTTTTTATTCATAATAGACTTATACAATCAATGACAGCAATCAAAAGTTGATGTCTATTTTTCTAACTCAGTCCTTCATATCAATACCACATGAAGGTGGGTTTCTACTTTCATTCTCCAGCTTGTGAATTTCTTCAAGTAGAAAACCTTGTTGTTTAACCAGAACCTCTTGCAGGTGAGAAATTTTCGTGAAGGACTCTGCAAGAGCATGAAGTTCTGTCTTTGATTGAACACAAAAGAGTGTCAATGCTTCAATACACTAATATTTCTTCGGCGTATTCTCTCTTTACTTCTTTCTAATCCAATCCTCCTTTTTGATTTTACACCTAATCTCAAGAGAAGCCCCTGACTTATTCTTAGGTTGATCATTCTGATCTATCATCTTTTCGTACAAAGATGTTTGATCCGGACTCATGGTTCAGACAAGGAAAGATCTCAGAGAGAGGAGGATCTCTTTATATTTCTCGCACTTCCGAAATTATAATATTCCTAAAGATACGAATATACCAAATCTTTTCAATTTCTATATTTTATTTCCATAATCTACACAAAAAGTGCCTTGATTTTCTTCTTCCTCACTCGAAATTGGCACACATGGTGAGGAAAGAATTCTAATACCGATTAGGTGGTATTAATATGAGATTTTCTCTCATTATGGAACTTTGAACAACCAGAGTGTTCTTGATCTAGAATCATATGAGAAATTCTCATTTTGTTACCTCGAACTAATGAAGTATCTTGACTTTTGCTGCCTATGCAACTCTTAGCAGTTCTGTTCTTGAGACAGTTTTTGCATCTTATCTTATTTTTCCCTTTACCATTAGATGATTAATAACATCGGAAGACATGTCCATATTTAAAATGGGTAAATCACTAATGGAAGAGGAAAAAATAAGATTGACAACTAATGCAATATTACCTATTTCCTCTTCTTCAGAATCATATGAATCAGAGGTCTCATCATGAGTTACAGCCAATTCCTTACTTCCAATATACTTTTTAATATTGGGACAGTTTTTAGCAATATGACCAAACCCTTTACACTCGAAGCATTACGGCTAGTATTCATCATTTTCTTCATGTTTCTTTTTGACATGTACTCGATCATGTGGTCGAGAAGATTGGTGAGTATCCTTTATGAATCTCTTATTTCTTTTCCTTAAGAGATCTCGAAACTGTCTAGTAATCAAAGATAATAATTCTTCGATTTCATCATCAGAGTTTCCTGCAATCTGTTCATTTGAATCATCCAATTGTCTATTCATTTCCATTGGAACTTTAGGAATTTTTTCATCTTTAAAAGCAATTCTTTTATTTTGAGTATACTGTGATTCATGATCAAAGATCTTTAACTTTCCAACGGGTGTGCTTCGTGAGAGAGTTGAGAGATCATTTACTTCTATGATTGCATGCTTCTTAGAATCGTATCTTGGAGGAAACGATCTGAGAATTTTGCACACTATATATTTTTCAGAAATTGTCTTTCCTAGAGAGAAAGAGGTATTAATTATCTCAGAGAGTTTAAGATAAAACTCTTCAAAAGTTTCGTTGTCCTCCATTCGAAGGTTTTCCCAATCAGATGTAAGAGTTTTAAGTCTAGCTTCTTTCTCTGATGTTTTTCCTTCGAACACGATTTGAAGATCATCCCAAGCTTATTTCTAAGTTTGACATGTTGTAGATCACGGATTATAGCATGTATTATAACATTCAAACCATCTGAATTCTGCTTAGCTAGTGTCTTTTCTTCGTTCGAAAAATCTACTAGGCGTTTAAGCTCAGTATCTGAATTTTCTATCTTTGGAAGAATATAACCATCGACGACTAATATCCAAGCATTAAAGTATTGTGATTAAAAAAAGATCGCATAGCATATTTCCACCATAGATAGTTTGTTCCATCAAATCTTGGAGGTATGTTAATTGAAGTCGATTTGTGAGAACTCGAGTTAATTCTTATAGGATGGATCGCACCAAACACAGATTGTTAGATATTTTCATGTTTTCCTTCTATGATACCAATTGAAAAGGCCGGGGTACCCAAATATACCTCAAGCTAAAACTTTTCCTTCCTATAAGTCCTTTCTCCGAAAGTGATTGTCTATGGACTGAGTCGAGACAATACAACTAATCGGTTCACACTTCGTGTGATCGTCTATGGATACGAGATCTAGACAATACAACAACGAATTATGTTTACTTGATACAAAGGTTCAGACTTAATCAAACTCAATAGAATTCACGTATCAAGTAAACATGAATTAACGTTTGTGCAATTTACTTTAATTATAATAAAACAATTACAATGCGGAAATATAAAGTAAATGACACAGCAAAATTTTGTTAACAAGGAAACCGCAAATGCAGAAAAACCCCGGGACCTAGTCCAGAACTGAATACTCTCAGGATTAAGCCATGATCGCTGTCGTAGGCGTCAAAAATAAATTACACTTTCTCACTACTCAAAATATATAATATAGCTAGGGCAATAAAGGATCGTTCCCACATAGAGGACTAGGTTGTCTTTTGTTTCGATTTATTATATAACAATTGGGGGGTTTTCTGATTTTTATAAACTAAAAATAAAATAAAAGCAAATAAAGAAATAAACAAGCACGCAAATCAAGGTAGTGAAAGTATTGGATACATATTTCATCTTCAATTGTAAACAAGTATTGAATGTATGATTAGAATTCATATTTAATCTCGCTATCATCAAAAGCCCTAGAATACCTTATTGCAAGAATACTCCGTAAATTTCCTAAATTTATCAACACACATATTAGAGCTGCGTATGTGAATTCTACCTAAAGAATAACCTAACGCATTGCGCTAATTAAGTTCAATTCCTAGGAGCATTAAGTTTCAGAAATAGGATAATCAATGCAATTATCATATATTGTGCATGACAATTCGGACAAAGGTCAATTTCTACATCTGATTACAAGAGTGTATCACTACAAACCGTAATCATATCATGCTACTCGTATTCAAGGTTATCGCTTGATGATAAACCCTAAAATAGCTATATGTATGTTCAATCAATTCTAGACTCAACCAAACAAACATTCAATCATATTGCAATACATCGATCATGCAATTATTATAAATAGTAGAAATCAAACGATAATACTGAGAGAAAACTAATTCATAAAATCAATAACTTGGTTGGAAAATCCAACTACATCTTGAACCAATAATAAAAACTTAGTTACTTGTGTTTTTGAAAATCATCATAAAAATCAAAGAAGAACTATCATGTGAAACCCTAGAAAACCAAGTATGAGTTCTCCCTAATGGATATCTCTAGGTTTAGAGAAAGACTTTTCTATTTATATGCTTCTCCAATTCCTAAAGGATATTCTTTCCAAAAGTAGGTCAAGTCTTCTCAAAACCCGTCTCCAATTGGTCCACCAAGCCCATGTGGTAAAACATCTTTTCTCTGGAAATTCTGGGTCCAAAGTTGGCTGCCGGGATGATGATGTCATCACCGGAATCCGGTCACCGGCGCCAGAAATCATCATCGAAAAAATGTCTCTAGCCACCTGAATGATAAGAAACTATCACCAGGAGATTCTAAACTTCTAGTGGCACAACTCTAGTTCTCTACAGTTCAAACATCCACAAAATACCATCCACGTCAATTCCTTGTTCTTTCGAAAACGTACCCAAGAGTGTGACCCGTAGCTCATATGTCCGTCCATCGACTCTTGCATCCGACTCGTACCCCCTTCATGATTCAGTAAAACTTTGCAATTCCCACTTTCCATTCCAAAATCCGGAAACCGGAACTAGTAGCACCAGTGCACCAATTCTACTCACTTTTCGCATAGCTGCTGCAGCTTCCATAATTCTTGTTTGTTGTTTCCCGGCCTGTACCATCACATCAGCAACTTAACCAACATCATCAGCATTTCAATCCTGCAATCTTCACAGCATCTACATCATTTCTTCGTAATCTCATCTACGGTCCCATTGGCATACATCTACTGCATTTCATAGCCATTAAGTCAGATCAATAATGCAGCAAGGCTTTCATTCAGCTGCAACACATTCTTTCCTGCAGTTTCAGTTCACAACAAACACCTGCAATCTCGGGCCCAGAACTTATTCATTCCCTTCAAATTTGTCTTTGCAACCCTGCAACGCACATATCGACCATATTCTTGTCATCCAACCAATTCTCTCAGTCCAATAGCTCGCAGCTATCATCAAACCCTGTAACTCTCACCGCTACCACTTTAAATCTCTTTGTTAAGCCATACATTCCATCTCCAGCTGCAATGTCATTCCAACTTCATCTTTAACTACAACAACATTATATCCTCACTCTTGCCTCCTAATTCCACTAGTACTAGAACCCATATGCTCAGTTTCTTACAATAACCAACAAAAGCACCAACATCTGCTCTACAGCCTCGACAGAACCAATTAGAACACCAGTTACAACTCAAACAAACCCATTCTTCCTTGTTCACAGCTCGTGTCTTTTGTAGCTTCAATTTAACTTGAGCTTCAACATCAAACTACAGCATCAGTTCCTCCATTTGCGCACTTCAATAGCACCAACCAGACTCTCCCATATCACAACTGTAACTGCGTCTTTTCTTCTTTCATACATCATCCATCAGTTCCACCATTGTATTTGTCATTTTATCAACATTACTGGCACCAATTCCAGTGATTGCACAACCATTCCATTCATGCCTGCAATATCCATGTGAACACCAGTAGCAACAACGACAAAATAAAACCCAACCGTTCTCTTGAGATCAACACTACCACCACAGCCTACTCATATCTGAATCCATCATGTAACAACAACAACAACACTCGTCCAGATGCAAATTTGAGCCGCTTATGTCTCATCACCAATGCTAATCATACATGAAATTCATCACTCTACAATCCATACTAACACAACCATTGTGACCATGGCAACAACACCCTTTTCAGCATAACCACTGCCAATACTTGCTCCTATAGCTTCTTGAATGATCAATTTCAACCACATATATCAACACAATCATTGTGCTACTGCCACAACCACTCAGTCGAACCTCCAGATCGACCTGGAATATCTTGCATTCAAAACTGGATTCTTAATCTTCCTTGTACTGCACCTATCCATTTCCCAGTTTCTGCCTCACTCTTTTGCAGCAGTGAAAACTCAGCTAACAAATCATGCATCAACTTCATGCACATCACCAATAATTCAACCATCATGTAGCTCAAACTCCACTGCATTTCCTTGGCCTTCATCATTCACCAGCTGAACCAACAACAACTCAATCTCCACCTTCAGTTCTTCAATCAATCTCAACCTATCACGCACTCAAAACAGCAACCAATACCTTCTCCATCTCAAATTGTTAACCCTATGAACACAACCCACAGAAACAGCTCCAATTCAAATAATCTTTCTGCCAAAAACAAATTCAGCTCAAACCCATCTTTCCTTATCGAATCTAAACCCTTCAATCGATCTTCCTTCTCTGATTTCTCACAATTTCAGGAACCCTAACCTCCATAATCAAACTAGTTCTTCATTTCAATTTCATTCTTTAAATTCCTCATCTTTGTTTCTTCATCTGCTCAAACATTCATCACCATCTGTAGCAGTCTCAATCATTCATACCTGTTATAACCTCCACCTTCTCGATCTGTTTCATCTCTGATTTAATCCAATAACAGCATCATCCACCATAATACCTACTGTTATTCATTAATAGAATCATCAAAACCTCCTCTGAAACCCAAATTCGATCCATCCTCTGATATTTGCATCTATTTCTCATCATCCTTTTCTTCATTGATTTCTCCGACCAGCCGCAATAACCACTCTCCTCTGACTTTGAAACAAAATGATTGAGAGAAATGATTTTCTCTGAAATCTAGGGATGGGTAATGATGAAAAACGGGAAGGCACCTAGCTATGGTGGTTAAGGGCTAACCATCTCAAACATGGCTTATCGGTTTCGGAAAACCGACTGCCTAATTCTTAGTTGTAATTTCCTCCTTTTTCGCGACCTAGTTTTCTCCAAATATCGCCAATGAATTGACATTTTTTCCTCTTTGCGCTCCAAATGAACTTTTTCTCCTTATTTTTCTCCATATGACTTCATTGCACCTAGTAACTCAAAGCTAAACATAAGAGATGCAATTCACAAGGATAATAGCAAAGAAAGCATAAATACTAGATATAAAATTAGGTGATTTAGACACCTATCAAGCCGCTATACAAAATAATACCAACTTTGTATAGTTGAGACCAAGCAACTAAACCTATAGTTCACCTAGTTTTTTCTGTATTCCCACACCTCCAACCTGTAAACAATTCACGTACTTGGATCAATTATTTTGGTTCATATTCCAAATAGTAAAGGAACAACAAATCTGTTTGGTATCAACTCTCTTTAACCAAGTGATATGAGTTTGTAAATGGGGAAAACGGTTCACTGGTTTTTTAAGAAAGTGAAGAGTCGAGCGTGTTGTCGAGACTCCTCAACCAGGCAAACTTCTTAACCTCACACAGATATACTGCAAAGGAAGTGCTTAGATTCGAGAGATCAATCTGTAGGACTCCGGCCTAAACCAAGTCAATGGCCGTTCCAGAGTCAATTCGGTCGCAAAGAGGGAGATGGGTTGATCTATAGGAGGGAAGCTGAGAATTTTGTGGGATCAGTGATGATCAAAGATTGTAGATGTGTTGTGGGTTTCTGCAATAATTGGTGAACTGTTGAGTTCTAATAAGTTATGATGGATTGATGAATTCTTGAGAGTAGTTATTCAAGAAATTCTGTGTGGACGATTGCTGATATCTAGTGATCATTTGTTGTCCTCAATCATGGATTCAGAGACTTAATTATACTATCTGAGTTGTGAACACCTTGATCCCTGTAAGTGTGATGGTTTCATGAGTGAAAGAGTGGGCAAGTGGAAGATCGTGGTAAAGTCAGTTCTAGGTCGTGTGGAAAACTGACGGATCGTGCACCCACTACTCTGCTAACTCCTTCAACCGTTGACACAACTTACGCAGATTTCTCGTCGTGGATGAATCCACGTGTTGTAGGCCGCCAGACCAAAACCCTAGTTGTTATCCCCCAATTTTACGTGATTGATGTCTCACGAATCGTGGAGTCTGCATGACAGGCGTGTATTTAGTTTGTCAGTGGTTGACTGATTAGGCAATGAGCCTATGTTTTGTTAAATCGAGCATGTTTGACAAATGGTCAGCGATTCGTGAATGTTAATGTTGCTCGAGCAAATATTGTAAATTTAACAAGTTGTTGAATATTGATGAGTTACTGAATATATGTGGATTATTCGAGCAACTGAGCAAGTATTACTCTATTCGACGAAATACTGATAAATTACTGTATATTGATAGTTGGGTCAATATTCGATCAACTGATCAAGTATTTCTCAATTCGACAAATTACTGAATATGGAAAATTTGACGAGCAACTGAGAAGGTATTGCTCAATTCGACAAATTAACGAATGTTGATAATTTGACGTGTAATTGAGCAAGTGTTTCTCAATTCGACAAATTACTAACAATTTATTAAATATTGATAGCTGGATCAATATTTGAGCGGCTGAGCAAAGTTGCTCAATTCAACGAAATATTTACTGGTGGCGTGACCCAATAAAATATAAAAATATAGGTAGATTACCAGATATTATAAAATTAATCCCCGTGGATCAACATAAATTTATTTGGTGTTTGAACTTGCTCAGAATAATGATTTGTTGAGCGTTTGTTCGAAAACCCTAATTTTTGACGAATTACCCATTAGTTGACGAATTGCTGAAAATAGGTTATGAGCAAAAGAGGGACCGACCTCATGGGACCATGGACGTCCATATGATGCCCAATTGCTCGAGTGAGCGTGTACCAGGGTTCTCAGTTGGAGAGTTGGTGAAGGAATGATGATTAAGTGTCGGTTTCATCATTTTTTAAATTACTGCTGGGTTCAACATTAGGTGATAAAACCTAGGTATGAAATATGGGACCAGATCTTGGTGGTCACGGGACTAGATGTTGTCCGTTTGAGCAATCCCTATGTTGGTTGGAGAGAGTTTGGCCAAATACGAGTAATTCAGCAAATTAGGTCAGAATTATGAAAACACGTGGGACCGACTTTGTGTAAGCCCTAGGAATAACCCTGGTCGGTCATTAGGGAATGTGCGTGCTTCCATGGTGTCTGTGTCTCCGTACTGAGTGTTTCAGTATTTTCTGATGGGCGTTCGACCAACATTGTGAATTTTCAGAAGAGTTTCATCTTGACTGAAATTCTTGATTTTGTTGGAATGAGCATGTATGCGCAATTTATCAATATTTTGTAAATATTAAAATAAGAGTATTTTAACATCTAAATTTGCCATGAGAGGCTAGACGGTCATGTGACCATGTTGGCTCTTGAATTTTCATGATTTGAGCAAAATTTGTAAAATTATGAAGAAATCATGATTTTTGCTCAAACTAGGGAGTTTCACGAATTCGAGGAAAATAATAATTATAAAAGACTAGGGATTGCAGGGTGTGGAACCAGCCATGGATAGGGCATGGCCGGCCGGCTATATTTCCCGGTCCCGCACTCTTTTCCTTATTTTATAATATTATTATTTTTCATGAATCCATGAAGTTGTGGAGAATTCATGAATTTTGCAAAAACAAGGAAAGTTGCTAAAATCAAGGAGTTTTTCATAAGTTCATGAAAATAAGAAAAAAATAGGGCAAAATAATGAAGGAAGCATGGGACCGGCCACGGCTAGGGCATGGTCGGCCGGCCGGTGGGCCCGGCCCTGGGCGCTCCTTATTATTTTATTAATATTTGTTTTTTTCTCCTGTTTTGCGTAGGATTCCTCATCTATTCATGTTTTTGGATGCTCGTTCGAGCATCTGGGTGCTCAGTCGTGCATCATTGTCGAGTACACTTATACCATTTCTATGGGGCTTACTCAGTGATTATCCAGATGCCTGGTTGTTGAGTATTTATTGTTAATCCATGAAATTCAGTGTAACATAATTCATGAAACGAGACAATGAATTAAGTAGTTATTTATTATTAATTCATAGGATCAACTGTAGATTCGACCATGAACTCGGAATAATAAAATAGGCATTACCATTCCATGGGATCGTGGATTCGACCATAAAATCGGAGTAATAAAATTATCTATTACCATTTCATGAGATCAGCAGTGAATTCGATCATGAAATCGGAGTAATGAGATAAATTGTTGTTGCCATTCCATGAGATCAAGTTATAGATTCGACCATGGAATCGGAGCAACTGTTATTGCCATTCCATGGGATCAAGCCGTGGATTCGACCATGGAATAGGAGAAATTGTTATTGCCATTCCATGGGATCAGGCTGTGGATTCGACCATGGAATATGAGAAATTTTTATTGCCATTCCATGGGATCAGGCCGTGGATTCAACCATGGAATAGGAGCAATAATAGATTATTCTGGGAATTCAATGGTGAATGTCACGGCAGAATTAATCTATGTGCATAGTCAGGAAACGGATAATCCTGAGGGTGCTCTCAGACACTACGGAGAACACCCGAGTCTACACACATAGCTCTACATAGTCAGGATCAGTGAGCATCACTGTCCTGAAGGTGTTGTTCCTCTCAATCCGACGGAGAACCACTCAATCGTTCTTCTATTTAGAGGTGGGTCGCTCTCCTGTAGTCAGGGAACAATGAGTGTCACCGACGTCCTGAAGGCATTAAGCCCTCTCAACAAACAATTATGTAGGAGGACCGCCCAATTCTATTATTCTACATAGAGGTCACAATGAAATGTAAAGGATCGAACGCTCATCTAGTGTAGGCTTTTCGATAGACATGTTCATCATGGCTTCGTTAAATATGAATCGTCACATGCCTGAAGCCGTATCAGAAGCATGCAGTATCATGATTTTATGGATTTGACCTTTGTTGAAAATCCACCATCAACATTAAGTCCCCTGCTTAGTGAGGGACAATCATGTTCCGCGGTAAGCATTAGATGGTGATTTTCAGTCGACGAGATCGTGGTTGAACTCAGTCTACAACGGAAGTTTCAGAATCCTCGATTTGCTCCAATGGTGTCATGTACGAGCAAATGTTCGGGTGAGGACCCTAAGTGTGATATAGTGTTATTTTGTGGACGTGGAGAGGTGAAGTGCTACTGATTTGGTTATCTAAAAGGCTAGTTTTGGTCGATTTAGGATTTTCGGGCCCGGACCCAAAAGAGGAAACCCAAGTGTTTTAGGTTTTGGAAATAAAAATAATAAAAGGGGTGAAGCCCTAATTTGTTTTTTATTTGCTAATTTGTGCACCTATCCTCTTCATATTCTTCACGTGTTCAGCAGGGAAAGAAAAAAAAATTCCGTAAAACCAGCGCCGACGCCGCCGTCCGATTGCCATCCGGTCGGCGCCCATGTGTAAGTCCGAACTTTTTTTTTTTTTGCTATGTGTTTTATGATTCATGAGTTTTTCACAAAAAAAAAAGTCTCATAGTTGCAAGTATGCATAGGATTTATGAAGAGTTTTAGAAAACGTATGAATGCTCGCTTTTTCGCTAGTTTAGGAAACGAACAAAAATCCCTAATATGAAAGAGATACATAAAGTTCTGCATAAACATGATATAGTTGCAGTAGTAAGAGTTTTGTTTATTAGGTTTCATGAAGACCTAAGTTTGTTTTCAAAGCATGGACTTTGTAAATACTTTTAAGAACGTAGGATTGTTCGTAAAAAAAGTAGTAAATAATAATCCATAGGGTTTAAAGAAATTTTTGAAAAGACGTGGAGTTCATGATGAAATTTATTTGAGAACTTTCAATAACTTATTTGGAACCTCTGGACTTTTTACAAAAATAGAAAAGACCCTGGTTTCGTAGACGAATGCTCAACGAAGCAAAAGGTTTTTTTTTTTACGTGAGTTATTAGCTCAAAAAAGAAAATTATTACTTTTTTTTTAAAATACGTGACGTATTCATGTTTTTTTTTAAAGAAAATTAATTTTTTATTTATGGGAAATTGTTGAAAGCGAACAATGTTTCCATGTGTTGATGAATTCGTAGTGTATGTGCAAGTTTGGCGATTTTATAGCGTATGTACACGTAAAAATCAGCGAATATTCACATGGAAGGTTGTGTGAATTATTCATAGTTTCATGAAAATCCAACGTTGATTTTAAATAACAATAAGTTTTTTGCTCGGCTTTGCAGGTTTGAAAGAACAAGCAAGTTTTGAGGCTTTACGTTGTTATCACTAAGTTCGTGAAATCGTAACTAGGTAAGAGTTAATGATTACCATTTTTGCTGTGAGTTCGGTGTTAGCATATTTGTAATCCCATGATTCTGGTTCCATGCAATGGTGACTTCTAGTAGCAGTACCACCAATTATGACCATTACTACTCTTTCATCTTTTTCTGAAAATGATTATAAAGTTTCTGCAGCCAAGTCACGAGCTAAGACGAACCCACGAGCTAAGATGAACCGTACTAAAAAAATGGAGCCTGGAGCACCTCTCAATAACTGTAGAGTTACTTATGTTGAGATCATGAAGAGAAAAGCCGAGACTGATGAAATTGAGGATCGTCAGTGAAGAAGAGACCGAATTCGACGCAGAATAGCAGCAGCTGAGGAGAAGCTTCGAACTCGAGCTGATGGTGTACCCTCTAACTCTGATGCTTCGGGAGATGAACCCGTGTGGGTGCCACCAGAACGCAATATTAATCCGAATCTACGTACCATGGAGATTGAGAAAGCTATCAAAGAAACTGAGTATGAAGAGAAGGAATACTCAGATTCCGACGACGATCTTGACATTCATCCAGACTCCGTCAATGGCTCTGATAGTAATTTTGATGAACAATTTGAAGAGGACTCTGCCAAAGATGATGTAGGACTAGAATATCCCTATAATACTTCTTTACGAGATTAACAACACTTCCCAGCGAGCATCACCGCAAGATATTCAACTACACTTTGCGAGTGTCACAAGAGCAGTCAAAAGAGTGACGTAATAATTGACGATTGAAGAAAACAGGAGAAAAGCATGTTTGTCCCGCAATGGTTATAAAGCTTGCGAGAATGAACATTGTAACTATCGCGGTACAATCGCAGAACTAACTCGAAATAAGAGGAAAACTTAGCTGTCATCCACTATGTAACTACCCTATAAATATAGACCCAATACGTCCAGAAAAGGATGATGTATTTTGGAAAGTTAAGAAAGTATTAAGAAGAGAGAAACTTCAAGAGAATAGTTATAATCTTGAATTCTCCCATTTTTGTAAACATTTCTGAGAACAAAATAATAAAGTGTCGTTTTTAATCTTCAATTGTGAGTTGTATATAGCAAGATCATAACAAGGGTGTAGTGTGGGATTTCCTGCAACTACATTTTGGCGCCCTAAACAGGGATTGAATTAGCGAAATCATAGAAAAAAGTCAAGAAGAAGATAAGAATTGTTCAAGATTAAGAAAATCATAAAACAAATCAGTGATATATTTGAAGGAAGGATGATTAGAATCAAAGAGGATTGTATAAAATTGGACTGTGGTATGGTAATGAGAACAATGATTGATAGATTTCATGAAAATATTAAGGGGAAGATACACAAACGGGATTTTGAAGGAAGGAAAATTATGACGGTGGAAAAAATATCACCATTGAAAGATTGGGAAAAGCAGGAGATCACATTTACAGCAGCAGAAATACCAGAAGAAAATCTAAGTCATACATCTCCATTGGTAATTACTAGGGCTGCACAAAACCGAACCAGAACCAAAAACCAAAACCGAAGATTTTTAACCGAACCGAACCGAAACCATATTCCTATGGTTTATTATTGGTTGTCAGTTTCAGATAACCGACAATATTGGTTTCGGTTTAGGTTTTATCTCAAAACCGAACCAAAAACCAATTGGTTAACCGATTAATATTGACCATAGGATTAAATAATTATAGGACGTGGATGGGGATATTTAACCCTAATAAATTACTTCACTCGACTACTCGAGTCTTCCCAAAATCTTATCTTCTTTCGTTCTTCTTCCCTGAAACTAGAAAATGGCTGTGAAAGATAACCCTACTGAGTACTGAAGCCTAAAACTACCACCATCACCTTCTTGTTTTACTTATTCTTCTTTTAGTTTGATAAGTAACAAACCTATCAAATTCGATACAGATTCACCGCCATAACCAGATACATCGCCACCTTATTTTTTCTCTTCTTATTCATCATCTTAGAATCACAAATCTACCATACAAGGTTCTAATTCAGCACCCTTGTAAGTGAATCTTTGATTTTCAGTGATGGTCTTTTTTTTTTTATTTGATATTTAGTGGTTGAACTAAGGATCTGTGATATCAATTATCTTTAGGGTTTCTCTCGATTTTGAAGCTAATTGTTGTAATTTGTACGATTTCAAGAGGTTTGAAAAGCGATAGAGTTTGATTTTAGGTTAATTAGGTTTTGTATTGGGGTTACCAATTTTATTTGAGGAATAAAATACATCATGTTCAATTTTTATTTTAATTCAATTGTATGTTTATGGGATTTTGATTCTAGGGATTTTTTATTTCAAGGTTAACTGTTAAGGTTGTTCTCCATCTGTAAAATAAAAGAAAGGTAGATCTCTATTACTCAAATCTCTTCTCGATTTTTATTTCATTATTATTTCAGTTAAACTTCATGTTCAGGGGATTTTTATCTTAGGGATTTTTAATTTTAGGGTTCGTGTCAAGAGAAAGATTTATGATAATAAGTAAAACTAACCAACCTTATTTGTTTGAATCTTCATTTTTCTTGTTAAAAGTTTTGGATTTTTCTTAAATTTGTTAAAAATGTCTAATTCATTGCTTGTATGAGTACCTGTAGTTTCACCCAAATTTGTTGAAAATGGCGAATTCATGTGGTGGTTGAGAGTTTTTCTTAGGCATGTATGTGGTGGTTGAGATTTGCTCACTGCATAATATGTGAAGTGCTTTAAGAACTGAAATTTCTTAGGTATGTTGAAACCATGTTTGACATAGATTTCAACCAATATTAAGTGTTTGGATATGAAGGAACATAGATAAAGCTGGGTACTGTTGGGGTGTACAGGGAGGCTTTTATTCATGTATGTATATGACTAGCTTATACTTATGTGTAGGTACTATTACACCATTCTATGGAAAACGAAACATCAATTGGCAGGCGGCGTCAAGTTAGGGCTGCAGTATGGGATCACTTTGTTATGGAAGTTCCACCTTCAAAACATGCAAAGTATTGTTACTGTCACGCTAGATTTGCTGCTCCTATGAAGAATGGGACATCTAGGTTGATTTTCCATCTAAAAAGATGTAGGTTAATGATTAATCAGATAAGAAATTGATGGAAGTCTACTTTGTGTTAGTATTAGTACATGGTTGTAATATTAAATCCTTAAAATTATTTTTATAGCAGGTTCAATTTTGTCAATTTCATGTTAATGACATTTTTGTTGAAAATTTTACCTGTCTGATATCAGAAACTGATGAAAATGAAAGACTGTATATAAATCTGGTGGTTAACCAAAACCGAAATGGTTTTATACAAAACCGATTCAAAACCGTACCAAACAAAACCGAGTAAGCTTAATGGTTTCACTGGTTTTCAAAAATTAAAAACCGAGTACTTTGGTTTCGGTTTTGCCAAAAACCGATGAAAACCGAACCATGTGCAGCCCTAGTAATTACAGTATCCACTATACCAATGAGAAAGGAGGAATCAATAAAATCTGTAGAAGAATGGGCTATGAATAGAACTTTGGTGGATGCAGGAAGTTCTGTAGATATTATATTTTATCATACTTTTAAGAAAATGGGATATAAGGATGAAGAAATGTCTTATTCAACATATCATGTTCATGGCTTTGGAAAATCTTTAACAAAACCTAAAGGCGAGATAGTGGTACGAATTCCACTAGGAGAGATTGAAACACAAGTAACGTTATATGTGGTAGACGTGGACTCACCGTATAACATGATATTAGGAAGACCGTGGATACACGCAATCAAGGATGTAGCATCAACATTGCATCAATGCATCAAATTTCCTATACCTAGTGGAATTGGAGAAATTAGAGGAGACACAGATTTTGCGAAATTGTTTTACCAAATTGAAGTAAGAAATTGTGAAGAACATCCAAAGCTGCGAAAGGCTCGCAGAAAATTGGCGAGAGAAACAAAGAAGGAAGGAGAATTTCAAGTTTACCTGATAAGAGAAAAAGAAGGGAAAGGAATACCCAGCGAAATCTCGTGAGAAGGAGATAAACTCGCGAGAGTAATGAAAACACCAACACCAATGGGAGAACCTGAAGCCAGTTATATTGCAGCAGAACCAACAAAGGAAATATATATTGGGAGTGAAGAAGAGCCTAAAATGCTAAAAATTGAGACTATAATGGAGGCAGATGAGGAAGAAAGAACTATAAATCTCTTGCGAGAATATAAAGATATATTCGCGTGGAGCATGGATGAGATGCCAGGGATAGATATATCAATAGCATGTCATAAATTAGAAATCAACAAAAACATAAGACCATTTAAGCAAAGAATAAGGAAAATCGCAACAACATACCATTCTCAAATAGAAGAAGAATTACAGAGGATGCTCGACGCAAGAATTATAAGGCAAAAAAAATATCCAGAGTGGATTGCAAATATGGTGGTGGTCCCAAAGAAGAACAAGGGGATAAGAATTTGCATAGATTTCACTGATTTAAACAAAGCTTGTCCTAAAGATAGTTTTCCGTTACCAGATATCCCACAAATGGTTGAATCAGCAGCAGGAAATGCCAGAATATCATCGTTAGATGGATATAAAGGATATAATCAAATCCCTCTCGCTGAAGAAGATCAAGAACATACCGCATTTTTTTCTCCAAGAGGATTATATTGTTATACAAAGATTCCCTTTGGCTTACGAAATGCTGGTGAAACGTATCAAAGAATGGTGGAGAAGGTGTTTGCAAAGTGGATCCATAAAACATTAGACTTGTATGTAGATGATATGCTGATCAAAAGCAAAAAAGCCGAGAATCATGTGCAAGATCTGAAAGAGATTTTTGATCAAATGTGACAATTTAATATTAAAGTGAATCCCGATAAGTGTACTTTTGGAGTAACTTCAGGAAAATTTTTGGGGTATATTGTATCAAAAGAAGGAATACAAGTTGATCCGGAAAAAGTACAAGCAATTCGCGATATGCCAACGCCTGCGACGGTAAAAGATGTGCAAAAATTGAATGTACTCTTAGCCTCGCTAGGAAGATTCATCTCGCGATCTTCAGACAAGTGCAAACATTTTTTCGATATACTCAATAATGGAACAAAATTCAAGTGGACAAATGAATGTGAAAAGGCTTTTCAAGGAATAAAAGAACATTTAATGAACATAACTATCTTATAGAAAGCCGAACCGGGAGAATAACTATTGATTTATCTCGCAACAACCACATATGCGCTAAGTGCTGTGTTGCTGCGAGTAGATGCAGGGGTAGAAAAACCAATTTATTACATCAGCAAAACGTTCAATTCTGCAGAGAGAAATTATTCAAAGATTGAGAAACTAATTCTAGCGTTGGTGCATGAAACTTTTAAGCTTCGCATCTACTTTCAAGCACATAAGGTCAAAGTGTTAACAAAAGTTCCAATTGAGTCAGTAATGAAAAATTCAAAAATATCAGGCAGAGTTGAAAGATGGAATGCACAAGTAGGACCCTTTGATATCCAATATGAAGTTTTATCCTCGCCAAAGTCACAAGTTATCGCAGACTTCTTATTTGAATTTCCTTTAGAAGATGATGAAGTTTTGGAAGAGATGATGGATGTAGAAGAGGAACATGGAGATCCAAAAGAGATTTTAATAGAACCCGACAGATGGGAGATATTGGTGGATGGATCATCAAATGGAGAAGGAAATGGGATTTGAGTTGTTTTTATTTCACCAGAAGGAGAAAAAACAGCTTTTTCATTTAGATTGGAATTTGCATCCACTAATAATGAGACAAAATATGAGGCCGTGATTCATACTTTAAAATTTACGGTAGAAATGAAGTTTGAAAATGCTAGAACCAACAGCGATTCACAGTTGGTTATTCGCCAGATAAAAGGAGAATACACAACAAACGAACCATCTTTGAGAAAGTATAAAAGATTAGTCGAAGAATTATCTGCGAGAATTCCAAAAATAAAATGGAGACACATATCAAGGAAAGATAATAGGCTCGCAGATGCTTTTGCTTTCATATCCAGTATGATGACAAATCCAGCTGTGAGGTGCATAAAAATTCAAACACTTTTATTACCAGAGAAAAACAAGGAATAAGAAGAGGAAGATGTGATGATGGTAGAAGTTGGCGAAGAAGAATTAAAGAGCAACATTACAGATTGGAGAGAAGATCTTCATGCATACTTGGCAAGAGGAGAAATCCCAAGAAATCGATTGGAGGCACATAAATTAAAAAGTAGGGAAACCAATTATGAGCTAAGAGAAGGAGTATTATATCGCAGATCTTTTAGTGGACCATCGCTAAAATGTTTGACGAGGGAGGAAGGACAAAAAGTGTTGAAGATGTTGCATAGTGGTGATGCTGGTAATCATAGTGGAGGAAGATCTTTGGCATATAGAACAAAAATGTAAGGCTATTACTGGCCATATATGCATGAAGATGCAAAACAACTCTCAAGGCATTGCGAAGATTGCCAGCGATATGGAAAGAAGATACATGCACCAGGAGCACCATTATCATCTTCAACAAGTGTATGGCCTTTTGGGAAATGGGGGTTAGATATTGTGGGACCATTTGTGCCTGGTTCTGGACAAAGAAGATATCTAATTGTCGCAACAGATTATTTCACAAAATGGGGAGAAGTAAAGGAAGTACAACATATCCGTGATAAAGATATTTTTACATTCATATTTGAGAATATAATTTGCAGATTTGGGATTCCAGCACAGTTGGTGTCTGATAATGGAAAGCAATTTGAAGGGCAGAATATATAATTGCTACTCAATGCATTTAAAATAAAGTGTGGAAAATCTACTCCTCTATACCCACAAGCAAATGGTCAAGCTAAAGCAACTAATAAGACAATCGCAGATATCTTAAAAAAGAAGCTAGAAGGATACCACGGAGCATGGTGTGAACAGGTGCATAATGCAATATGGGCCTACAATACAACTTGACGAGAAGCTACTGGAATGTCACCTTTTTGTTTGACGTATGGAGTTGAAGCTGTGTTACCAACAGAAGTAGCTATTCCTACAACAAAAAGAGAAGCTTGGGAAAGAAATCTAAGTGCTGGAATGATTTTAAATAAATTGGATGAATTAGAAGAAAAAAGAGAAAAGACTTTATAACATATGGAAAATTACCAGCGAAGATTAGCTCGCGAGTACAACAAACGTGTTAAGAAACGTGAGTTTCAACCTGGCGATTTAGTGTTGCGAGAAACACCAAGTTATCAGCGAGAGAATGGTGGAAAATTGGCGAGAAAATGGGATGGATCATACATCATTAAAGATATAGTTGGATCCGGGGCATACAAACTAATGGACCCTGAAGGGAGAGATGTTGGTCAAAGACTTGACAAGCCATGGAATAAACTATTTCTGAAAAGGTATTATCAGTGAAAACTTCTGTGAGATAAGAGATACAGGTACGTTGTAAAAAAAAAAAAAAAATCTTATTTCTCTGTTATAACTGAGAGGTTCTTCTAATAACAAAGCAAAGCAAGAGCTGCGAGCATAATCGCAAGATAAGCGAATAAAAATTTCGCAGATATTAATAGAATATGACGAACCTTTATGGCGTGCACCCTAGTTCGCAAATAAAATTTCGCAAGAGGAAAATGTAAGACCTAATAGTGCGTCATATAAGAGGGTATATCTTTACATGACTCAGGGATAAGGTTATATCGCTGCTGGAACCTGAGTCATGAAGATGTTGGGGTTAAAGAAAACCTATCCAGGAGAGGGATCTTGGGTTTCCAACTATATAAGGTTATACCTTGGTTGGACGACTAAGAACCTATTCTAAGCAGTGCAGAGTATGACCAAGGCGCCGAGGTACACGGTTGAGTCAAGGGTGCCCGGGGCGTACGAAACTACCCTGGCCATCCTTGGAAAGTCTTGGCTATGATGCACTCGGCTCGAAGAAAACCCCACTTAGGGTGAAGTCTTGTAACTATAAGCCATATAGGCATAAAGGACAAGAGGCTGCGAAAACAACTGGTTGTTGGTAAATCTTGATGGGAGGAGCTAGTCTTGTATGGCCGATGTGCCCTCCTTGAAGGGGCAACCAGGGGGGAGATAAGGGCGGCAACCTCCATTAGGGAGATGATAAGTGTCTTAAGATGGCAATGTCATGGGGCTTTATGATCGCAAGAACATTTAGGCCTGTCATATTGTCACGTGACGTAAATTATACAGAGGCAACAAGCCAAAAGAGATATGTTTATGAGATCAATGGTTTTTTACATGAAAGTGTAAAGACTTCCTGCGATTTCATCGCAAAACGGCAATGTCATAGGACTTTGTTCTCGTAAGAGGATATAGACATGTCATATTATCACAGAAAATACGAAGAAACAAGGATAAGGAAAGATCAATGGGTTTTTACATACAAATGTAAAGACGTCCTACGATTTTGTCGCCGAAAGAAAAGTTTGGCAAAATAAGACCTTTAACTAGGAAGGCAAAATAAGACCAACATAATAATATTAAACATTAACTATTTCAGAATGCAGGAAATATTTGTTCCTCGCAGGTGAATATATGAGAAGGCAACTTTCTTCAGAATTTTTCAGAATATCGCAAGAAATTATTACATCGCAGATTTATTCCTACTTTCGCAAGAAGATACAGGAAATAATTCAACATCTCAAGAAAGTTAATAAATGACAAGTAGGGGAATGAATAAATAAGATCTCATTATCTTCCTTGAGAATGTTCAAAGTAAACAAAAATTAAAGGTTGAATTCTAAAAGTTGCAAAAGTTACATTGCTCGCAAGAAAGAAGAAGGAAAAGAAAGTAAGAATGAAATTCAAGCTTCAGCGATGGTCTCGCCAGACTCAGGATTTTTACTGTTATTATCAACATCACCAATATTTTTCTCATTATGAATTTCTCCTTCTATGGGAGAACTTTTTTGTTCTTCTTCTGGTTTATCTTCTTCAACATCTTCTTCAACATTTTATTCAACGGGTACATATTCTAAATCCTTGTCCATGGGAAGAGGGATTTCATCATCGTCAACTTTTAGAGGAGGAACAGATACATGAGGGAGAGAATGGGATATCAAAATATCGTTTACAAGAACTTCATAACTAAGGTGAACCTTGCGAAGGAAACCTCTGTCATGATTTCTAATCTCTATATTTTTGAAGTACTCGAGATAATCAAGTCTTCTCTCTGCCTTATCGCGAGCTTCTATAAGATCAGAAGTGAGAATCCTATTTTCTTTGTGAATTTTATCCAATTTATCAGTAAGATTAGCGATGGTAAAATGAAGATTTCTTTCAGATTCTGTGAGCAACAAAAATGATTAAAAATTATTCAGACAAAGATCTCTCAAGAAACATAACGTAAAATTTGATAGAAAGATCAACAAATGAGGCAGTCAATTGACTACCTTCTTTTTTAGAGGTTAAGTTTTGGATTAATGTAAAGAAACAGTTCTCCCATTGATTCATAGCGTCATCAAATTTATCGCCAACCATACCCTTCAAACGAGATTTCATGTTTTCTTCTTTGGAGTGTAGATACGAATTTTCCTTTGCTAATAAAGAATGAGATTTCTATAATTGGGAGTATTGGTATTGAAGCTCGTTGTCCTTTAAACTAAGAGTTAATCTACCCTTAATAAGTTTATCCTTCTCAGCGGCAGATGATTCAGTTAATTTCTTGAGTTCATCTTTAAGGGAGCGAAGAGATCGCTCTTGATTATCACATATTCTTTGTAGATTACTAAATTGCTGCAAAGAAATCGCCATCAAGCTTGAAAATCTATGTTTCTCTTGGGATAAAGTTTTATTTTCATCTGATAAAGATTCTACCGCCAAGTTAGACTTGGTTAACAAATATGAGAGACGAGTAATCTCGTTACTTAATAAATTTTGACTTTGCGATATTTGATTATTCTCATTAGTAAGATTATCTATTTGATCGATCGAATATGTGTAGAGATTATCTAATCTATTATACTGGTCCATCCAAGAATCTCTTTCAACACGATCTTCTTCAGCAATAGTTTCAAATTTAAGTCTTTCCATGAAACGAGTCCGATTTGAAACTAATATATGAACCAAGAATTTAAGAAGGAGACTTGAGTACAGAGGATATGAAAGCAAAACAGAAAGACAAAGGGGTAGAGGCAGGAAAATTGTACCTTTCAGCTCGTCATTTTTTCTGCGAAGGTTATCGCAGTTAAGTGAAGAGTTGCGAAGCATATGGTTCAGAGTATCACATTCAGAAATTTTGACTTGAAGGCTTTTTCTTAGAGAATCAACTTCATTTTCTAAAGATGCTCATGCAGCAGTATTATCATAGCCAAAATATTTGAGTAAGGTCTCGCAAACTTCATATTTGAGAGACTCAGTAGAATATTTTCTAGCATCGTCTAAAATATAAGATAAAATTTTAAAAGCAACATCAACTCCTGCTAAGGTTTCATTTGATGGAGGAAGAGATGCAGAGGGTGAAGTAGTAACGAGGAAAAGTTGACGATTTGAGTCATTTGCGATGGTTGTATTATCAGAAGGATGAGTATTGGGAAAAACAATAGTTGAAGGCAATAAAGGGCTAGAAGGAATTTCAGTCACATCAATATCAGGAGCCTGATTTGTCAAAGAATCAAAAGAAATAGAGGTGTTGGCAGCGGTATTCTCGCAAATAGAAGAAAGAGGATCCAATCGCGAGGGTGTGGGAGTAACTCTCGCAGATGTTAACGTGGGTATGGTGAAATCAACCTCAAGAGCTTTAAATTGACGAGGTCTTTTGGGAGGATTAGCTATGTTCTCGACATTCTTCGAATAATAACTTAGATAAGAAACAGAGGCAACAATATTGTTATTAAGAAATAGGATGTGTTTCTTACCACCTTATCATTCGCAGAACTTCTCTTCTTCTTATCAGTTGGCCTTTTGCGAGCATTAGGGTTTTGAACTGAGGATTGGGTGTTAGGGATAGTTCCACTGAAGAGAAGACATAATACGGGAGTTATGAAGGATCAAATGGAGAAGATCGAAGAATATGAGTAAAAATTGAATCAAATAAAGATTATAATAAAAAAAACATACCTTGATGACTCCATTAGAACAGTGGCAGGAGAATATGAAGAAGAATAAAAGTTGCAGACGGAAGATAAAATAAACAGATGAAGAAGATAGAGAAATAAAACAAGAAAATTAGTTTTGAAGTCTAACTCTACCTTTTATAGGCAAAAGGGAATAACCTGTTGAGTAGAGACGTGTCAGAAAAAAGATGAATTTACAACACGTGTAGGCGGTTAAGCTAAATTAACAGAGCAATGTCGAGAAGAAAATATGGAAAGAAAAGAGGATGCGAGCACTTTGAAGAATTGAAGATTCTCATATCCTCTCCACTTTGCGAAGAAGACATGAGAAGAGACAATATGTAGGACCAGAATATCGCTACAATACTTATTTGCGAGATTAACAACACTTCCCAGCGAGCATCAACGCAAGATCTTCAACTACACTTTGCGAGTGTCACAAGAGCAGTCAAAAGAGTGACGTAATAATTGACGATTGAAGAAAACAGGAGAAAAGCATGTTTTTCCCGCGATGGTTATAAAGCTTGCGAGAATGAATATTGTAACTATCGCGGTACAATCGCAGAACCAACCCGAAATAAGAGGAAAACTTAGCTGTCATCCACTATGTAACTACCCTATAAATATAGACCCAATACGTCCAGAAAAGGATGATGTATTTTGGAGAGTTAAGAAAGTCTTAAGGAGAGAGAAACTTCAAAAGAATAGTTGTAATCTTGAATTCTTCCATTTATGTAAACATTTCTGAGAACAAAATAATAAAGTGTCGTTTTTAATCTTCAATTGTGAGTTGAATATAGGAAGATCATAACAAGGGTGTAGTGTGGGATTTCCTGCAACTACAGATGATGTTGACGAATCTGATAATTCTGACAAATCTAATGATTCCGATGATTAATCTTTGCTCGTGAATCTCTTGAGATCATTTATTTTCCGTTGAAGTAGATATTTTATTTGGACAACTTGGTTTTAAAGGCATTTCTTTAGAGGTTATCATTTTTAAACCGTAATTCTTTGCAATACCTCTTTTATGAATCTTCCTCCTGTCTCCAGTTGATGGACCAATGTCCATGTAGACAATAATCCCCATGGAATGCTATCACATGAACCGTCTAGGAAATATGTGGCCTGCCAGACAATCAATCCGTAGTCATAATGTTGACTATTTCCCGAACTGTCAGTCCCCAGTATTGTTACGCTTCTCCCATTGTCATGTATCTGATTCGTAATTTTAGGGCTCCAGTAGAAATCGCAATAGACTTGTTTATCCGTTAGTGCTTCTAGGGTTTTCTTTAAACAATTGGCCATCTGCTGCCCTTGTGTATTATCAAAAAAAATCTTGATCATCATCTCGTGTCACCGTGTCCAGAAGCAGTGTTTCTTACAGAAGTGAATCTCGTGCAGATGTAGTTGTGGTAGTATCCGACTTAGTGAGTTACATATCCTTCTTATCTTTGTTCGATCAGTATGATTGATCAGAAGAAATTTTTGTTGTAGGATAATCAAAAGAATCAACTTTCCTCCGGTAACTTGAGACCCAAACGAACTTTCAAGGCACCTGTCCGGTACAGTTCGGCCCATGCTGATGCTGTAATATCCGCAAGTAATTCCACGACTTTTCAACTGAAGTTTTACCATTCTCAAAGGCCGATGAAATTAAATACTCCTTTGTTCTACCACAGGTTGATGTTCATGTTGTTGGTGATGGTAGAAAGAGGAAGAACGGGAAATCCGTGATTGTAGTTGATGATAGCAGCAACCATGTTGACGAGAACTTTGCTGATTCCGTGGAGACTGGGGTCATAGTTCATGAGCCTGAGTACCCAACAACCTGACTTTTATTTGAGGCTCCTATGATTAACAATTGCCCGAATAACGAAGTGGTTGGTATATTCGTTATTCCGAAGTGTCACACTCCCCTATACACCAAAATTTGGAGAATATACGGGCACATTTCTACGACCAAAGTATGGAAAGGTTTTCTACCAACCCTTCTGACTACAGTTGCAGGTTGTTACCGATCATTGAAGAGATGGGCCATATGCATCTGCGAGATGTCAAGAACCGTGAACTGCACAAATAGGATGAGATGATTTATAATTGTGAAACTCTGCAGTTCAACATAGGCTGGCTTTGTCATCCACTCGAGATAATCAAGGTTCACAAAATGACGGCTGCTGCTGACGCGATTTCTGCGACCACTGCCATATTGGAGGAGAAGAGGGTACTTTCTTTGGAGTTCGCAAGAGTTGAGAAGGAGGTTCAGGACTTGAGGGTAAAAACCAACAATTTCTAGAAGAAACTTGACAGGGTTTTCTATAGGGATTATCCTATGTTGGATGGTTTGTTCTGAGTGAGGGTTTGAGAGAAAGACTTTTATGTAGGTTTGAGATTTCGTTTAGAATAAAATAGATGATTAAAATTCATGAAATATTTCGAACTTTGAATGTATGAGCATGCTCACATTCTTTATTGAAGAAAACATAAATTACATTTAGAAAGTTAATATTTTGATAATCGTTCAAGCGTAATATACCTTGAGCCCCTTGCCATTGATGATGTTTCCTTCGAATCCTCCGTCGACAACTAAGATTTTGTAGTATCCGCTAGACACTGCCTTGATAACTATATAAGGTCCTTCCTATTTAGGATATAATTTGGGAGCAAACATGTCTTGCTGGATATGTTTTGCTGTTTTCAAAACCAAATCTCCTACTTGAAATGTTCGAGGTCTTACCATTTTGTTGTATGCCTTGGAAACTTTCTATTTGTAGGTTTCCACATATTTTTATACCCTATCTCTTCTTGAATCCAGCATGTCCAATTTAGCAATTCCCGAATTAGACACTTCAGCTTCATCCCATTGCACCCCACTGGCGGTTGCAATTTTGGCAGAGGGAATCTTAATCTCAGCTGGGAGAATAGAATCATCACCGTAGACAATAAAGTATGGTGAAGTCCCAATAGAGCTTCTTGGTGTGGTGCGGTAAGCCCACAAATCCATGGGTAATTCTTCATGCCAAGTTCATGGATTGTCATGAGCTGTTCAACTAAGAATCCGAATTAGAGTCTTGTTGGTGCTCTCCGCTTGTACGTTTCCTTGGGGATAGTAGGGTGTGGAGAAAATATATTTGATTCCATATCCCTCGAGCACAAACATGTTTATTGGAAAAAGGAGTTTCATTATCTGTGATGATATGTTCAGGAACACCGAGCCTGCATATGATGTATTCTTTGATGAAAGCCGCGATTGTGACTCCCGTGGTTCTTCGAAGGGGAATAGCCTCGACCCATTTGGTGCAGTACTATGTTGTCGTGATGATATACTCATGATGTTTCGAAGATACCGGATTGATCTTCCCAATGATATCCAGTCCCTAGCTATAGAAGGGCCATGGACTGCTCACAGAATGTAATGGAAGGTAAGGAGTGTGAATGAGATTACCATGAACTTGGAATTGATGACACCTCCGAACATAAGCAGCTGTATCGTCCTTCATGGTTGGCCAATAATATTTCTCATGAATCTGGAGAAATAGTTTCTTCTTTCCTTGGTGTTTACCTGCGTGCATCTCTTTCAAAATTGTAGGAATTTCATGTTCGGTCAAGCATCTTAGGAGGTTCCCACCGAAGCTTTTACGATACAAGATTCCTTCCAGATAGACAAAATATTTGGCCCTTTGAATAAGATTGATTTCTCCCTTCTTCTCTGGTGGAAGATTGTTATCGCGGAGATACTTTATGTAAGGTTCTATCCAGTCCCCAGTGTGGTAGATTGTTAGAATCTCCGAATGATAAGGTGGTGTTTGAAAATTGGGACAAGATTCTTGCAACATCCTCGACTTAGTTTCCATAGAGGGACAATAGTATCCAAGTCTTTGAAGTCTTCTGTAGAGCGTGATTACCAGGGTTTGTCCACATATTTGCTCATATACGTATTCGAGTTGTTCACTGGCTTCTTCATCTCCAAGGAACCATGACAGGGATCCATTAGGATTGCGATATTATAATGCTCCGTGTAGAAAGAAAAAGTTTTTCAACTCCTTGAGACTAATTTTCCCATCCGTAAGAGAGTTGTTCCATTCATGAATGATGGGCACCCGCCAGTCTCTTGATTGAGCATCTTCAACTTGAGTAAGCTAGGTAGACGACACAGAGCATCTTTGTATAGTGATAGATTTTTCAGACCCTTCGAATTGTAGTTTGGATGCTAGAGTTTCCAGAAAATTAGGATGTTTGCGAGAATGAATATTGTAACTATCGCGGTACAATCGCAGAACCAACCCGAAATAAGAGGAAAACTTAGCTGTCATCCACTATGTAACTACCCTATAAATATAGACCCAATACGTCCAGAAAAGGATGATGTATTTTGGAGAGTTAAGAAAGTCTTAAGGAGAGAGAAACTTCAAAAGAATAGTTGTAATCTTGAATTCTTCCATTTATGTAAACATTTCTGAGAACAAAATAATAAAGTGTCGTTTTTAATCTTCAATTGTGAGTTGAATATAGCAAGATCATAACAAGGGTGTAGTGTGGGATTTCCCGCAACTACAGATGATGTTGACGAATCTGATAATTCTGACAAATCTGATGATTCCGATAATTAATCTTTGCTCGTGAATCTCTTGAGATCATTTATTTTCCGTTGAAGTAGATATTTTATTTGGACAACTTGGTTTTAAAGGCATTTCTTTAGAGGTTATCATTTTTAAACCGTAATTCTTTGCAATACCTCTTTTCTGAATCTTCCTCCTGTCTCCAGTTGATGGACCAATGTCCATGTAGACAATAATCCCCACGGAATGCTATCACACGAACCGTCTAGGAAATATGTGGCCTGCCAGACAATAAATCCGTAGTCATAATGTTGAATATTTCCCGAACTGTCAGTCCCCAGTATTGTTACGCTTCTCCCATTGTCATGTATCTGATTCGTAATTTTAGGGCTCCAGTAGAAATCGCAATAGACTTGTTTATCCGTTAGTGCTTCTAGGGTTTTCTTTAAACAATTGGCCATCTGCTGCCCTTGTGTATTATCAAAAAAAATCTTGATCATCATCTCGTGTCACCGTGTCCAGAAGCAGTGTTTCTTACAGAAGTGAATCTCGTGCAGATGTAGTTGTGGTAGTATCCGACTTAGTGAGTTACATATCCTTCTTATCTTTGTTCGATCAGTATGATTGATCAGAAGAAATTTTTGTTGTAGGATAATCAGAAGAATCAACTTTCCTCCGGTAACTTGAGACCCAAACGAACTTTCAAGGCACCTGTCCGGTACAGTTCGTCCCATGCTGATGCCGTAATATCCGCAAGTAATTCCACGACTTTTCAACTGAAGTTTTACCATTATCAAAGGCCGATGAAATTAAATACTCCTTTGTTCTACCACAGGTTGATGTTCATGTTGTTGGTGATGGTAGAAAGAGGAAGAACGGGAAATCCGTGATTGTAGTTGATGATAGCAGAAACCATGTTGACGAGAACTTTGCTGATTCCGTGGAGACTGGGGTCATAGTTCATGAGCCTGAGTACCCAATAACCGGACTTTTATTTGAGGCTCCTATGATTAACAATTGCCCGAATAACGAAGTGGTTGGTATATTCGTTATTCCAAAGTGTCACACTCCCCTATACACCAAAATTTGGAGAATATACGGGCACATTTCTACGACCAAAGTATGGAAAGGTTTTCTACCAACCCTTCTGACTACAATTTGGTGTTGTTACCGATCATTGAAGAGATGGGCCATATGCATCTGCGAGATGTCAAGAACCGTGAACTGCACAAATAGGACGAGATGATTTATAATTGTGAAACTCTGCAGTTCAACATAAGCTGGCTTCGTCATCCACTCGAGATAATCAAGGTTCACAAAATGACGGCTGCTGCTGACGCGATTTCTGCGACCACTGCCATATTGGAGGAGAAGAGGGTACTTTCTTTGGAGTTCGCAAGAGTTGAGAAGGAGGTTCAGGACTTGAGGGTAAAAACCAACAATTTCTAGAAGAAACTTGACAAGGTTTTCTATAGGGATTATCCTATGTTGGATGGTTTGTTCTGAGTGAGGGTTTGAGAGAAAGACTTTTATGTAGGTTTGAGATTTCGTTTAGAATAAAATAGATTATTAAAATTCATGAAATATTTCGAACTTTGAATGTATGAGCATGCTCACATTCTTTCTTGAAGAAAACAGAAATTACATTTAGAAAGTTAATATTTTGATAATCGTTCAAGCGTAATATACCTTGAGCCCCTTGCCATTGATGATGTTTCCTTCGAATCCTCCGTCGACAACTAAGATTTTGTAGTATCCGCTAGACACTGCCTTGATAACTATATAAGGTCCTTCCTATTTAGGATATAATTTGGGAGCAAACATGTCTTGCTGGATATGTTTTGCTGTTTTCAAAACCAAATCTCCTACTTGAAATGTTCGAGGTCTTACCATTTTGTTGTATGCCTTGGAAACTTTCTATTTGTAGGTTTCCACATATTTTTATACCCTATCTCTTCTTGAATCCAGCATGTCCAATTTAGCAATTCCCGAATTAGACACTTCAGCTTCATCCCATTGCACCCCACTGGGCGGTTGCAATTTTGGCGAGGGAATCTTAATCTCGGCTGGGAGAATAGAATCATCACCGTAGACAATAAAGTATGGTGAAGTCCCAATAGAGCTTCTTGGTGTGGTGCGGTAAGCCCACAAATCCATGGGTAATTCTTCATGCCAAGTTCATGGATTGTCATGAGCTGTTCGACTAAGAATCCGAATTAGAGTCTTGTTGGTGCTCTCCGCTTGTACGTTTCCTTGGGGATAGTAGGGTGTGGAGAAAATATATTTGATTCCATATCCCTCGAGCACAAACATGTTTATTGGAAAAAGGAGTTTCATTATCTGTGATGATATGTTCAGGAACACCGAGCCTGCATATGATGTATTCTTTGATGAAAGCCGCGATTGTGACTCACGTGGTTCTTCGAAGGGGAATAGCCTCGACCCATTTGGTGCAGTACTATGTTGTCGTGATGATATACTCATGATGTTTCGAAGATACCGGATTGATCTTCCCAATGATATCCAGTCCCTAGCTATAGAAGGGCCATGGACTGCTCACAGAATGTAATGGAAGGTAAGGAGTGTGAATGAGATTACCATGAACTTGGCATTGATGACACCTCCGAACATAAGCAGCTGTATCGTCCTTCATGGTTGGCCAATAATATTTCTCATGAATCTGGAGAAATAGTTTCTTCTTTCCTTGGTGTTTACCTGCGTGCATCTCTTTCAAAATTGTAGGAATTTCATGTTCGGTCAAGCATCTTAGGAGGTTCCCACCGAAGCTTTTACGATACAAGATTCCTTCCAGGTAGACAAAACATTTGGCCCTTTGAATAAGATTGATTTCTCCCTTCTTCTCTGGTGGAAGATTGTTATCGCGGAGATACTTTATGTAAGGTTCTATCCAGTCCCCAGTGTGGTAGATTGTTAGAATCTCCGAATGATAAGGTGGTGTTTGAAAATTGGGACAAGATTCTTGCAACATCCTCGACTTAGTTTCCATAGAGGGACAATAGTATCCAAGTCTTTGAAGTCTTCTGTAGAGCGTGATTACCAGGGTTTGTCCACATATTTGCTCATATACGTATTCGAGTTGTTCACTGGCTTCTTCATCTCCAAGGAACCATGACAGGGATCCATTAGGATTGCGATATTATAATGCTCCATGTAGAAAGAAAAAGTTTTTCAACTCCTTGAGACTAATTTTCCCATCCGTAAGAGAGTTGTTCCATTCATGAATGATGGGCACCCGCCAGTCTCTTGATTGAGCATCTTCGACTTGAGTAAGCTAGGTAGACGACACAGAGCATCTTTGTATAGTGATAGATTTTTCAGACCCTTCGAATTGTAGTTTGGATGCTAGAGTTGCCAGAAAATTAGGATGTCTATTGTTGGTATGGTTGGTATGGACAATTGTTGTATCAGAAAAATGAGTTAACAGTCGCTGTGCCTCAGCCCTGAATTGAGCAAGTGTTATTTGTTTGAGAGAGTACACACCATTCATTTGATTGACCAGCAACTTTGAGTCTCCTCTGATTTCTAAGTGCTTTGATCCGGCTTTCTTGGCCAAAGATAACCCTAAGAGAAAAGCTTCATATTCTGCTGAATTGTTGGTGCAGTGGAAATCCAGCTTGAATGAATATGAGAAGACTTCACCGGATGGAGATACAAGCACAATGCTCGCTCCGCCAGTATCATTGTTTGGAGTGTCCTATCCATCAAAATATAGCAGCCATGTTTCTTCTTGAATGATTGAAATTTCTAGAAACTCACTAGGTACCTCTTCATGCAACATTGTGACATCTTCTCTAGGAAAAGCAGCAAGTAAATCTTCAACTGCTTGCCCTTTGATTGCTTTTGGAGGAATGCAGGCTATGTTAAATTCTGACATTTGAAGGAGCCATTTCGCTGGTCTTCCGATCAAAGCACGTTTTGACAGTAGGAATTTTATGGGATCGGCCTTGGACACCAGCACGTCCCTGTTTGACAATAGATAATGTCTGAACTTCTGAATCGCATGAACTAATGCTAGACACACTCTTTCGGCCTTTGGGTATCGGAGATGAGCATCCCTCATTGTGGGACTGAAGTAGTAGATTTGGCATTCAATGCCTTCTTCATCTTCTTGGGCGAGGAGTGCTACAATTGCAACATCGCTGGAGGTTGTGTAAAGTATCAGTGGTCGTCCTTGCACTGGATATTTCATGACAGCAGGCGATAGAAATATTTGTTGTATTTTCTGAAATGCTTCTTATTGAACTGTTGTCCATGCAAAATCTTCTCCTTTCTTCAACAGATGAGTAAAAGAAGCAATAAGTTGAGCAAGTCCAGGAATGAAACGCTGGATGTAGTTGACTTTTCCCATGAAACTCTGGAGTTCCTTCACAGTTCGTGAGGAAGGCATGGTAGTAATGGATTTCGTTCTGTCTGGATTGACCTTGATTCTTTTTGCGGTGACTAAGAATCCAAGAAACTTTCCGGAAGAAATACAAAAATAACATTTCAGAGGATTCATCTTCAGTTTATATTCTTTGCATCTTTCGAAAAATTGTCTCAGAATGTCTAGGTGGGATGCCTGAGTCTTCGATTTAACCAATACATCGTCAACATAGTCTTCTACTTGTTTGTGCATCATGTCATGAAATATTGCAGTCATGGCTCGCTGATAAGTAGCTCCTGCATTCTTCAGACCAAAAGGCATCACTTTGTAGTGGAAGTTTCCAATGGGAGTTCGGAATGCAGTTTTGTTGCCATCATGCTCGTACATCTTGATTTGGTTGTACCCGATGTAGACATCCATGAACGAAAACATGTCATGAACGTTGGTTGCATCGACGAGCATATCAATGTTGAGTAAAGGAAAATCATCCTTCGGGCAACATTTGTTCAGGTTCCTGAAATCCACACAGCATCGAATTTGACCATTCTTTTTCTTTACCGGGACAATGTTCGCTATCCATGTTGGATGTTGAATGGGTTTGATGAATCCCACTGTCAGCAGTTTCTGGATATCCACCTTGATTTTTTCCTCAACTTCATGTTTGAATTGTCTAGGCGGTTGCTTGACAGGTTTGGAACCAGGAGTGATGTGGAGATGATGAGTGACCAATTTATCATCTAGTCCGGGCATCTCTTCATACGTCCAGGCGAACATATCTTGATACTCTTTCAACAGGTTGATCAATCCTTCTCGTTCCTCAGGTGAGAGAGCAGAGCTGATCAGAATCGGCCTTAGTACTTCATCCATTCCGATGTTGATAGTCTCAAGGTCGTCTGTGGTGGAGTCCGTGCCGTATTGTAGATGTCGTGGTGCATCTTGAATTTCTTCATCCGGTGATTGCTCGCTCTGGCAGGATTCTTCAGGGCAGGGAGACTTTTTATCGATCTTCCCTGTTAATTGCTAATCTTTTCGACGGAGATAAATGACTCTCCCTTCTGCGTCATAATCAGTAATAAAGTTGGATATTTTATGAGTCGTACCTTGATTTTGACGACGCTTGAGTGGTGTAGTGGACAGTTTGACGGACTTAACATCTATTGATGATGGTTTGTCGGTTTCCACAATATGTTTCCAACTTGGGAGTGGAGTGGCGCAGATTTTGCTTGGAGGTTCGGGGATGTTCTTTGGTGATTCCAGGAATTCAACATCACACACCGGAGCATAAGGAGACACTGAAGCTGCGATGCGTACAATTTTGTTGTTGAGCCAAGCTTTCATACATTGATGGTATGTTGAAGGAACAACTTTATTATCATGGATCCATGGTCGTCCGAGTATCATGTGATAGTCATGATCCTTCTCAATTACGTGGAACTTTACGGAAGATTGAATCGGTCCTACTTGCAGATACATGTAGATGTACCCGTATGTGTGACTCTGGCTTCCTTCAAAACCCGTCATTAGTATGGGATAATGGACGACCTTGCTTTTTGTAATCTTGGCTTCTTTGAGACTCTTTATGGTAATAAGATTTGTGGAAGCACCCGTGTCAATGAGGACTCACCTAAATTCAGAATCCTTGATTTAAGTAGTCACGAACATGGCTCGATTATGTCCTTCTTCCGTCATTCGGTCCTCCTCTATGAAGGTGATGTTATTGATCGAAGGTTCAGATGTCACGGACACTTGTTCAGCCACCTGGTATGACGGAATATCAGATGATATCTTGTTGAGTGTAGCAAATGTGCTCATACGCTGATCCCTGGAGAAGTGTAAGAGTTCACATATATTTTAAATCAAATGCGTGACTTCCTGATCCACCAGCTTTTCATAAATAGTGAAGTTGTTGATTCAAGGATGATCACCGGTTGAGGGGTTAATTACCAGTGTTGGAACTTCCTGAGTGGGAGAGCCTTCCAGATCAGATGTCAGTCTGATGAGAAAGTTCAATATGTTGTTCATCGTCTCTTTCATTAGGTCCATGTTCCTCGTATGAACCTCCTGTACTCGTGCCAACTCGATCAAAGTCGGGATTTCTGCATTGACTGTCTCATTGGGTGGAGCGCCAGAAGGAGGAGCATTTCCATTCGAAAGATTCTGACTAGAATTCCAGGTTGTTGAGTTAGACCTAAGACCAATGATCACTGTCATAGGCGTCAAAAATAAATTACACTTTCTTACTACTCAAAATATAAATATAGCAAGGGAAAGAAAGGATCGTTCCCACATAGAGGTCTAAGTTGTCAAGTTGTTTCGGTTTCCTATATAAAACACCGGGGTTTTTTTTTATTTTTATATACTAAAATAAAATAAAAGCAAGACAAAGAAAAATAAACACGCAAATCAAGGTAGTGAGAATATTGGTTACTGATTTCATCTTCAATTGTAAACAAGTATTGAATGTCTGACTAGAATTCAAATTTAATATCGCTATCATCAAAAGCCCTATAATACCTTATTGCAAGAATACTCCGTAAATTTCCTAAATTTATCAACACACACATTAGAGCTACGTATGTGAATTCTACCTAAATAATAACCTAACACCTTGCGCTAATTAAGTTCAATTCCTAGGAGCATTAAGTTTCATAAATAGGCTAATCAATGCAATTATAATACATTGCGCATGACAATTCGAACAAAGGTCATTTTCTACATATGATTACAAGAGTGTATCACTAAAAACCGTAATCATATCATGCTACTCATATTCAAGGTTATCGCTCGATGAAAACCTAAAATAGATATAGATATGGATGTATGTTCAATCAATTCTAGACTCAACCAAACAAACATTCAATCATATTGCAATACATCAATCATGCAATTATTATAATCAGTAGAAATCAAACGATAATATTGAGAGAAAACTAACTCATAAAGATCAAAACTTGTTTTCAAAATCCAACTACATCTTTAACCAATAGCAAAATCAAGTACTCGTGTTTTTGGAAATCATCATAGAAAGCAAAGAAGAACTATCATGTGAAACCCTAGAACCCAAGTAGAAGTTCTCCCTAATGGAGATATATCTAGGTTTAGAGAAAAAGTTCTATTTATATGCCTCTCCCAAAAGGATACCCAAAAGTAGGTCAAGTTCTCAAAATCCGTCTCAAATTCGTACACCAAGCTCATTATGAGAAATATGTCTCTGGAATTTTTGGGTCCAAAACCGGGTCGCCGGATTGCTGATGTCATTGCCGGAATCCGGTCACAGGCACCGAAATTTGACACCGAAAAATTGTCTCAGGCCACTTCTCTCATTAGAAACTGTCACTAGAAAGTGCATACTCCCAGCAACTCATCTTTCATTCTCTGCAGTTAAAACATTCACAAGAATCATCCAAACCAATTCCTTATCTCTTGCGAAAACGTGCCTAAAAGCGTGCCATGTAGCTCATATATTCGGCCGCCAAATCATGCATCCAACACATACCCCCTTCGCGATTCAATGAAACATTAGGATCGACACTTTAACCTCTGAAATCTGGCATCCCTGGCTAGTACCACCGGTGCACCAATTCTGCTCTATTTCGCACAATTTCTGCAGCATCTAACCCTTGCCATTATGTCCCTGTAATTTCACATCAGCACAAACCTTCATTCCAAACACTCAAAGCTCATTCCCTTATAATCTGTCAGGTCCAGCATCTCCATTCTTAACCACCAGTATAACCTACACTAGAGCTAACACCACCGTGACCATTATCAACCAGCAAACTTCATCGTAGTTGCCTTCTATGCCAACTACCAAACCTTCGCATCCGACTCGAGCCACTTCCATTCCTTGTAGCTTCTAAATCTTCTCAGCTTCCATCTATCTGCAGCTACACAGCCTCACTAATTCACCATCTGTATCTCCCTTGAAAACTCCACCAATCCCGAAGACCTGCAGCTCATTGCACAACATTGTCTCATGTCCACCACTGCGGATATCCAATTATCGCCCAACTCGCCATTGCATCAGTCCATTATAGGTGCAATACTGAGCATAACCTCAAACCCACTGTACTGCAGCTCAGCATCAACATCTTCCGTTCCTGCGACGCCAACTTTCCATATCCAGCTGCACAGCAAAAGCTTATTCACCATTTCCATTGCTTCCTTGTAACCTTGTAGGACCAGAATATCACTACATTTATTCTCTGCGAGATCAACAACACTTCCCAGCAAGCATCACCGCAAGATCTTCGACTACACTTCATGAGTGTCACAAAAGCCTTCAAAAGAGTGACGTAATAACTGACGATTGAAGAAAACTTGAGAAAAACATATTTGTTCTGCGATGGTTAGAAAACTTACGAGATTTAACATTGTAACTATCGCGGTACAATCGCAGAATCAACCCGAAATAAGAGGAAAACTTAGATGTCATCCACTATGTAACTATAAATATAGACCCAATGTGTCCAGAAAAGGATGATGTATTTTTGAGAGTTAAGAAAGTCTTGAGGAGAGAGAAACTTCAAGACAATAGTTGTAATCTTGAATTCTTCCATTTCTGTAAACATTTCTGAGAACAAAATAATAAAGTGTCGTTTTTCATCTTTAATTATGAGTTTATTATAGCAAGATCTTAACAAGGGTGTAGTGTGAGAAATCCTGCAACTACATTTTGGCGCCCGAAACAGGGATTGAATTAGCGAATTCATAGAAAAAGGTGAAGAAGAAGATAAGAATTGTTCAAGATTAAGAAAATCATAAAACAAATCAGTGAGATATTTAAAGGAAGGATGATTAGAATAAAAAAGGATTGTAGAAAATTGGAGTGTGGTATCGTAACGAGAACAATGATTGAAAGATTTCATGAAAATATTAAGGGGAAGATACACAAACGGGATTTTGAAGGAAGGAAAATTATGACGGTGGAAAAAATATCACCATTAAAAGATTGGGAAAAGCAGGAGATCACATTTACAACAGCAGAAATACCAGAAGAAAATCTAAGTCATACATCTCCATTGGTAGTCACAGTATCCACTATACCAATAAGAAATGAGGAATCAATAAAATCTGTAGAAGAATGGGCTATGAATAGAACTTTGGTGGATGCAGGAAGTTCTGTAGACATAATATTTTATCATACTTTCAAGAAAATGGGATATAAGGATGAAGAAATGTCTTATTCAACATATCATGTTCATGGATTTGGAAAGTCTTTAACAAAACCTAAAGGCGAGATAGTGGTACGAATTCCACTAGGGGAGATTGAAACACAAGTAACGTTATGTGTGGTAGACGTGGAATCACCATATAACATGATATTAGGAAGACCATGGATACACGCAATCAAGGTTGTAGCATCAACGTTGCATCAATGCATCAAATTTCCTATACCTAGTGGAATTGGAGAAATTAGAGGAGACACATATTTTGCGAAATTGTGTTGCCAAATTGAAGTAAGAAATAGTGAAGAACGTCCAAAGCTGCGAAAGGGTCGCAGAAAATTGGCGAGAGAAACAAAAAAGGAAGAAGAATTTAAAGTTTACATGATAAGAGCAAAAGAAGGAAAAGGAATACCCAGTGAAATCTCGCGAGAAGGAGATGAACTCGCGAGAGTTATGAAAACACCAACACCAATGGGATAACCTAAAGCCAGCTATATTGCAGCAGAACCAATAAAAGAAGTAAATATTGGGAGAGAAGAAGAGCCTAAAATGCTGAAAATTGGGACTAGAATGGAGGCAGATGAGGAAGAAAGAACTATAAATCTCTTGCGAGAATATAAAGATATCTTCACGTGGAGCATGGATGAGATGCCAGGGATAGATCCATCAATAGCATGTCATAAATTAGAAATCAACAAAAATATAAGACCATTTAAGCAAAGAATAAGGAAAATCGCAAAAACATATCATTCTCAAATAGAAGAAGAATTACAGAAGATGCTCGATGCAGGAATTATAAGGCAAGCAAAATATCCAGAGTGGATTGAAAATATGGTAGTGGTCCCAAAGAAGAACAAGGGGATAAGAATTTGTATAGATTTCACTGATTTAAACAAGGCTTGTCCTAAATATAGTTTTCTATTACCAGATATCCCACAGATGGTTGAATCAGCAGCGGGAAATGCCAGAATATCATCGTTGGATGGATATAAAGGATATGATCAAATCCCTCTCGCTGAAGAAGATCAAGAACATACCGTATTTTTTGCTCCAAGAGGATTATATTGTTTATACAAAGATTCCCTTTGGCTTACGAAATGCTGGTGCAACATATCAAAGAATGGTGGAGAAGGTGTTTTCAAAGTGGATTCATAAAACATTAGAAGTATATGTAGATGATATGCTGATCAAAAGCAAAGAAGCTGAGAATCATGTGCAACATCTGAGAGAGATTTTTGATCAAATGCGGCAATTTAATATTAAAGTGAATCCCGATAAATGTACTTTTGGAGTAACTTCAGGAAAATTTCTGGGGTATATTGTATCAAAAGAAGGAATACAAGTTGATCCTGAAAAAATACAAGCAATTAGCGATATGCCAACGCCTGCGACGGTAAAAGATGTGCAAAAATTGAATAGACTCTAAGCCACGCTAGGAAGATTCATTTCGCGATCTTCAGACAAGTGCAAACATTTTTTCGATATACTCAAGAAGGGAACAAAATTCAAGTGGACATATGAATGTGAAAAGGATTTTCAAGGGATAAAAGAACATTTGATAAACATAACTATCTTACAGAAAGATGAACCGGGAGAAGTACTATTGATTTATCTCGCAAAAACCACATATGCGCTAAGTGTTGTATTGCTGTGAGTAGATGCAGGGGTAGAAAAACCAATTTATTACATTAGCAAAACGTTCAATTCTGCAGAGAGAAATTATTCAAAGATTGAGAAACTAATTCTAGCATTGGTGCATGCAACTTTTAAGATTCGCATCTACTTTCAAGCACATAAGGTCAAAGTGTTAACAAAAGTTCCAATTGAGTCAGTAATGAAAAATTCAAAAAGATCAGGCAGAGTTGAGAGATGGAATGCACAAGTAGGACACTTTGATATCCAATATGAAGTTTTATCCTCGCCAAAGTCACAAGTTATCGCAAACTTCTTAGCTGAATTTCCCTTAGAATATGATGAAGTTGTGGAAGAGATGATGGATGTAGAAGAGGAACATGGAGATCCAAAAGAGCTATTAACAGAACCCGACATATGGGAGATATTGGTGGATGGATCATTAAATGCTGAAGGAAATGGGATTGGAGTTGTTTTTATTTCACCAGAGGGAGAGAAAACAACTTTTTCATTTAGATTGGAATTTGCATCCATTAATAATGAAACAGAATATGAGGATGTGATTCATGCTTTAAAGTTTGCAGTAGAAATGAAATTGGAAAATGCTAGAATTACCAGCGATTCATAATTGGTTATTCGCCAAATAAAAGGAGAATACACAACAAATGAACCATCTTTGAGAAAGTATAAAAGATTAGTCGAAGAATTATCTGCGAGAATCCCAAAAATAAAATGGAGACACATATCGAGGAAAGATAATAGGCTCGCAGATGCTTTTTCTTTCATATCCAGTATGATGACAAATCCATCCGCGAGGTGTATAAAAATTCAAACACTTTTATTACCAGCGATAAACAAGGAAGAAGAAGAGGAAGATGTGATGATGGTAGAAATTGGAGACAAAGAATTAAAGAACAACATTACAGACTGGCGAGCATATCTTCATGCATACTTGGCAAGAGGATAAATCCCAATAAATCGACTGGAGGCACATAAATTAAAATGTAGAGCAACCAATTATGAATTAAGAGATGGAGTATTATATCGTAGGCCTTTTAGTGGACCATCGCTAAGATGTTTGACGAGGGAAGAAGGGAAAAAAGTATTGAAGATGTTGCATAGTGGTGACGCTGGTAATAATAGTGGAGGAAGATCTTTGGCATATAGAACAAAAATGCAAGGCTATTACTGTCCATATATGCATGAAGATGCAAAACAACTCTCAAGGCGTTGCGAAAATTTCCAGCGATATGGAAAGAAGATACATGCACCAGGATCACCATTATCATCTTCAACAAGTGTATGGCCTTTTGGGAAATGGGGGTTAGATATTGTGGGACCATTTGTACCTAGTTCTGGAAAAAGAAGATATCTGATTGTCGCAATAGATTATTTCACTAAATGGGGAGAAGTAAAGGCAATACAACATATTCGCGATAAAGATATTTTTACATTCATATTTGAGAATATAATTTGCAGATTTGGGGTTCCAGCACAGTTGGTGTCTGATAATGGAAAGCAATTTGAAGGGAGGAATATAGAATTGCTACTCAATGCATTTAAGATAAAGTGTGGAAAATCTACTCCTCTATATCCACAAGCAAATGGTCAAGCTGAAGCAACTAATAAGACAATCGCATATATCTTAAAAAAGAAACTAGAGGGATACCACAGAGCATGGTGTGAACCGGTGCATAATGCAATATGGGCCTACAATACAACTAGACGAGAAGCTACTGGAATGTCACCTTTTTGTTTGACATATGGAGTTGAAGCTGTGTTACCAACATAAGTAGCTATTCCTACAACAAAAAGAGTGGCTTGGGAAAGAAATCTAAGTGCTGAAATGATTTTAAATAAATTGGATGAATTAGAAGAAAAAAAAGAAAAAACTTTCCAACATATGGAAAATTACCAGCGAAGATTAGATCGCGAGTACAACAAACGAGTTAAGAAACGTGAATTTCAACCTGGAGATTTAGTGTTGCGAGAAACACCAAGTTATCAGCGAGAGAATGGTGAAAAGTTGGCGAGAAAATGGGATGGACCATACATCATTAAAGAGATAGTTGGAACCGGGGCATATAAACTAATGGACCCTAGAGGGAGAGATGTTGGTCAAAGACTTGACAGACCATGGAATAGACTATTTCTGAAAAAATATTATCAATGACAACTTCTGCAAGATAGGAGATACAGGTACGTTGTAAAAAAAAAAAAAAATCTGATTACGATTGCGAGGTTCTCCTAATAACAAAGCAAAGCAAAGCAAGAACTGCGAGCATCATCGCGAGAAAGGAGAATAAAAATTTCGCAGAGATTAATAGAATGGGACGAACCTTTATGGTGTGCACCCTAGTTCGCGAATAAAATTTCGCAAGAGGCAAATGTAAGACCTAATAGTGCGTCATATAAGGGGGTATCTCTTGACATGACTCAGTGATAAGGTTATACCGCTGCTGGAACCTGAGTTATGCAAATGTTGGGGTTAAATAAAACCTATCCAGGAGAGGGATCTTGGATTTCCAATTATATAAGGTTATACCCTGGTTGGATGACTAAGGACCTCTTATAAGGAGTGTAAAGTATGACCAAGGCGCCGAGGTACACGGTTGAGTCAAGGGTGCCCATGGCGTATGAAACTACCCTGTCCATCCTTGGCAAGTCTTGGCTATGATGCACTCGGCCTGAAGAAAACACCACTTAGGGTGAAGTCTTGTAACTATAAGCCATATAGGCATAAAGGACAAGAGGCTTCGAAAAATAACTGGTTGTTGGCAAATTTGGATGGGAGGAGCTAGTCTTGTATGGACGATGTGCCCTCCTTGAAGGGGCAACCAGGGGGAATATAAGGGAGGCACCCTCCATTAGGGAGTTGATAAGTGTCTAAAGACGGCAATGTCATGGGGATTTATGATCGCAAGAACATTTATGCCAGTCATATTGTCGCGTGACGAAAGTTATACAAAGGCAACAAGCCAAAAGAGAAAAGTTAAGATGAGATCAATGAGTTTTTACATGAAAGGGTAAAGACGTCCTGCGATTTCATCGCAAGACGGCAATGTCATAAGGTTTAATTCTTGCAAGAGAGTTTATACTTATCATATTGTCGTAGAGATGTTGAAAAAATATTTATAAGACAAGATCAATGGGTCAATACATGCAAATGTAAAGACGTCCTGCGATTTTGTCGCAGAAAGAAAAACTATTTTGGCAAAATAAGACCTTTAACTAGGAAGGCAAAATAAGACTAATAGAATAATCTTAAAAAATTAACTATTCTATTTTAAGATGCAGGAAAGATTTGTTCATCGCATGAGAATATATAAGAAGGAAGATTCGTAACATCGTAAACTCTTTCAGAATTTTTTGGAATATCGCAGTTGTACTCATTACATCGCAGAAATATTCATATTTTCACAGTTCACAGAAAGGAGACACAGGAAATAATTCACCATTTCAAGAAAGATAATGAAGGGCAAGTAGGGGAGTGGAGAAATAAGATTTCATTATCTTCCTTGAGGATATTCAAAGTAAACAAAATCAAAAGTTTAATTCTCAAAATTTCAAAAGTTACATTATTCGCAAGAAAGAAGAAGAAAAAGAAAGCAAAACTGAAATTCAAGTTTTGAAGATTGTCTCGCCAGATTCACTATTCTTGCTCGCCAGATTCGTTATTCTTGCCAGAATTGTCAGCTTCATCAGTATTCTTCTCACCGCTTGTAGTTACTTCTTTAGAAGGACTTCTTTCTTCTTCATCATCTTCTTGAGTGATATTTTTGAAGTACTCGAGATAATCAAGTCTTCTTTCTTCTTTGTCGCGAAATTCAATATAATTGGAAGTAAGATTCTTGTTTTCTTTTCGAACTTTATCTAGTTTACCAGTAAGATCAGCGATGGTAGAATGAAGACTTCATTCAGATTCTGCGAGTAAAAAAAGTGATAAAAGATCATTCAGTCAAAGATTTTGCAAGAAATATAACACAAGATTTGACAGAAAGGACAACAAGAGAGAGTGTCAATTGACTACCTTCTTTCTGCGAGGTTAAGTTTTGAATTAATGTAAAGAAATAGTTTTCCCATTGATTCATATTGTCATCAAATTTATCGCCAACCACACCCTTCAGACGAGATTTCATATTTTCTTATTTGGTGCGTAGATACGAGTTTTCCTCTGTTAGTAAAGAATGAGACTTCTTCAATTGAGAGTATTGATCTTGAAGCTTTCTGGCCTTGAAACTAAGAGTTAACATACCCTTGATAAGTTTATCCTTCTCAGCAGCAGATGATTCAGTTACTTCCTTGAGTTCATCTTTAAGGAAACGAAGAGATTGCTCTTGATTATCACATATTCTTTGTAGATTACTCAATTGCTGCGAAGAAATCGCCGTCAAGCTTGAAAATCTATGTTTCTCTTGGGATAAAGTTCTATTTTCATCTGATAAAGATTCTACCACCAAGTTAGACTTGGTGTAGTTGCAGGATTTCCCACAACACACCCCTTGTAATTTCTTGATAATAATCTCTTGATCTAAACTAATTTGATATTAAAAGTATGATTAAAATTCTAAAAATTGTAAATAGACAAACGGATTCTTACATGGTTCGATCAACTTGATCTACATCCATGATTCTTCACTATGATTGTTTAATTTTACATTTGATTTACATTTGATAATCTCCATTAATGGAGTTCTAAACCTAGTTTTGGGGAAGATGATAAAGAAAAATACATTTTATCACTCTAAAAATCTTTCTGCAAAATATCTCTCTCTATCCTAAAATTGTCTCTCTCCTCAAGACTCTCTCTACTCTAAAAAAATACATCATCCATTCCTGAATCTATTGGATCTCTATTTATAGGAAATTACATAATGGGTGACAGTTAAGCTGTCCTCTAATTTCGAATATCACTCATGATATTATCGCAATAGCTATTCCTAAGCATCGTAACCATCGCCAGTCAATCATGTTCTTTTTGTGTCTCTTCAATCGTCAACTGTTATGTCATTATTTTGTGACACTCGCAAAGTGTTGTTGGAGAACTCGCTGTGGCGCTCGCAGAAATGTTGTTAATCTCACCAAGTTATTGATGTGGTGATATTCTGGTACTACATCTTGCCTCTTTTTTCTTGAATATTGCTTGAAAAGTAATCTTTAAGAAAAAAAAATATGTTATTGTAGTAGTCTTTGATTTTTGTTGATGAAGGAACGAGCGAAAGAATACTATACTTGAAAAGTACGTACTTGCCTCTATTCTTTTGTGAAGTTACATATCTTTGCTAAGAATAAGAAGTATCAACCCTGCGAAGTATGAAGTATCCTTGAAGAAATATAAGAAGTACTCAATCCTCAAAATATAAAGAAGTATTCGTCCTTTAATGAAAATTATAAGTATTGCCTCTGTTCATGCGAGATTATTATTTTATTTTTGGTGAGAATTCTTGCCCATTTTGGAAATGATTCTTGCCGAGAAGATGAAAAACATAAAATGTTTTCTTGGTAATCCATAGTTGCATCTGTTCTTTATCTATGGAGGTAGAATCCTTGAGAAAATTTTAAATGAACGAATTATTTCTTTATGCTCATCTTGCCTCTGCCTCATGCGATAAAATAATCATATTCTGCGAAATAATCATATCTCCTGCGAAATTCTGGAAGAGTCTGCGAGATGCTGAATGGGTTTGCAAGTTTCTGAATGTGTCTGCAAGATTCTGAATAACCCTGCGAAATTATGAATAGTGGTCCTGAAATAGTACTGGGATGAATGGTGCTGTGATGAATAGTGTCGCGATGAATAGTTCTGCGAGATTGAACAATACTTCTGAGAAATTCTGAATAGCATTTCCGAGAGATTCTAAATAGTACTTGCTATCTCTCTTGCGATGAACAAATCTTTCCTGCATTCTTAAAAGAAAATAATTAATGTTTGAGATTATTCTATTGGTCTTATTTTGCCTTCCTAGTTAAAGGTCTTATTTTTCCAATTTTTCTTTTTGCGACAAAATCGCAGGACGTCTTTACATTTGCATGTATTGACCCATTGATCTTGCCTTATCATTATTCCTTGATTGTATTGCGACAATATGACAAGTCTAAGTTCCCTCGCGAGATCAAAGCCTCATGACATTGCCGTCTTGCGATGAAATCGCAGGACGTATTTACACTTTCATGTAAAAACCCATTGATCTCATATAAACATATCTTTTTTTGGCTTGTTGCCTCTGTATAATTTACATCAAGCGATAATATGACAGGCCTAAATATTCTTGCGATCATAAAACCCCATGACATTGCCGTCTTAAGACACTTATCAGCTCCCTAATGGAGGTTGCCGCCCTTATCTCCCCCCTGGTTTCCCCTTCAAGGAGGTCACATCGGCCATACAAGACTAGATCCTCTCATCCAGATTTACCAACAACCAGTTGTTTTCGCAGCCTCTTGTCCTTTATGCCTATATGGCTTATAGTTACAAGACTGCACCCTAAGTGGGGTTTTCTTCGAGCCGAGTGCATCATATCCAAGACTTGCCAAGGATGGCCAGGGTAGTTTCGGGCACCCTTGACTCAACCGTGTACCTCGGCACCTTGGTCATACTCTGCACTCCTTATAAGAGGTTCTTAGTCGTCCAATTAGGGTATAACCTTATATAATTGGAAATCCAAGATCCCTCTCCTGGATAGGTTTTCTTTAACCCCAACATCTGCATAACTCAGGTTCCAGCAGCGGTATAACCTTATCCCTGAGTCATGTCAAGAGATACCCCCTTATATGATGCGCTATTAGGTCTTACATTTGCCTCTTGCGAAATTTTATTCGTGAACTAGGGTGCATGCCATAAAGGTTCGTCCCATTCTTATGTCTCTACGAAATTTTATTCGCGTTTCACGCGATATCCTCGCGTTTCTTCATTCTTTCATTTCTTCTTTCATTCTCATAACATCATTTTTTAAGTAAATATTCTTTAAAATCTTTTGAAATCTTAAAAATATTTTTTGAAATCTTGCGATTGTATCGCATTTGTTAAATCAAAAACCTTTTTCTGTAAAAGAAACATTCTAGAGAAATCTTTGAAATCTTGCGATTGTATTGCGTTTTTAAATCAAAAATCTTCTGTAAAAGAAATTTTCTAGAGAAATATATAAATTGAATGTTCTCGGTTTTTTGTGATTTTGAAGTCTTTTTAATCTTGCGAGAGTATCACTTTTTTGGAAATGAAATCATTTTTTTTTTGAAATCTTAGAAATCTTTGCAAAAATTTCATTTTCTGTAATCTTTGAAAATTTTGTAATTTTTCGAAATATATAAATCTTAGAAATGTTCTTTGAAATCTTGCGATTGTATCGCTTCTAGTAAATTAAATAAAAAAAAATTCATTTTTTGTAAGTAAAATATTCAAGGAAGTGGTACTTAGCTTTTATATGATTTTCTGTGACTGCCATCTCTCGCGAAGTATTTGATTTGCTTGTGAAATGAGAACAAATGAGAAATGATCTGCCTCTTGCTTATTCTCGCAACATACCAACTGTGCTAACCCTCTCTTACGAAATTAACTTGCGAAACACTTCTTTTCTTGTTCCTGCAAGAATTTGGGAAGAAAGTCTCCGCGAAGTGAAAAAAGAAAATCTCTGCGAAGTTAAGAAAATCTATGAGTAGTAAAAATGGAAAAAAGAAATAAAAATAATAAATAATAATAATCAAAAAATTTCTGCGAGAGGGAGATTTGATCTTGAGTCTTCAAACTCATAGTCTCCCTCTCCAACCATCTGTGCTAGCTTATTTTCTGCGATAATTATAGTTGGTCAAATACTTCCTTTTGGCGATGTTTCTCGCGGTTCTTGAACTTGACATTCTTCTTTGCTGGTAAAGATGATCGTCGATGGCTCACAACTTTCTTGGATCTACTCCTGGAAGCTGCGTCTCATGGTTCATTCGCAGCTAATTAATAGAACGAATGAACAACAAGTTAGTAAAATATATTGGCGATCTTTTCCATTTTATCTTTTCCCTTTGATTGTTCTTGTGAAATATATTGGTTGATCTTCCAAGGTTGTTGACGGAGTAAATTTCGCGAAAAAGTTCGATGTTGATGCTTCTTTTACTATATATTTGTGAAAGGAAAATGTCTACGGAGTAAAGTATCCCACGAAGTGATTTCTTCTGAAATTTGCTGGACCTATGATAGCTTTGTGATTTGTGATTGTTTTGTGCTATGAAATATTCCCAAGGACGGATATTTCTCACAAGGATACCCACAAACTGAGCTTGGAAAAGTTCTTCTTTTCTTATTCTCGCAGGTATTTGGCAAAGTTCTACGAGAAAAACGTCTTGGTGTTTATGCTTTTAAGCCATTCTCATCAACATCAAGCCTTCCAGACTCTATTATTTTTTGTGTATTCTTGATTACTCTACGTAGAACAAATTGTGCATCCTTTGTCATGGCATCTGCCTTGTCCAGTAGAACCAACTTGACGGATTCCTTTATACCAAATGAGAAGATCTGAGTACTAACAAAATCTTGAATTTGTTGACGAACAACATCAATACCTCTATCATCAAAAGTATTCAATTCCAAAATCATATTATGGTACTGGGGCCCATATATTTTTCGAGCAACCGCAAGTATCGTTGAAGCTTTACCCGTACCAGGTGGTCCATATAACAACAAATGGGATAACTTATTCTCACTTGTACGTCTATCAATATTATCAACGATGTCGCGATGATCAGCAACATCAGCTAGGGATTGAGGACGGTATTTTTCAACCCACGGGGTTGATTTGGTGAATGGAGCTATTACTATTACATTCTTGCCTTTACTAGATGTTTTCATAGCTTCATCAGAAGCTCCTCCATCGATTTTCATGGGAAATATTATTTTTCTCCACCATTTCTCGATGTGGTTGTGTTTCTCGCAATTTGATTGCTTTTTTTTTTCATTTATGATCTTCCAGTCCTTCCTTGCTGGATTTGGGGTTGTCTTGACGAGAAGTGATAGGTATTTGCCTCTGCTGGGACTTCGTCATTTTCTTATCTTTATTCTTCTTCGTAAAGTTATCACTATTCCTCATTGACTTAGAATAGTCTGATGATTGTACTTTGCTGCGATAATTACACTTGCTCCGTTTGGTTTCATTGTTACTGCCATATTTATAGAATTTCCAGAGAACCACTTCTCAAGTTGAAAGTTGTCAATGCCTCCTTCGCTGATCCCTTCACGCTTTTGTTTGTACTCCTCTTGATCATTATATCTAATTTATCTGTGCTTCTTCTTTGAGTTCATCTCCCTTTATATTTCCCTTCTGTCGGTTTTTATGAGCTTTCATTTTTTGTTGTTGGTGTTGCAGACATATCTGCGATTGTCATTTGCGAGGGTAATCGCAGGAGAATATGAGATTCATCCCTTAGTTGGTGTCATTGGTCTTGTATGATTTATTATGTCTGGATGTGCTTTCTCCTTTGATACTTATTGTGCAGTTTTGTGCGTATCTTGCTTGGTTTCTTTCCATATTGATGAACTTGGATGCTGTGTATTTTCTTGAATTTTCTTTGTTGGATGATGCGTGCTGTTGATGTGAACTGATATTATCTCGAATTGAGCTGAGTTGTTCCAACTAATTTGTTGCGAGTGCTTGATGATGATGATGCTACGTTAATCAATGAACTTCGCAGAAATGGAGTATTCCTTAGCCTAACTTTTCTTCCTTTATGAAGTATCTCCTTGTTCATTAAGTAGTTTCTATGTACAATCAATATCCTTTCTATGCTGTGTTCCCTCCCCTGCCAAACTGGTGTTGCTCGCAAGTGTTGTTCGCAGGTGCCTCTCTGCTTCTCATTCCTTTTCTCTTGGTTTTGTTGCTTATAGTTGGATGTTTCATGCGAGTATCTCAATAGAAAATAAAGATTGATTAAATTCCATGGTGTTTGCGAATGCTTCCTTCGAGTCCGTTTGGAAATTAGATGATGTTCTTTTAGTTTTGTTGTTCTCCCTGTAAACTTCTGTTCACTTCATGTTGATGTTTTTTGCGAAATTTACTGTGATTATAACGGCTCCGTCGAATTTCTCTGCTCTAGATAAGTGAGTTATTTCTTCATTGTATGTCACTTTGCGTTTTTATGTTGTAGGCAATGGTTGAACAGTTGGTATTACTAAGAACCACTGCAACTTCATAGTTGACAAACTTCGCAAACTTCTTGGGAAGATATTTTTTGATGAATAGGCAAACTTCTTAGTTTGTTTCCTTCGTGAGGTAAGTTTCTTCATTCGTATTTATGATGAAAGCAAACTTCTTCGTCCTATACTATCTTCGTCTTTTCTTCGTTTACCATTCTTCTTCCTTCATATAAACTGGTGACAAAGTAAATGTTGCTGGTGTCTCTTATTCTCACAAGAATAAATTTCACGAACACACTCCTTATTCTTTCTTCCCGCGATGCTACCCCCTTTGATTTGACTTCGCATGCACCCTTCTCTATGGCATATAATCATCATAGGGGAAAATAAAAAAATTTGACTTGGAGTTGACTGAGCTAATGATGAACTTGGAGTTGAGTTCTTCTCTTGATACCGTGCGATCCTAAGAATTGAGGTTGCTCTTCGCTGTAACAATACAGAATCACAAGAAAAGCTAGATCTAATTAATAGAACTCCATTTGTTTATAAGTTGAATCTTCAAATCAAGTTTTGCTAATTGTAAATCACTAGTCGTAAATCACTAATTGAAAATCATTTTTGTTTATAAAACACCAAATCTTATAATTATGAAAGGAAAAGATAGTTTAAGAGAGAGGAATTTGTCCTCTTTAGACTAATCGTTGGTGTAGAAAAATTTGATCCGATCTCCACCAGTATATCCTATGAATTTCCTTTGATCATTGGTGAAGGTTTTGGCAAATTTCACTTTGTCGGAGATTTTTTATGTTAACACCATTTTCTTGTCCATTTTTATCTTTTCCTTTATTCTTCTGGATCTGTTGATTAACAGCACCTCTAACTTCTTGAACGGCTGTTGATGTTTGTTGGTAGAGATTGTAAGATTTTCATCTTAAATTTTCATATTTTCCCTTGTTTTTCACAAATCCAGTTGAATTCATCACCAACCATTGCTAATTTCTTTGATTCTTCCTCTATCCAACAAGCAGGTAGTGTTTCTAGCGCCAAAATGTAGTTGCAGGATTTCCCACAACACACCCCTTGTAATATCTTGATAATAATCTCTTGATCTAAACTAATTTGATATTAAAAGTATGATTAAAATTCTAAAAATTGTAAATAGACACACGGATTTTTACATGGTTTGATCAATTTGATCTACATCCATGATTCTTCACTATGATTGTTTAATTTTATATTTGATAATCTCTATTAATGGAGTTCTAAACCTAGTTTCGGGGAAGAAGAAGATAAAGAAAAATACATTTTCTCTCTCTAAAAATCTTTATGCAAAATATCTCTCTCTCCCCTAAAATTGTCTCTCTCCTCAAGACTCTCTCTACTCTAAAAAAATACATCATCCATTCCTGAATCTATTGGATCTCTATTTATAGGAAATTACATAATGGGTGACAACTAAGCTGTCCTCTAATTTCGAATCTCACTCATGATATTATCGCAGTAGATATTCCTAAGCATCGTAACCATCACCAGTCAATCATGTTCTATTTGTGTCTCTTCAATCGTCAACTGTTATGTCATTATTTTTTGACACTCGCAAAGTGTTGTTGGAGAACTCGTTGTGACGCTCGCATAAATGTTTTTAATCTCGCTAGAATATTGTTGTGGCGATATTCTGGTACTACACTTGGTTAACAAATATGAAAGATGAGTAATCTCGTTACTTAATAAATTTTGACTTTGCGATAGTTGGTTATTCTCATTAGTAAGATTATCTATTTGATCGATCGAATATGTGTAGAGGTTATCTAATCTATTATATTGGTCCATCCAAGAATCTCTTTCAACACGAGATTCGTCAACAATAGATTCAAATTTAAGTCTCTCCATGAAACGAGTCCGATTTGAAACTAATATATGAATCAAGAATTTAAGAAGGAGACTTGAGTACATAGGATATAAAAAAAAAACAAAAAAACAAAAGGGTAGAGGCAGGAAAATTGTACCTTTCAACTCGTCATTTTTTCTGCGAAGGTTCTCGCAGTTAAGAGAAGAGTTGCGAAGCATATGGTTCAGAGTATCACATTCAGAAAATTTGACTTGAAGGCTTTTTCTCAGAGTTTCAACTTCATTCTCTAAAGATGCTCGTGAAGCAGTGTTATCAGAGCCAAAATATTTAAGTAAGGTCTCGCAAGCTTCATATTGGAGAGAGTTAGTAGAAGATTTTCTAGCATCGTCTAAAATATTAGATAAAATTTTAAAAGCAATATCAACTCCAGCTAAGATTCCATTCGATGGAGGAAGAGATGCAGAGGGTGAAGTGGTAACGAGGACAAGTTGACGATTTGAGTCATTTGCGATGGTTGTATTATCAGAAGGAGGAGTGTTGGGAAAAACAACAGTTGAAGGCAGTAAAGGGCTAGAAGGAACTTTAGTCACAACAATTTCAGGAGCTTGATTTGTCAATGAATCAAAAGAAGTAGAGGTGTTGGCAGCGATGTTCTCGCAGACAAAAGGAAGAGGACCCAGTTGCGAGGGTGTGGGAGTAACTCTTGCAAATGTTAATGTGGGGATGGAGAAATCATCCCCAAGAGCTTTAAACTGATGAGGTCTTTTGGGAGGATTAGCGATGTTCTCGACATTATGCGAATAATAACTTAGATAAGGAACAGAGGCAACAATATTGTTATTAAAAAATAGGATGTGTTTCTTACCACCTTATCATTCACAGAGCTTCTCTTCTTCTTCTCAGTCGGTCTTTTGAGAGCATTAGGGTTTTGACCTGAGGATTGGGTGTTAGGGATAATTCCACTGAAGAGAAGACATAATACGGGAGTTATGAAGGATCAAATAGAGAAGATCGAAGAATATGAGTAAAAATTGAATCAAATAAAGATTATAATCAAAAAACATACCTTGATGATTCCATTAGAACAGTAGCAGGAGAATATGAAGAAGAAGAAAAGTTGCAGACGAAAGATAAAATAAACAGATGAAGAAGATAGAGAAATAGAAGAAGAAAATTAGTTTTGAAGTTTAACTCTACCTTTTATAGGCAAAAGGGAGTAACCTTTTGAGTAAAGACGTGTCAGTAAAAAGATGAATTTACAACACGTGTAAGCGGTTAAGCTAAATTAACAGAGCAATGTCGAGAATAAAATATGGAAAGAAGAGAGGCTGCGAGCACTTTGAAGAATTGAAGATTCTCATATCCTTTCCACTTTTTGAATAAGACATGAGAAGAGGCAAGATGTAGGACTAGAATATCGCTACATATATTCTCTGCGAGATCAGCAACACTTCCCAGCGAGCATCACCGCAAGATCTTCGACTACACTTCACGAGTGTCACAAAAGCCTTCAAAAGAGTGACGTAATAACTGACGATTGAAGAAAACTTGAGAAAAGCATATTTGTTCTGAGATGGTTAGAAAACTTACGAGATTTAACATTGTAAATATCATGGTACAATCGCAGAATCAACCCGAAAAAAGAGGAAAACTTAGCTGTCATCCACTATGTAACTACCCTATAAATATAGACCCAATGTGTCCAGAAAATGATGATGTATTTATGAGAGTTAAGAAAGTCTTGAGGAGAGAGAAACTTCAAGAGAATAGTTGTAATCTTGAATTCTTCCATTTCTGTAAACATTTCTGAGAACAAAATAATAAAGTGTCGTTTTTCATCTTTAATTATGAGTTGATTATAGCAAGATCTTAACAAGGGTGTAGTGTGGGAAATCCTTCAACTACAAACCTGACTCAACAGCTGCAATTCTCTGTGCTTCATCTCATACATACATAACACCTAGAAACTGCATTGTCCATCAATCACATAGCTTTTGTAAAACTACCAGTACCCATTTAAGCAACCCATCAGTACTGCCACTTCAAACCTGCAATGCAATCTCAAAATTCATACAGCACCAATAGCTTCACGAATTCTGAAACTCCAAGCTTCAATGACTCAGTCCACCAGTTTGCAACTGGAGTTCTCTTCTCTGTTCATCTAACTTCACCCAACGTCAAACTTAATCATCACCAATCAATTCCATCCCTGATCTGCAGTGACAATTCACAGCAGCACACCTCTTCACCACTTCCATGTAATTCCATCCGAACATACATCTATCAGCTGCGACTGCACCCATCTATAATTTGAGTTCATATCAACCCCACTGCTCACAGATTCCTTGACAATCAACACCTCCCAGCTACTTCCATTCTTCTCCCTGTTCGTATCAACTGATCTCGAACCTTGGTTGGTTAACGGAAGACTAGGTGCAGTTGAGATCTAGACGTTCAGATATTTCTTCAAGCACATTCTATGCCACAAACTAGTAATTCAGTCTTAACCTTGCTGGTGATTCCAAATGCCACTACTCCTTCCCTGTAAAGCAATTGCACATTTAACACATAACCCATTCTTCAAATCATTCACAAGAATTTTGAAGCGCATTTCAATGGCATGTGTTCATCATCATCTGACCGTATAATCAATGGCAACAGTTAGGTTCTCCTCAACCAATTTATCTGCTTAATCTCTGTTGAAATCTGATTACATTCGAATTTAAGGCAAACCCCATTCTTCTTTTCCATTCAAACTGCAGAACACACATTAATCTCTTTAATTACTCCTATGTTCATCAATCGACATGACTTGATTTCTTGGTTGCAGATTCATGTCCAAGTCTTCAACAGATTCGTACCCAACTGATCTTTCTCGGTCCTGCACTTCGTAAATCTCTCCTTCCCTGAGTAACGAACCATCCGGTGTTGAGAACTTGCATCATTTGAGGACGAGATGAACCAGTGATGGTCTCGACCAAAAAAGGAGTAGTAGTTGTGTGACCTAGCTATTATAAAAGAGGAGGTGCCCCCTTAACGAATTATGGCTTGTCTTTAGTGATCTATCATATGGTTGTCCCTTATCCTTTGCTGGGCTCCCAATAACATTTGCATATGAAATGACAATTTAGCACCTTTTTCACTTCTTTCGCTTTTACTCCAATGACTCCAAAACACCTATAAAACTCAAAATCAAACATAAGAGCCACAATTCACAAAGACAATAGCAAAGAAAGCATAAATACTAGATATAAAATTAGGTGTTTTAGACACCTATCAAATTCCCCCACACTTAGACTTTGCTAGTCCTCGAGCAAGTCAAACAAAACAATTTTAAAATACAACAACTCCTTCTCGTCGAGATTACGGTCACTTTTAGCATAAATAACAAGCCTTTAAACCCTTAGGTGTCCCTAGTGGACGAGTTATAGTCTCGTGAAGGTTTACAAGAGGTCTACCTACAAAACCTATATTTCCAACTCTAGCTACATGTGACAAATCCATGAACGAATCCAAACTGGCTATTGGAGGAGGAACCCTGATGTGAATCCAAATTAATATATATATAAATTAAGATCTACTCAGAAAGTTGAACAAACCACAATACTCGGAATATGACTAACCACAATCACAATGAAAAGATTAAGAAGATGGATATAGAGGTAGATGTTTACGAATGTTAACAAGTGATCGGTGTTTCCCATATCTGTCTGAAGGTCACTGCCAAAAAAAACCTAATAATCCTATTGGATTGAGCTACTGGTCTGAATTCTAGTGTCAACACACTGGCATATACAAGGGAACTAGCGATCAACAATCTTAATTCTACATCAACTCAACTGGCACATACAAGGGAACCAGGAGTCGAATTTATTCAACACAATAATAATATTTGTTTTCTTTTCTATTTCTATTTCTTTTTCTTTTTCACTTTTTTTTCTTTTTTTCTTTTTTTCGAGACAACATGATTAGATCTTTTGGATCCAAGCGCATGATTCTTGTCAGCAGATTACATGATAGTTCCCTTGGATCCTGCGTTCCACGCTTGTTTAGGCGACGGAGACAGGGAGAACACACACATATTGCTATCCAAGTGTCATTTTTATTCCATTTGGTCTAATTGGTCGGTATTATTTTTAGCAACTCAATCACTCTATTTCATCCTAGCAGTAATAACAATTCGATGTTTAGTGACCCACCAAATCACTTAGATAACAGTAGATAAATATGGAAAAATAAAAAATAGAACGTGATATGGTAATATTTCGAGATATGGTAACAACTATCATATAATCTCTAACATTCGAACAATTTTGTCCTTTTAGTTAATGGGTTCCTCAACTCCTCCAGCCAAGATGGTTCCATCCATTTAGATTGATAGTGTCATCCTAAAGGCACATGTTTCTATATTTCGGAGTTTATAAAGCAATTTTTTTTTCTTTTTTTTTGTAAGAACACAAGAGAAAAACCTAACAAGGCTAAAAACTCTATATGAGAACACTCCCCCACACTTAAACTTTACATTGTCCTCAATGTAAATTGAATCGTCCAAAAAAAGTCAAGGTGGGAAATTCATAACATGAAATATATACACAATATGAAAATAAAATGAATAATAAAAACTCATTACTCCAACTCATAGCTATTTCGGAACAATAGAGGATAAACACTAAACAAGCTATTTAGTTGGCATATAATCCCAACTCAGCCAATATATACACCTCATCGTTAAGAAAAAATTCCATCTACTTAGAAAGGCTAGTGTTTATTCTAAATTGTTCAAAAATCTCTAAAAGTTGGAGTTTAGATATGCAAATATCCAAAATAAGAAAATAAAGATAAAAGACTTATAAAAATAAAAAGATAGAGATAGATACACAAAACCAGTGGGTTGCCTCCCATGTAGCGCTTGGTTTAAAGTCGTAATCCCGACATGCAAGTTGAATTCCACATACACCAATAATCGTAAAAGTTGGGGATCCACCCATAGCACCTGTTTTGCAAACACTAGCTTCACACAAATATTAGTACAAGAAAACAGAATTGAAGCTATTAACCGATAAGAGTCTCCCCCACACTTATTATTTTCCACAATTGGAAGTGCATAAAGAATATAGGAGTCGGGTACGTCCACGGTTTCTTGTTCACAAACCTGCATAGTATGAGAATCAAGTTTCTCTAATGGAGGAAATCTGTAGTTGCAGAATAATCTACAACTACACCCTCAATAGAATTAGTAAAAACTCAAGAAGTTCTTGATGGTGAATGATAATTTTCTTATTAATTCTCTTAGTTGATTACATAGAATTATCAAAATGGAACTAGAATAGTTACAACTTTTTCTATTCTCTTTCCTAAGATATTTTCTTACACTCATTAAAAGAACCTCTCGAATTTTACATTTGAACTCCTATTTATAGTAAAACTTATGCAGCTGTATATGAATTGCGAAGTATCGCAATTCATCCTCGCAAAATTATTTCATCCTCATAAAACTTCATATTTCTCCGCGCTACTTCTATCATCGTATCATTTTATAACTCTTTTCTCCTTTATCTATTACGATACTCGTGAACTATTATCTTGCGATATTCAGTACCTACATCTTGCCTCTTCTCATGTCAATTCTACGAATAAGAAATGATCGTGAGAACATAACCGTTACTTAGTCTTTTAGAATTTGGACACGTCTTTTGTAACCGTCCTTTTCTAGTTATTCCCTTATATAACTCCTTTATATTCTCTTCCTTTTCTTCTTCTTACTTATGAAATTTTATCTTCTGTTCATACTCTACATTACTGTTTTCTCTGCAATTTTTTCTTCTGTTATATCTTCATGAGTTCTCCAAGGTAATTTCCTTCTATCTCCGCGCATTTCATTTGTTTTCCTCTTTAATTTCTGTATAATTTGTTATCTGATTTTGGTTTATTTCAGAAAATAACTCCTCGTATGAAACCTCAACTAAAAAATTCAAGCCCTAATCCACAAGAAGAAAATCTGAGAATCAAAAGGTAGTTAAAATACTTTGCCTTCTTTCCTGAAAAATATATTGTTGCCTCAGTTTTTAATCTACATTTTGATTCGCAGGTTGGCAAAAAACCAAACCCTGGTAAGAGATCTCGATTTACTAAACCCACACCATTAATTCCGATTGATGATTTCCTTCCTGAAGTTGATAAGGAATTTTCTTCTCCTCCTCGTGAAAATGCTTCTTCACACACTCCTGCCTCTACTCCATTACCTACCTTTCAATCTCCCATCAGTGTCAATTTATCAACACTTCTTCAAGATCAACCCTCACAAAATATTTCTTCAACTTCTTCTCTTGAAAAATAACCCTCGCAAAATATTTCTTCAACTTCTTCTCTTAAAAAACCTATCTTGTCCCCAAATCCTTTGAGTGCTATTTCTCCAAACAATTTGCAGCTTGCTCTTATTCCTTCAAATTCTTCTCCTCTTCCTCAGGAAATTCGAGATGGAATTTATTCAACTTTCCGAATGTTATCTGAGGTTTTGACCAATACTGCGAAGTCTACTAATGTTCGTTCGCAATATGAGTTTTGCGAAGTTCTAAATAATTTCATCAATCCAGACATTTCTTCTTCACGTCAATCCTTGGAAAAAGAAATTGAATTGCTTCGCCAATCTTTGAAATCTTCTCAAGTAGAATGCGAGGATCTTCGTAAAGAAAATTATCATCTTCAAAATGATTCTCTTGACTGCGCGATTCTTCGCAAAAGAAATGATGAATTGAAAGGTATGATTACTATCTTCATATTTTCCCTTTTATTTACTTATATTCTTCATATGCTTGAAACATCCATTAAAACACATTCCCCTTTATAGAATCCATCCATAAATGTAGAAGATTGGTACTTCACCATGAATAAGATGCAACATAATATCGAACCAAGCATGAAATCCTCTCAAACCAATTCTCCCATTTATCTAATCTTTACTCGTGTGCTCTTGACAACTCTGATGCTCTTTTTCAAGAGAATACTCAACTAATATATGATCGAAATTTTTTGAATGATGACATATCTCAACTTTTTTCTTCCTTAACTAAAGCTAATTTGAGAATAGAAACCTTATTAGAAGAGAACAAAACCTTATCAGAAGAGAAATGTTCGTTTTTGAATACAATGATTGTTTCTTCGCAAGAATTAAAAACTCTTCAGAATAAATGTTGCGATCAAGAAAATCTTCTTTCTTTGTTGAAAGGTGAACTTGAGGAATTAAAGAAGTCTTTAGATGCTGAAAGAAATTATTTTGTTATTAAGAAGAATTCCCTTATTAATAAGAATATAGTCTTGAGTACTAAGAAGAATCAACTTGAAGAAGATTATTCTTCATTAAAAAGTCTTAATGCCAAACTTGCGAAGGATAAAAATTTTCTTCTTTCTAAAGATCAAAAGCTTCAATCTCGACTTAAAGGATTAGTTGGTGATGGTTTTGATAATGCGATGAATCAGATGAAGAATTGTTGTCTATCTTTAGCTCAATCTCTTACTTCGCAAAGAGAAGGTAGTCATTAAAATTTGACTGCCTCTGGTATATCTTTAAATTTTGTTATACTCGCAAATTTTATCCTTTGAATTTTGTTTTATTCGCAGAATCTGAGAACAACCTTCGTAATGCGAAAGCTGGATTAGAAGCCTCCTGTTCCGAGCTTCGTAAGAAAAATGCTTTGCTTTCTACCCGCTTAATCAACTCTCGTGACCGTGCTACTCGGAGATTCAACTATCTTGCTTATTCCAAAGATATCGAAGATACCAACCATCAAAAAGCTATACTTCGTGAAAGTCATCTGAAATCTCAAGTCTTTACGAATAACATTCTCTTATCAAGAGCCTTGCCTCCTGTGAAAATTACTCCTCTGAAAATATCCGACGATGAAGTTGCTCGTGAGCCTGATAGTGATTTCGATTATGAGAGTGATGATGAAGATCTTGATGACGATAAAGAATCTATTCCTCAAGGAGATGTTCCTGTTGCATATTCTTCAAAGGATGATATCTCGCAAAAGTCGAAAGCTGCTAATGACCCTACTCATCTTAAAGATCCAGCACAGAGTGTTGATGAAGCGTGATAACATTCTTTTTTCAATTTATCATTAACTCTCCTGTCCTCCTTTCTTTTGAATTCCTTCCCTTAGTTACTGTTGGTTTTCTTTTTGTGAACAATTCTGTTTTTTAAGAAGTACATCTGATATTTTGCGAAGATGATTTCACCTTTCTTAAGAAGTATATCTGATATTTTGCGAAGATTATTTTTCCCCATTTGATCATATGAAGAGAAATAATATATAACTCACAGATAAATCTTAGTATCTCCTTCTCCCCCTATTATTTCTCTTTAAATGATTAAACATTGTTGGAAGTATTAGAATATCTTCCTCAATTTATCTTACGAAGTTTCAACCTGTTACGATTGTAAATAAGAAATCCTCCCTTTTAAGTATAAGAAATAAAATATATGAAATATCCTTAATAAGTATACTACATATACAATACCTTTGAAGAAGTATTAGAAGTACTAAATCCGTCAAATGAAGAGATATAAGAAGTATTAGAAGTACTCGATCCACCAAATGAAGAGATACAAGAAGTATTAGAAGTACTCAATTCACCAAATGAAGAGATATAAGAAGTATTCAATCTGTGAATAATTACGTAACATATGACGAAGTATAATGATTACTTAACCTTCACCAAACGAAATATCCGTTGAAGAAGTATAATAAATATGAGATATTCTTGAAGAATTATAAGAAGTATTCAACTTTTGGAGAAATATTCAATATATGGAGAAGTATGAGAAGTATGTAATTCTCGTAAACTTTTATGAATATGAACTTATCTGTATTTGATTGCTATCAAAATCTCATCTTTTGTTAAGTCTTCGTTAAAATTCTTCAATGATGTTTTCTTCTTTGATAGGACTTCTTGTAAAAATTATTCAATGATATTGATAGAGTTGTCTTCTCTTCAAAACTTCATGATGTATATTCTTGTAAAATTTCTTCAATGATATCGACGAAGCTGTCTTCTTTTCAGATCTTCATAATGTATATACTTGTATAATTTCTTCAATGATCTTGATGTAATGAATTTCATTAATTTCTGTGGTCTTATCATGCCTTACTAAGTAAAGGTCTTATTTTGCCACCTCTTTTGTAGTAAATTTTTGTATTTGCGATAATATGACAAGCCTGAACATTCTTGCGAACATACAACCTCGTGACATTATCGTCTTGCGATGAAATCGCAGGACGTTTTACACTTTCATGTAATAACCCATTGATCTCATCTTAACTTCTTTGTTTCATTCTGCGAGTTCTTTTTGTATGTTTTCCTTCTCTTTTATTTTATTTATTTATTTATTTTTATTTATTTTTTTTAGAATGCTCGCAGAACTTCATTTGTTGCACAAATATGACAAGCCTTTATGTTTTCGCAAACAATAAGCCTCGTGACATTTGCGTCTTATAGCACGTATCATCTCCCTAATGGAGGGTGCTTCCCTTTATCTTCCCCCTGGTTGCCCCTACAAGGAAGCGTACATCGACCATACAAGGTTAGCTCTTCCCATCCGGTTCTGCCAACAACCAGCTTTTGATCGCAACCTCTTATCCTTTTTGCCTATAAGGATTATAGTTACGAGGTTTCACCCTATGGGGTATCTTTGGGCCAAGTGCATCATTTTCCAAGACTTGTCAAAAATGGCAGATGTGGTTCAACCTCACCCGGCACTCTTGACTCAACCGTGTACCTCGGCGCCTTGATAGTTTTCTGCACTTCTTGGGAAAGACAGTATGCCTTAGTCGCCCAACCTAAATCCTCTTACACCGCATTTTATATTGCGTAATTTCGCTAGATTAGGTGAGAATCCAAGGTGTCTAACCCGGATAGGTACCCCATTATTGGGTTGTACCCCTAAAATTATACCATGTACTAAGGGCCCTTGGTGGTGTTCCGGTTACCCTTAGCCATGTTTATAGGTACCCCCTTAAATGACGTACTTTAGGACTTTGCCTCTTACGAAATATAGCTTCGCGAACTAGGGTGTACGCCACAAAGGTTTGCCTGTATAAAATTTTCTGCGGCTCTCTTTCTTTTTTGGAGGTTGATCACAGATTGCGGTCTTTTATTCGCAAATTAATGAAAGTTTAATCGCAATATAAATTTTGAAACTCGTGACTTTTTCCAATTTCCTGCGAGCAAACAATATTCGTAAAAAATTTCATGAGTTTTATGGATAATACCTTTTCAAATATAGTCTGTTCCAAGGTCTACCAAGCCTCAAACCCATGTCTCTCCCTTCTGGATCCATCAGCCGATAAGCTCCGCTTCCTACAACTTCTTTAATAACATATGGTCCATCCCATTTTGGTGCTAATTTTCCTCCATTTTATTTTTGATATCGAGGTGTTTCTCGCATGACCAAATCACCTGGTTTATATTCACATTCAATGACTCTCTTGTTGTATTCTCGAGCTAATCTTTCCTGATAAATCTTCATATGGTGCAACACCTTTTCTCTTTTTTCTTCCAAATCATCCAATTCACTTAATATTACTCCCGCACTTAAATTTCTTTCCCAAGCTTCTTTCTTTGTTGTCGGAATTACAACCTCGTGGGTACATCGCTTCTACTCCATATGTTAGACAATAAGGAGACATTCCAGTTGCTTCTCTTCTAGTTTTATTGTATTCCCAAACTGCGCTAGGTACTTGATCGCACCATCCTTTGAGATGTCCTTATAATTTCTTTTTGATTGTATCTGCGATTGTTTTATTTGTCGCTTCTGCCTGTCCATTAGCTTGTGGATATAACGGGGTTGACTTCCCACATTTTATCCTAAAAGCACTGAGTAACATCTCTATGTTCTGCCCTCAAATTGTTTTCCATTATCGATACTAGTTGTCTTGGAACCCCGTACCTGCAAATGAGGTTCTCAAATATGAATGTAAAAACATCTTTATCACGAATATGCTGTACTGCTTTTACTTCTGCGAGCTTCATGAAATAATCTGTTGCAACTATCAAGTATCGCCTTTGTCCAGATCTAGGTATAAATGGTCCAACAATATCCAACCCCCATTTACCAAAAGGCCAGCAGCTTGTTGAAGAAGTTAATGTGGCCCCTGGTACATGAATTCTTTTACCATGTCGTTGACATTCCTTGCATCCTCGTACGAACAATTTTGCGTATGTATGCATATAAGGCCAGTAATATCCTTGTATATTTGCTCTATATGCTAGAGATATTCCCCCACTATGATTGCCAGCTTCTCCTCCATGTAACATCTTCAATATTTTTTCTCCTTCTTCGCGAGTTAAACACCTGAGAGGTGGTCCATTGAAAGATTTTCTATATAAAATTCCTTCTCGCAACTCATAGTTTGTTGCACGACTCTTTAATTTATGTGCTTCTAGTCTGTTCCTGGATATTTCTCCTGTTGCGAGATATGCATGAATTTATTTTCTCCAATCTGCGATGCTGTTTGATAACTCTCTTTCTACTTCCATCGCAACAGCTTCCTCAATTTCTTTTTCTTTGTCCACTGATGGGTGTTGAATTGTCTGTATTTGGATATTTCTTGTATTTGGATTTGTCATCATGCTTGGAATAAATGCAAAATCATCTGCGAGACGGTTATATTTTCTATATATATGTCTCCATTTTAATTTTGGTATCTTCGCAGATAATTTCTCAACGAGTTTCTTGTATTTCTTCAAAGAAGATTCATTTGTGGTATATTCCACTTTAATTTGACAAATCACTAACTGCGAATCACTTGTTATCCTTATACTTTCAAGCTTCTTTTCTATTGCGATCTTTAATGCATGCACTACAGCTTCGTACCCTGTTTCATTGTTCGTGGATGCAAATTCTAGTCTGAATGAGAATGTTGTTCTTTCTCCTTCTAGTGAAATCAACACGACTCCAATTCCATTTCCCTCACTATTGGATGATCCGTCCACTAGAATTTCCCATCTATCTGGTTCCGTTAACAAGTCTTTTGGATTTCCAAATTCTTCTTCAACATCCATCATTTCCTCTACTGCTTCATCTTCTTCCAAAGGAAATTCTGCCAAAAAATCTGCGACGACTTGTGATTTTTGCGATGACAATACTTCGTATTTTATCTTGTAATGGTTTAATTGTGCATTCCACCTTTCTATTATTCCTGACCTTTTTGTGTTCTTCATGATTGATTCAATTGGGACTTTGGTTACCACTTTTATCACATGTGCTTGAAAGTATATTCGTAACTTGAATGATGCATAAACCAAGGCTAAGATTAACTTCTCCATTTTAGAATAATTCTTCTCTCATTGCATTAAAGGTTTTACTAATGTAGTAAATGGGCCTTTCTACTCCTGCGTCTGCTCGCAATGCAACCGCACTTAGAGCATATGGAGTTGTTACGAGGTATACCAATAATTCTTCGTCTCTCTCTGGTTTCTGTAGTATAGATGTATTTGCGAGGTATTCTTTGATTCCTTGAAAAGCTTTTTCACATTCATCAGTCCACTTGAATTTTGCTCCCTTCTTAAGTATGTTGAAAAAATGCTTGCACTTATCTGACATTCGCGAAATAAATCTTCCAAGTGAATCCAAGATTCCATTTAGATTTTGTACTTCTTTTACCGTTGCAGGTGTTGGCATGTCACGAACTGCTTGGACCTTTTCTGGATCAACTTGTATTCCCTCCTTTGATACTATGTATCCTAAGAACTTTCCAGATGAAACCCCAATTATACATTTCTCAGGATTTAATTTGATGTTGAACTTTCTCATTTGCTCAAATATTTCCTTCAAATCTTGCACATGATCTTTAGCTTCCTTGCTTTTTATCAACATATCATCTACATATACCTCCAAAGTTTTATGTATCCACTTCGCGAACACTTTTTCAACCATACGTTGATATGTAGCACCCGCATTCTGCAAACCAAATGGCATCTTCACATAACAATACAAACCCCTTGGAGCAAAAAAGGCATTATGTTCTTGATCTTCTTCTGCGAGTGATATTTGATTATACCCTTTATATCCATCAAGTGAAGTGACTCTATCATGACCTGCAGCTGATTCCACCATTTGTGGTATATCTGGTAATGGAAAACTGTCTTTGGGACATGCCTTTTTTAGATCAGTGAAATCTATGCAAATTCTTATTCCTTTATTCTTTTTCGGAACAATGACCATATTCGCAATCCATTCTGGATATTTTGCTTCCCTTATGATCCCTGCATCCAACATCTTTTGTAATTCTTCTTCTATCTGTACATGATAATTTTGTGATATCTTCCTTATTCTTTGTTTGAATGGTCTTACATTTTTATCTATGTTCAATCTATGACACGCCACTGATGGATCAATTCCTGGTATCTCATATACACTTCCTGCGAAGATATCTTTATATTCTCGCAAAAGATCAATAGTTCTTTTTTCTTCTTCTTCATCCATCTTAGTTCCAATTCGCAAGAATAAAGGCTCCTCTTTACTTCCAATATTTATTTCTTTAGTTGGTTCAAATTGCGACATAGCTTGGACTTTGCTCCCCATAGGTGTTGGTTCTTTGATTATTTTTGCTGGTTCCCCTTCTTTTTCTGGAATCTCATTTGGTATACCTCTCCCTTCCTTTACTCTTATTGTATACACTCGGAATTCTTCTTCCTTTTTTTTTTTTCCTTCGCAAGTTTCCTACGAAGCTGTTTCTTTCTTGCTCTTCCTCCGCATTGTGTTACTTCAATTTGATAACAAAATTTTTCACTATCAAGATCTCCTTTTATTTCTTGTATTCCATTTGGTGTAGGAAATTTGATTCTCTGATGTAATGCTGAAGCAACAACTTTGATCGCATGAATCCACGGCCTTCCTATCAGCATGTTATATGGAGATTCCATATCTATCACACACAAGATTACATGTGTTTCTATTTCTCCTAGTAATATTCGCAGCGCGATTTCCCCTTTAGATTTTGTTGTAGATTTTCCTAATCCATGAATAAGACATTTTTAATTTGTGATTTCTTCATCTTTAATTCCCATCCCCTTAAGTGCATGATAGAATATGATATTAACAGAACTCCCTGTATCAACCAAAATTCGGTTTAATTTCCATTTTTCTACAACTTTCTTATCTTCTAGCATGATCGGAACTGTGATCACCAATGGTGAAGTGTGGTTCAAGTCTTCATTTGGAATTTCTGCTTCTGAAAATGTGATTTTCCGCTTTTCCCATTCTTCTAAAGTTGTTATCTTTTCTTCCTCCATGATCTTTCTTCCTCTACAATCTCGCTTGTATCTTTTTCCCTTCATATTACTATGAAATTCATCAATCATGGTCTTTGTGATCATATTACATTCTTCTTTTTTGCAATCTCCATCTACTGACTTCATTTGATCTTCAAATTTTCCACAATTCCCTCAAATTTAGGCTACCACAATTCTCAAGTCCCTGTTTCTAGCGCCAATTATGTAGTTGCAGAATAATCTACAACTACACCCTCAATAGAATTAGTAAAAACTCAAGAATTTCTTGATGGTGAATGATAATTTTCTTATTAATTCTCTTAGTTGATTACATAGAATTATCAAAATGGAACTAGAATAGTTACAACTTTTTCTATTCTCTTTCCTAAGATATTTTCTTACACTCATTAAAAGAACCTCTCGAATTTTACATTTGAACTCCTATTTATAGTAAAACTTATGCAGCTGTATATGAATTGCGAAGTATCGCAATTCATCCTCGCAAAATTATTTCATCCTCGCAAAACTTCATATTTCTTCGCGCTACTTCTATCATCGTATCATTTTATAACTCTTTTCTCCTTTATCTATTACGATACTCGTGAACTATTATCTTGCAATATTCAGTACCTACAAATCGAGAAACAAAGTCATTCAACAATGTTTTCGAAGCACATACATTCAAAACAATAAGAGGTAAAGGAGAAGAATCAATATGCAAAGGGTTAGAAAAACCTCGCATAATCTCTTTTAGCACGGAATCCTCTTCATCCTTGAAAAACTCAAGTGAATTATTCAGCTCTTGTATATCATGCTCCTCTATCAAACCTTGCAACCATTCTTCATCCGTTTCTGCCTTAACCAAAGTCTCGACATGAACATCATCGTTAGAATCAAATACAAACTCAATTTGTTCTTCCACAATATTGGTCATACCGGTTTCATTCTCAACATACTCCTCTTCATTAGACTCAAATCTTGTTGCAAAGTTATGTAAAACACTAGTTTCATCATACTCATGTACCTTTTGAATAGGTGCTTGATCATTATAAAGATCAAGAGTTGAGTCAACTACACTAATGTCATCAAATATCTCCAAAGGTTGGTCTTTTCAACATAATCATCTCCGTCTTCATTTTCAGACTCACCGAAATCAGAATCGTCGTCGGTTTCCCAACCTTTATCACGACGTCATTTGAGTTCCATATGGATGGTCCTACTAATTTCATCGACAAGCTCTTTCGAGGCTCCATCATCTTCCAACTTGTATAATTTATGTGCAAGTTTCCTGACGTTCACGCGCTTACCACCGCTGGCTACAATAGGCTCTCTTTCCCATGACTCTTCCCTTTGAATGGGTGAATGATCATAACTACGATCTGGAGTCGGGTAAGAAGAAATGTTCCAAAAATTGGTTTGTGCGACGTTTTTTCTATCATGGTCAAGTTGGTTTAGCCTTTGTTGCATATCTTGCAATCCATTCATAATCTGCATACAACTCGAATGAAGCCAATTAGAAGTAGAATTATCCCACCTTGGTGCTTGACTTACATACCCACTACAAGGTTGTTGTTGGTATGTATGAAAATCAACATAAGGTTCTCTAGGATATGCATCATAACCAATAAATTGGTTTTGATTGTATCCCAAAGTTGGTGGGCAATTGTCATAGTGTTGAGGAGGTTGAAAACCGTATCCATTGCTCCAATATGCTCCTTCCAAGTAACAAGTACCTGAAATAAGATTCTCAAACCAAGGTTAAAAACCAGAAAAATAATAAAAACAAAAATAAGAAACAAAACTAAAAACAAAAATAAGAAACCAAAAACAAGTGACAACCGCTGCCTCCCCGGCAACGGCGCCAAAATTTGATCGCTGTCGTAGGCGTCAAAAATAAATTACACTTTCTTACTACTCAAAATATAAATATAGCAAGGGCAAGAAAGGATCGTTCCCACAGAGAGGTCTAAGTTGTCAAGTTGTTTCGGTTTCCTATATAAAACACCGGGGGTTTTTCTGATTTTTATATACTAAAATAAAATAAAAGCAAGACAAAGAAAACTAAACATGCAAATCAAGGTAGTGAGAATATTGGTTACAGATTTCATCTTCAATTGTAAACAAGTATTGAATGTATGACTAGAATTCAAATTTAATATCGCTATCATCAAAAGCCCTAGAATACCTTATTGCAAGAATACTCCGTAAATTTCCTAAATTTATCAACACACACATTAGAGCTGCGTATGTGAATTCTACCTAAAGAATAACCTAACGCCTTGCGCTAATTAAGTTCAATTCCTAAGAGCATTAAGTTTCAGAAATAGGCTAATCAATGCAATTGTAATACATTGCGCATGACAATTCGAACAAAGGTCAATTTCTACATATGATTACAAGAGTGTATCACTACAAACCGTAATCATATCATGCTACTCATATTCAAGGTTATCGCTCGATGAAAACCCTAAAATAGTTATAGATATGGATGTATGTTCAATCAATTCTAGACTCAACCAAACAAACATTCAATCATATTGCAATACATCAATCATGCAATTATTATAATCAGTATAAATCAAACGATAATATTGAGAGAAAACTAACTCATAAAGATCAAAACTTGTTTTCAAAATCTAACTACATCTTTAACCAATAGCAAAATCAAGTACTTGTGTTTTTGGAAATCATCATAGAAATCAAAGAAGAACTATCATGTGAAACCCTAGAACCCAAGTAGAAGTTCTCCCTAATGGAGATATATCTAGGTTTAGAGAAAAAGTTCTATTTATATGCCTCTCCCAAAAGGATACCCAAAAGTAGGTCAAGTTCTCAAAATCCGTCTCAAATTCGTCCACCAAGCCCATGTGTGAGAAATATGTCTCTGGAATTTTTGGGTCCAAAACCGGGTCGCCGGATTGCTGATGTCATTGCCGGAATCCGGTCACATGCACCAGAATTTGACACCGGAAAATTGTCTCAGGCCACTTCTCTCATTAGAAACTGTCACTAGCAAGTGCATACTCTCAGCAACTCATATTTCCATCTCTGCAGTTCAAACATTCACAAGAATCATCCAAACCAATTCCTTATCTCTTGCGAAAACGTGCCTAAAAGCGTGCCATGTAGCTCATATATCCGGCCGCCAACTCATGCATCCAACACATACCCCCTTCACGATTCAATGAAACATTATGATCGACACTTTAACCTCTGAAATCCGGCATCCCGGGCTAGTACCACCGGTGCACCAATTCTGCTCCGTTTCGCACAATTTCTGCAGCATCTAACACTTGCTATTATGTCCCTGTAATTTCACATCAGCACAAACCTTCATTCCAAACACTCAAAGCTCATTCCCTTATAATATGTCAGGTCCAGAATCTCCATTCTTAACCACCAGTACAACCTACACTAGAGCTAACGCCACCGTGACCATTATCAACCAGCAAACTTCATCGTAGTTGCCTTCTATGCCAACTAACAAACCTTCACATCCGACTCGAGCCACTGCCATTCCTTGTAGCTTCTAAATCTTCTCAGCTTCTATCTATCCGAAGCTACACAGCCTCACTAATTCACCATCTGTAGCTCCCTTGCAAACTCCACCAATCCCGAAGACCTGTAGCTCATTGCACAACACTGTCTCATGTCCACCACTGCGGCTAGCCAATTATCGCCCAACTCGCCATTGCATCAGTCCATTGCAGGTGCAAGACTGAGCATAACCTCAAAACCACTGTACTGCAGCTCAGATACAACATCTTCTGTTCCTGCGACACCAACTTGCCATCTCCAGCTGCACAACAACAACTCATTCACCATTGCCATTGCTCCCTTGTAACCTGACTCAATAGCTGAAATTCTCCGTGCTTCAGCTCATACATACATAACACCCAGAAACTGCATTGTACATCAATCACATAGCTTTTGTAAAACTACCAGTACCCATTTAAGCAACCCATCAGTCCTGCCACTTCAGACCTGCAATGCTAGCTCAAAAGTCATACAGCACCAACAGCTTCACGAATTCTGAAACTCCAAGCTTCAATGACTCAGTCCACCAGTTTTCAACTGGAGTTCTCTTCTCTGTTCATCTGACTTCACTCAACGTCAAACTTAATCATCACCAATCAATTCCATCCCTGATCTGCAGTGCCAATTCACAGCAGCACACCTCTTCACCACTTCCCTGTAATTCCATCCTAACATACATCTATCAGCTGCGACTGCACCCATCTATAATTTGAGTTCATATCAACCCCACTGCTCACAGATTCCTTGACAATCAACACCTCCCATCTACTTCCATTCTTCTCCCTGTTCGTCTCAACTGATCTCGAACCTTGGTTGGTTAACGGAAGACTTGGTGCAGTTGAGATCTAGCCGTTCAGACATTTCTTCCAGCACATTATGTGCCACAAACTGGTAATTCAGTCTTAACCTTGCTGGTGATTGCAAATGCCACTGCTCCTTCCCTGTAAAGCAATTGCACATTTAACACATAACCCATTCTTTTAATCATTCACAAGAATTCTAAAGCGCATTTCAATGGCCTGTATTCATCATCATCTGTCCGTATAATCAATGGCAACAGTTAGGTTCTCCTCAACCAATTTATCTGCTCAATCTCTGTTGGAATCTGATTACATTCGAATTTAAGGCAAACCCCATTCTTCTTTTCCATTCAAACTGTAGAATACACATTAATCTCTTTAATTACTCATATGTTCATCAATCGACATGACTTGATTTCTTGGCTGCAGATTCATGTCCAAGTATTCAACAGATTCGTACCCAACTGATCTTTCTCGGTCATGCACTTCGGAAATCTCTCCTTCCCTGATTAACGAACCAGCCGGTGTTGAGAACTTGCAGCATTTGAGGACGAGACGAAACCGTGATGGTCTCGACCAAAAAAGGAGTAGTAGTTGTGTGACCTAGCTATTATAAAAGAGGAGGTGCCCCCTTAACGAATTATGGCTTGTCTTTAGTGATCTATCAGATGGTTGTCCCTTATCCTCTACTGGGCTCCCAATAACATTTGCATATAAAATGACAGTTTAGCACCTTTTTCACCAACTTCTTTCGCTTTTACTCCAATGACTCCAAAACACCTATAAAACTCAAAATCAAACATAAGAGCCATAATTCACAAAGACAATAGCAAAGAAAGCATAAATACTAGATATAAAATTAGGTGTTTTAGACACCTATCAAATTCCCCCACACTTAGACTTTGCTAGTCCTCGAGCAAGTCCAACAAAACAATTTTAAAATACAACAACTCCTTCTCGTCAATATTACGGTCACTTTTTGAATAAATAACAAGCCTTTAAACCCTTAGGTGTCCCTAGTGGACGAGTTATAGTCTCGTGAAGGTTTACAAGAGGTCTACCTACAAAACCTATATTTCCAACTCCATCTACCTGTGATAAATCCATGAACGAATCCAAACTGGCTATTGGAGGAGGTACCCTGATGTGAATCCAAATTAATATATATATATAAATTAAGCTCTACTCAGAAAGTTGAACAAACCACAATACTCGGAATATGACTAACCACAATCACAATGAAAAGATTAAGAAGATGGATGTAGTTGCAGAATATCCTACAACTACACCCTCAGTAGAATTTGTAAAACTTAAGAAGTTCTTGATGATGAATGACAATTTTCTTATTAATGCTCTCAATTGATTACAAAGAAGTATCTAAATGGAACTAGAATAGTTACAACTTTCTCTATTCTCTTTCCTAAGATATTTCCTAACACTCACTAAAAGAACCCTCAAATTTTACATTTGAACTACTATTTATAGGGAAATCTATACAACTGTATGTAAGCTGCGAAATATCGCAGCTTATATTCGCAAATCTATTTAATCTTCGCAAATCCTTCACACTTCTTCCGTGTTTCTTCTATTATCGCATTATCTTGTGACACCTTCCCCATATATTTATTACGATATTCGTGTACCAATACTTTGCAATATTCGGTACCTACATCTTGCCTCTTCTCATGCCAGTTCTACGAAGAAGAAATGTCATGAGAATCATTATTCTCGTAAATTTAATATAGTTATCATCACCTGATAGATTCGCAACACGTATCTTCTCTTTTATTAAATTTTTGACACGTTTCTTCGTAACCGTTCTTTTCAACCGTTCACGTTTAATCGCATTAATGAGTTTCTATCTTCATCAAATTCTCTCTTATTTATAAATACTATCTTCAATTCTTCTTTTTATTCTTTCATCATGTTCATCTTCCTCATCACATCTGCTTCTGCAATTTCTTCCTTTTTTCTTCTATTACAATTTCTTATCTCTTTTATTTCCTTTCCTCTTTGTTTTCTATTCTTCATCTAATGGCTCCAAAGAAGAAAATTGTAGAACAACTTAATGCAGAACTTGCTGATAGAGATCTTATTCTTTCTAAAATTGATGGTCATAACAATAAGTCTTCTCTCTGTATGGAACTCTTTACTGATCTTACTTGGAATGATCGGGAAGTTTTAGTCTCACGAGGTCAAATCCTCGCAGGTCTTCCTCTTCCTCTTTATGATGTTAATCTTCCTTTATTCTATGAGATTATTTCCCACCCAAATTTCTCACGAGCCATTTATCAATTAACTGGTGATTGCATTCGTATTCCATGTTTTGAGGAATCCTACGCAAAATATGAGAAAATAACAAATATTAATAAAATAATAAGGAAGTCCAGGGCCGGGCCTATCGACCGACCGGCCATGCCCTAGCCGTGGACGGTCCCATGCTTCCTTCATTATTTTGCCATATTTTGTTATTTTCATGAACTTATGAAAAACTCCTTGATTTTAGCAACTTTCCTTATTTTTGCAAAATTCATGAATTCTCCATAACTTCATGGATTCATGAAAAATAATAATATTATAAAATAAAGAAAGATGTAGAGATTATTGCTGAGAATTACACGGTTGAGAATTTCTTTAAGAATTATACACTAATTCATGTGAAGAGAGAAGATAAACGCTGGGGTGTTCGTCTTCATCGTAGATCTGATGTCGCAGAAGATGATCTCCTTATGCACGATATTGATTACGCTTCTGGGAACAATCATACTTCTCGCCGTTCTCATGATGAAGATTGGTATAACTATCCTCTTTCATTATCGGGTTCTTATATTTCTGGAATAGTAGACCTTCCTGCGAACCTTCGTGATCGTAACTATCAACCTTGGGTCTTTTCTTGGCCTAACAGAGATAAAGATGTACGTATCTTCATCCCTTTATTTTCTTTGTTATTTTCCTTCTTTTGTTGATCCTTTTGCAATATTTCCCAGGTGAATGAACTCAAGGAAAGTTATCTTAAAACTGGGAAATCCAGTAATCGTGAGGCTTTCAACTTGTTTTCAAATGAGGTAAGAAACATTCTTATACATTTTAAACAATATATTGTTGCCTCTGTTTCTTATCCTTATTTGAATTTGTAGGTTCTCCCTAATATCCCTGAGGCTATTGTGAATGAGAACAAGAATTCAATTTCTTCCGAGGTGCTAACTACAAGACAAAGGACACTTCGTTCTGCGAAGAATACCCAAATTTCTGCGAAGAATACCCAAATTTCTGGTGACAAAGAAAATGTTCTTCGCAAAGGAAAAAGGAAACTTGAGGATATTGTTTCTAAGAATAAGAGGAAAAGAGTCCCAGTCAATGCTTACTCCAATGTGAACTCCTCTAGCAAAAACGTTGACGAAGAACAAAGTGATGAAGGTGATAAGCTTCCTGAGAAGGATTTTAGTTCCAATTCTGATACTATTTCTGACAGGGGACACGATGAAGATGATGATGAAGAAGAAGATGAAGACTTTAGCAATGCGGAAACTTTTGAGTCTGCAATGATTCAATTGTCTGAGGTTTTTCTGCACTCTTCTCGAGGATTGGGAAATTCTTCTACTGCGAATGCTCGTAAACTTATTGCGAAGGCTTGTAAAGTTCCTACTGTACTCAACAATAATTCCCTTACCAGAATTTTAAGATTCGTTTATCCTGCTTCATTATACTCTTTGTGGAGTATGGTAAGTTTCTTTTATATCCCTTGTTTATTTCCCTTGTTTCATTGATTTCTAACCCTTTTTATTTGCTCAGGTTGGGAGGGTCATCTGCGTAGTTGCTTCAGACTGGGAAAGACGTCATAATATTGCTGAGAAGAAAACTTTAAATCGTTGTAAGAAGTTGGAGGTTGAGAATTTAAAACTTCATCAGAAAATAGAGGATTTTAGTATTGATAATGCGGAATTGAAATCCCGTTGCGAAGATGATCCACAATCTGCGAGTATCGCATCTGGAAGTTTTTCTCTTCTTGAGGAGAATAATCAATTGAAGCTTGAAAATACTTCTCTTCGTAATGATAAGAAGCGATTAGAAGGTAAATTTGCTTATTTTGATTATTTTGACTTCGCAATCTGCTAATCAATTCCTTAATTTCTTCCCTTATTCTTTATTCTCTTATCCTTTTGCTTTGCGGATGCTGCAGAAAATTATACGAAGATGAATAATGATCTGGAAACAATTCTTGCCGCACGTAACCAGAAGATTTATGATTAAAGTCTCAGTTTCAGATTTCTCAAAACAATCATATCTTAAGTATCAAACGTTTCCGAGCTATGATGACTCGCGAGATTTGTGAAGACAACCAAATTCCTCTCAAAAAGTATCAGACACTCCTTTCTGCAGAAATTCCTGAGGATACCCCGTATTTGGAAATCTATGATAATGAAGCTGAAGATGATATCTCCGAAGAAGAAAAAGAAGATCATTTTGATGGGAATAAATCACCCGAAAAATAGCTTTATTCTTTTCTGTATATCTGCACTCCAGTTCTTTTCATATTGTCTGTTTGAGTGCAACATTTTCTTCTTTCCTGCACTTTTAATCAATCAACAATTTCTTTTTGAAACTTCATTAGTATTAATGTCTTAATTTTGCGATGATGAATTGATCTTTCTTTAATTGAGTGCTTTCCTTATCTGCATAATTTGATCATGTGAAGAGAAATAATATATCTTGAAGGCCTAGATTATTATTCCTTTTCCCCTTATTATTATTCTTCAGATGATCAATCTTTGTTGTAAGTATTAGAATATCTGCCTCATTTTAAGTTGCGAAGTTACAATTTGTTGCGAGGTAAATAAGAAATCCTCCCCTTAAAATATAAGAAGTATAAAATCTCCGTGAAAAATTACGAAACATCCTTGAAGAAGTATAAGAAGTATGAAATATCCTTGAAGAAGCATAATAAGTATGAAACATCCTTGAAGAAGTATACAAAGTATGAGACACCCTTGAAGAAGTATAAGAAGTATTCAATCCGTGAAGAAACATTCAATGTTTGAAGAAGTATAAGAAGTATTGAATCTCTGAAAAAGTATAAGAAGTATTGAATTTTTGAAGAAGTATAAGAAGTATTCAACCTTCGTAAAATTTAATGAATATGAAATATCCGTCTTTGATTGCGAACAAAATTGCCTCTATTACTATGAATTCTTTATATATATTCTCGTAAAAATTCTCCAATGATACTAATGGAATTGATTTCATTAGTTGTTGTGGTCTTATCATGCCTTCCTAAGTAAAGGTCTTATTTTGCCACCTCTTTAGTGATATTTTTGCGATAATATGACAAGTCTGAACATTCTTGCGAATATACAACCTCGTGACATTATCGTCTTGCGATGAAATCGCAGGACGTTATCACACTTTCATGTAATAACCCATTGATCTCATCTTAACTTCATTGTATGTAATTCTGCGAATATGTATATATATATATATATTATTTTTATTTACTCGCAGAAATATTATTGTTGCACAAATATGACAAGCCTTTATGTTCTTGAGAACAAGAAGCCTCATGACATTTGCGTCTTATAGCACGTATCAGCTCCCTAATGGAGGGTGCTGCCCTTTATCTTCCCCTTGGTTTCCCCTTCAAGGAAGCGTACATCGACCATACAAGGTTATCTCTTCCCATCCGGTTTTGCAAACAAACAGCTTTTGTTCGCAACCTCTTATCCTTTTTGCCTATAGGGCTTATAGTTACGAGGTTGCACCCTATGGGGTATCTTTGGTCCAAGTGCATCATTTGCCAAGACTTTTCAAGAATGGCAGATGTGCTTCAAGCCCATCCGGCACTCTTGACTCAACCGTGTACCTCGGCGCCTTGATCGTTTTCTACACTTATTGAGAAAGACAGTATGCCTTAGTCTCCCAACCTAAATCATATTACATCGCAAGATTAAGTTGAGAATCCAAGGTGTCTAACCCGGATAGGTACCCCGCTTTTGGGTTTTACCCCGTAATGTCCATGTACTCAGGTTCCTTGGTGGTGTTCCTGTTTCCCTGAGCCATGCTTATAGGTACCCCCTTAAATGACGTACTTTAGGACTTTTCCTCTTACGAAATGTTGCTTCGCGAACTAGGGTGTACGCCACAAAGGTTTTCCTGTGTAAAATTTATGCGGCTTTCTTTCTATTTTGAAAGCTAATCACATTTTGCGGTCTTTTGTTCGCAAATATCTTTTGCGTCTTTCTTTAATGAAAGATAATCGCAATAAATTTTTTGTATTCGTAAAAACACCTCACAAATATTTCATGTTGCGAAATACCTCATTTCATTTTCTTGTTTTTCAAAATACATTTTATTATACGCTATGAAGAAATATATTGATTACCTTTTTTCTTCGTAAATCATATCCATTCTCTATCATCATAAATTTCTTATATGCTCAATCATTGTAACTTCATTCCTTCATGCCTTAATCCTCAGCCATTAAATTTTCACTTCTCTTTGCAGCCTTTGCTCTTTTTTTCCAACTTTCCTTCTCAACAGTTTTTCCTTCGCAAACTTCTACTTCAGTATCGTAACATTTCTTCCCTTCTGCCCAATCACCCTTGATAACTCCAATACCTTTAGGATGAGAAAATTTTATGCATTGATGAAAAGTTGAAGCTACGCCTAAAATCCCGTGAATCCAAGGTCTCCCTATCAAAGCGTTGTACGGTGATTCGACATCAACAACGCAAAATAAGATTTCAGTTCGCATTCCACTTAATGGAATTCGCATGCTTATTTCTCCTTTAGGTTTATTAGCAGTTCCATTAAAGCCATAAATCCTGTAAGTAGAAGGTATTAGATCCGCGTCCTTTCCCCCCATAATTTTGTAAGAAGGATAGAAGAGAATATTGACAGAACTTCCGGTATCAATCAAGATTCTATTAAGACCAAATGATTCTTCGTCTGTATCATCCTCACTTTCTTCCATATTCAGACAAATTTCCAATCTCACTACCAATGGATTATCATGTATTTCGCAACCTTCTGGAATTTTTGTGGCTTCAAAAGAGATTTCACGCTTCTGCCAATCTTCAAGTCATGAAATTTTTGCGATGTTCATTATTTATCTTCCTTCACCATCTCTCGCATATACCCTACTTAACACATTATCATGAAAATCTTCTATGGTTTTATATGAGTGAACTATAGAATTGCAGAAAACATTTCTTGCTTTTGGTCCCACTTCAATGTGTAAGATATCCTTTCCCTTTTCTTGTGTTGTATTCACCATGCGAGTTTCCACTGGGGCTTGTGGTAATTGTTGCGGTTGTGCTTGCTTGAGTAAAATATGATCCAATTTGCCTTGATCAATCATTCGCAAGATAATCCTTTTGATATTATTGAAACTATTTGTAGAGTGTCCATGAAAATGATGATACAAGCAAAATTCATGACTTCTTGGACCCATTGGTGGTTCCTTTCCCATATTCCATGGAGTTGGTATATGCTCCATCAAGATAATTTCCTGCCATATCTTTTCTACACTTGTATTCAAAGGTGGCATCTTTATTTCTTCCCTTATCATTCTTTGACCTCCTTGACCATTGTTATAATTTTGTCTATGATTCCCTTGTCCAAAATAATTATGCCTTTGTCCCCCATAATTTTCTTGCTGTTGATCTAATCTTGGAATCTGGTTATTTCCTCCTCGGCTATATAAATTCCTTTCTCTATCATACTCTTCTTGATCTTTGCTACCCATTGCTACCATTTTTGGTTGGCTATTGTTTTTTTCTTCTCTTCTGATATCTGCGAAGATGTTTGCGAGGTTGTATGCGAAGTACCTGCTATGACATTGATTATTTTAGGAAGTAAGTTTGCTCATGTATCTTGTTTGTTGGTGTTTGTCACAGGATATGACTCCATATTGTTTTTCTTTTCCTCTAATGTAATGTATTCCTCTTGTAATTATCGCAACTCTGTCATCATAATAGAATTCTTTCTTCTGAAGATTTGAACATATAGTTGTTCAGTTGCGAACATCGCATTTAAGAAAGATAAAATTAGGTATCTCTCATCCATACGCCCTGCCATATCACTGCACATAGTTTTCCATCTTCTTACCAAATGTTTCAAACTTTCACCAACTCTTTGTTTTAAACCAAACACATCTTCAATACCAAGTCGTGAGGAATGGTTCGTGATATATGCTCCTAATAAAGTTGCTTGTAGATGATTAAATGACGTAATAGTGTTCTTGGGAAGTCCTTCGAACCATTTTAGAGCTTCTCCTGTTAAGCTTGATGCGAAGTACTTGCATAATACAATATCATGATTCTCCCACTGTAACATGCATCTTATACACGCTTTAATGTGTTGAATAGAACATGAATTCCCATCAAAGATACTGGTTAGTGTAGGTAGATTGCATTTTGGTGGAATCCCTCCCAATTGTACTTCTCTATCAAAATGAGTCCTCGCAGCTTCTTCTATTGCTTCATCTAATTGCCTTCTATCTCCTCCTCTTCTATTATTTAGCATCCCTCTCATTTCCACTAATTCTCGAAAGATCCGTTCATTTGCCTCAGTATTCTCATCCATTGGCCTCTTCAACGCAGCCTCTCTTCTTCTACATTCTTGCATCTCTTCTCTTGCGATTCTTCGCATTCTATCATACTCTTCATTAATGTTTTCATTTGCACAATTTTGCAAATATCTTCTTTCCATATTATCACAATTGTTTTGTTGCAGAGCATCTTGAAATTCTTGTTCTTCCATTTCTATTCTCCTCATCCTTCTCATGTGATTATCAGGAATTTCTTCTTCTTCATTTCTCCTTCTTCTATGATTTATCTCTTCCTGATTTTCCTGAACTCTGATTCGAAGATTTGGTTCGTTCCTTGCTATTTCTTCTCGTTGATTTCCAATCATCCTCTGAATTCTACCATACTCAAGATTTTGATTGTTGCGAGCATGATCACGTCTTCTTACTCCATCCTCGTAATTTTTTTGATGCATAGTTTGTTGTCTCTCAACTTATTCCATGAGTTTCCGCTCTTCCTCTTGATTTTCTTCACCATTCTGATTATTTTCCCTTGGAAATAGCTCTGTTCGTAAATTCTCCATGTTTTGTTCGTGATTTGGTACTAGAATAAAGCGATTCTCTCGATTTCTTTCAACCTGATTCTGTGCTTGTTCTTGCATAGCACTTTCACTATTAACTGTTGGCGAATTTTGTTCTTCTCTCTCTGGTCTAACATTTGATCTCACAATACTTTGAGATTTCCTCCTTTGTAACATCTCATTTTACCTTCTTAATTCTTGATTCTGTCTTGTTAGATTGGCACGTTCTTCAGCTTCTAACCTTCGTTCTTCTCGAAATTCTTGTCTCAATGTTTCTACTATCTCCATTTCTCTTTCACGAATTGTTCCTCCCATCAATCTCCCATTTTCTCTAATTTGTGGTTCTATGTATGTTTCTGCTGGTGTATCAGTTCTCCAAGTGTGTATACTCACTCGATCATGATCTACTGTTTGTTGAGTTTGATTTCTTCGATTGTTCCATCTCCTACTAGGTTCTCCTGTTACGTTTGATTCTCCACCTGCGAGTCTTGCGCTTCTTCTTATTGTAGTCAATGGTTCTGATGTATTTCTTCTTCTAACCATTTCAGATTTTCAAAACTCCTTAAAATTTCTGCTATAACAATCTTCAAGTTCCCTGTTTCTAGCGCCAATTATGTAGTTGCAGAATATCCTACAACTACACCCTCAGTAGAATTTGTAAAACTTAAGAAGTTCATGATGATGAATGACAATTTTCTTATTAATGCTCTCAATTGATTACAAAGAAGTATCTAAATGGAACTAGAATAGTTACAACTTTCTCTATTCTCTTTCCTAAGATATTTCCTAATACTCACTAAAAGAACCCTCAAATTTTACATTTGAACTACTATTTATAGGGAAATCTATACAACTGTATGTAAGCTGCGAAATATCGCAGCTTATATTCGCAAATCTATTTCATCTTCGCAAATCCTTCACACTTCTTTCGTGTTTCTTCTATTATCGCATTATCTTGTGACACCTTCCCCATATACTTGTTACGATATTCGTGAACTAATACTTTGCGATATTCGGTACCTACAATGGATATAGAGGTAGATGTTTACGAATGTTAACAAGTGATCGGTGTTTCCCATATCTATCTGAAGGTCACTTCCAAAACAAACCTAATAATCCTATTGGATTGAGCTACTGGTCTGAATTCTAGTGTCAACACACTGACATATACAAGGGAACTAGCGATCAATAATCTTAATTCTACATCAACTCAACTGGCACATACAAGGGAACCAGGAGTCGGCTTTATTGAACACAATAATAATATTTGTTTTCTTTTCTTTTTCTTTTTCATTTTTTCATTTTTTTATTTTTTTATTTTTTCGAGACAACATGATTAGATCTTTTGGATCCAAGCGCATGATTCTTGTCAGCATATTACATGATAGTTCCCTTGGATCCTGCGTTCCACGCTTGTTTAGGCGACGGAGACAGGGAAAACACACACATATTGCTATCCAAGTGTCATTTTTATTATGTTTGGTCTAATTGGTCGGTATTTGTTTTTTTAGTAACTCAATCACTCTATTCCATCCTAGAAGTAATAAAAATTCGATGTTTAGTGACCCACCAAATCATTTAGATAACAGTAGATAAATATGGAAAAATAAAAAATAGAACGTGATATGGTAATATTTCGAGATATGGTAACAACTATCATATAATTTCTAACATTCGAATAATTTTGTCATTTTAGTTAATGGGTTCCTCAACTCCTCCATCCAAGATGGTTCCATCCATTTAGATTGATAGTGTCATCCTAAAGGAACATGTTTCTATATTTCGAAGTTTATAAAGCATTTTTTTCTTTCTTTTTTTCTTTTTTTTGTAAGAACACAAGGGAAAAACTAACAAGGCTAAAAACTTTATATGAGAACACTCCCCCACACTTAAACTTTACATTGTCCTCAATGTAAATTGAATCATCCAAAAAAAGTCAAGGTGGGAAATTCATAACATGACATATATACACAATATCAAAATAAATGAATAATAAAAACGCATTACTCCAACTCATAGCTATTTAGGAACAATAGAGGATAAACACTAAACAAGCTATTTAGTTGGCATCTAATCCCAACTCAGCCAATATATACACCTCATCGTTAAAAAAAAATTCCATCTACTTAGAAAGGCTAGTGTTTATTCTAAATTGTTCAAAAATCTCTAAAAGTTGGAGTTTTGATATGCAAATATCCAAAATAAGAAAATAAAGATAAAAGACTTACAAAAATAAAAAGATAGAGATAGATCACAAAACCAGTGGGTTGCCTCCCATGTAGCGCTTGGTTTAAAGTCGCCAGCCCGACATGCAAGTTGAATTCCACATACACCAATAATCGGAAAAGTTGGGGATCCACCCATAGCACCTGTTTTGTAAACACTAGCTTCACACAAATATTAGTACAAGAAAACAGAATTGAAGCTATTAACCGATAAGAGTCTCCCCCACACTTATTCTTTTCCACAATTGGAAGTGCATAAAGAATATAGGAGTCGGGTACGTCCACGGTTTCTTGTTCACAAACCTGCATAATATGAGAATCAAGTTTCTCTAATAGAGGAAATCAAGAAACAAAGTCATTCAACAATGTTTTCGAAGCACATACATTCAAACCAATAAGAGGTAAAGGAGAAGAATCAATATGCAAAGGGTTAGACAAACCTCGCACAATCTCTTTTAGCACGGAATCCTCTTCATCCTTGAAAAACTCAAGTGAATTATTCACCTCTTGTATATCATGGTCTTCTATCAAACCTTGCAACCATTCTTCGTCCGTTTCTGCCTTAACCAAAGTCTCGACATGAAAATCATCGTTAGAATCATATGTAAGCTCAATTGGGTCTTCCACAATATTGGTCATACCGGTTTCATTCTCAACATACTCCTATTCATTAGACTCAAACCTTGTTGCAAAGTTATGTAAAACACTAGTTTCATCATACTCATGTACCTTTTGAATAGGTGCTTGATCATTATAAAGATCAAGAGTTGAGTCAACAACACTAACATCATCAAATATCTCCAAAGGTTGGTCCTTTTCAACACAATCATCTTCCTCTTCATTTTCAGACTCACCGAAATCAGAATCGTCGTCGGTTTCCCAACCTTTATCACGACGTCGTTTGAGTTCCATATGGATTGTCCTACTAATTTCATCGACAAGCTCTTCCGAGGCTCCATCATCTTCCAAATTGTATAATTTATGTGCAAGTTTCCTGACGTTCACGCGCTTACCACCGCTGGCTACAATAGGTTCTCTTTCCCATGACTCTTCCCTTTGAATGGGTGAATGATCATAACTACGATCTGGAGTCGGGTAAGAAGAAATGTTCCAAAAATTGGTTTGTGCGACGTTTTTTCTATCATGGTCAAGTTGGTCTTGCCTTTGTTGTATATCTTGCAACCCATTCATAATCTGCATACAAATCGAATGAAGCCAATTAGAAGTAGAATTATCCCACCTTGGTGCTTGACTTACATACCCACTACAAGGTTGTTGTTGGTATGTATGAAAATTAACATAAGGTTCCCTAGGATATGCATCATAACCAATAAATTGGTTTTGATTGTATCCCAAAGTTGGTGGGCAATTGTCATAGTGTTGAGGAGGTTGAATACCATATCCATTGCTCCAATATGCTCCTTCCAAGTAACAAGTACCTGAAATAAGATTCTCAAACCAAGGTTAAAAACCAGAAAAATAAGAAAAACAAAAATAAGAAACAAAACTAAAAACAAAAATAAGAAACCAAAAACAAGTGACAACCGCTGCCTCCCCGGCAACGGCGCCGAAATTTGATCGCTATCGTAGGCGTCAAAAATAAATTACACTTTCTTACTACTCAAAATATAAATATAGCAAGGGCAAGAAAGGATCGTTCCCACAGAGAGGTCTAAATTGTCAAATTGTTTCGGTTTCCTATATAAAACACCAGGGGTTTTTCTGATTTTTATATACTAAAATAAAATAAAAGTAAGACAAAAAAAAATATGCAAATCAAGGTAGTGAGAATATTGGTTACAGATTTCATCTTCAATTGTAAACAAGTATTGAATGTATGACTAGAATTCAAATTTAATATCGCTATCATTAAAAGCCCTAGAATACCTTATTGCAAGAATACTCCGTAAATTTCCTAAATTTATCAATACACACATTAGAGCTGCGTATGTGAATTCTACCTAAAGAATAACCTAACGCCTTGCGCTAATTAATTTCAATTCCTAGGAGCATTAAGTTTCAGAAATAGGCTAATCAATGAAATTGTAATACATTGCGCATGACAATTCGAACAAAGGTCAATTTCTACATATGATTACAAGAGTGCATCACTACAAACCGTAATCATATCATGCTACTCATATTCAAGGTTATCGCTCGATGAAAACCCTAAAATAGATATAGATATGGATGTATGTTCAATCAATTCTAGACTCAACCAAATAAATATTCAATCATACTGCAATACATCAATCATGCAATTATTATAATCAGTAGAAATCAAACGATAATATTGAGAGAAAACTAACTCATAAAGATCAAAACTTGTTTTCAAAATCCAACTACATCTTTAACCAATAGCAAAATCAAGTACTTGTGTTTTTGGAAATCATCATAGAAAGCAAATAAGAACGATCATGTGAAACCCTAGAACCCAAGTAGAAGTTCTCCCTAATGGAGTTATATCTAAGTTTAGAGAAAAAGTTCTATTTATATGCCTCTCCCAAAAGGATACCCAAAAGTAGGTCAAGTTCTCAAAATCCGTCTCAAATTCTTCCACCAAGCCCATGTGTGAGAAATATGTCTCTGGAATTTTTGGGTCCAAAACTGGGTCTCCGGATTGCTGATGTCATTGCCGGAATCCGGTCACAGGCACTGGAATTTGACACCGGAAAATTGTCTCAGGCCACTTCTCTCATTAAAAACTGTCACTAGCAAGTGCATACTCCCAGCAACTCATCTTTCCTTCTCTGCAGTTCAAATATTCACAAGAATCATCCAAACCAATTCCTTATCTCTTGCGAAAACATGCCTAAAAGCATGCCATTTAGCTCATATATCCGGCCGCCAACTCATGCATCCAACACATACCCCCTTCGCGATTCAATGAAACATTATGATCGACACTTTAACTTCTGAAATCCGGCATCCCGGGCTAGTACCACCGGTGCACCAATTCTGCTCCGTTTCGTACAATTTCTGCAGCATCTAACCCTTGCCATTCTGTCCCTGTAATTTCACATCAGCACAAACCTTCATTCCAAACACTCAAAGCTCATTCTCTTATAATTTGTCAGGTCCAGCATCTCCATTCTTAACCACCAGTAAAACCTAAACTAGAGCTAACACCACTGTGACCATTATCAACCAGCAAACTTCATCGTAGTTTCCTTCTATGCCAACTACCAAACCTTCGCATCCGACTCGAGCCACTGCCATTCCTTGTATCTTCCATCGTAGTTTCCTTCTATGCCTACTACCAAAGCTTCTAAATCTTCTCAGCTTCCATCTATCCGCAGCTACACAGCCTCACTAATTCACCATTTGTAGCTCCCTTGCAAACTCCACCAATCCCGAAGACCTGCATCTCATTGCAAGGCACTATCTCATGTCCACCACTGCGGCTAGCCAATTATCTCCCAACTCACCATTTCATCATTCCATTGCAGGTACAAGACTAAGCATAACCTCAAACCCATTGTACTGCAGCTCAGCTGCAATAGCTTCCGTTCCTGAAACACCAACTTTCCATCTCCAGCTGCACTGCAACAACTCATTCACCATTGCCATTTCTCCCTTGTAACCTGACTCAACAGCTGCAATTCTCTATGCTTCAGCTCATACATATATAACACCCAGAAACTGTATTTTCCATCAATCACATAGATTTTGTAACACTACCAGTACCCATTTAAGCAACCCATCAGTCCTGCCACTTCAGATATGTAATGCTAGCTCAAAAATCATACAACACCAACATCTTCATGAATTCTGAAACTCCAAGCTTCAATGACTCAGTCCCCCAGTTTGCAACTGGAGTTCTCTTCTCTGTTCATCTGACTTCACTCAACGTCAAACTTAATCATCACCAATCAATTCCATCCCTGATCTGCAGTGCCAATTCATAGCAGCACATCTCTTCACCACTTCCTTGTAATTCCATCCTAACATACATCTATCAGCTGTGACTGCACCCATCTGTATTTTGAGTTCATATCAGCCCCACTGCTTACATATTACTTGGCAATCAACACCTCCCATATACTTCCATTCTTCTCCATGTTCGTCTCAACTGATCTCGAACCTTTGTTGGTTAACGGAAGACTAGGTCCAGTTGAGAGCTAGCCGTTCAAACATTTCTTCAAGCACATTCTTTGCCACAAACTGGTAATTTAGTCTTAACATTGCTGGTGCTTCCAAATGACACTGCTCCTTCCCTGTAAAGCAATTGCACATTTAATACATAACCCATTCTTCTAATCATTCACAAGAATTCTGAAGCGCATTTCAATGGCATGTGTTCATCATCATCTGGCCGTACAATCAATGGCAACAATTAGGTTCTCCTCAACCAATTTATCTTCTCGATCTCTGTTGAAATCTGATTACATTCGAATTTGAGGCAAACCCCATTCTTCTTTTCCATTCAAACTTCAGAACACACATTAATCTCTTTAATTCCTCCTATGTTCATCAATCAACATGACTTGATTTCTTGGCTGCAGATTCATGTCTAAGTCTTCAACAGATTCGTACCCAACTGATCTTTCTTGGTCCCGCACTTCGGAAATCTCTCCTTCCCTGAGTAACGAACCAGCCGGTGTTGAGAACTTGAAGCATTTGAGGACGATACGAAACCGTGATGGTCTCGACCAAAAAAAGAGTATTAGTTGTGTGACCTAGCTGTTATAAAAGAGGAGGTGCCCCCTTAATGAATTATTGCTTGTCTTTAGTGATCTGTTAGATGGTTGTCCCTTATCCTCTGTTGGGCTCCCAATAACATTTGCATATGAAATGACAGTTTAACACCTTTTTCACCCACTTCTTTCTCTTTTACTCCAATGACTCGAAAACACTTATAAAACTCAAAATCAAACATAAGAGACACAATTCACAAAGACAATAGCAAAGAAATCATAAATACTAGATATAAAATTAGGTGTTTTAGACACCTATAAACCAACCATTTTGTGAAAATGAGGGATTACAACCGAGAGATTAATCTCCCACTGTTGTTTCCAATCCGTAGATAGGGAAAAATGGTTCAATGGTTTTTTAGGAAAGTGAAGAGTCCAGCGTGTTGTCGAGTCTCCTCAACTAGGAAAACTTCTTAACCTCACACATATACACTACAAAGAGAGTGCTTAGATTCGAGAGATCAATATGTAGGACTCCGGCCTAAACCAAGTCAATGGTCATTCCAGAGTCAATTCGGTCGCAAAGAGGGAGATGGGTTGATCTGTAGGAGGGAAGCTGAGAATTGTGTGGGATTAGTGATGATCAAGAGTTTCTGTAATAATTGGTGAACTGTTGAGTTCTAATAAGTTCTGATGGATTGATGAATTCTTGAGAGTAGTTACTCGAGAAATTCTGTGTGGACGATTGCTGATAGCTAGTGATCATTTGTTGTCCTTAATCATGGATTCAAAGACTTATTTATACTGTCAGAATTGTGAACACCTTGATCCCTGTAAGTGTGACGGTTTCATGATTAAAAGAGTGGGCAAGTGGAAGATCATGGTAAAGTCAGTTCCACGTCGTGTGGAAACCTGACGGATCGTGCACCCACTACTATGCTAACTCCTTCAACCGTTGACACAACTTATGCACATTTCATGTCGCGGATGAATCCAAGTGTTGTAGGCCGCCAGACCAAAACCCTAGTTGTTATCCCCCAATTTGACGTGATTGATGTCTCACGAATCATGGAGTCTACATGAAAGACGTGTATTTAGTTTGTCAGTGGTGGACTGATTAGGCAATGAGCCTAGGTTTTGTTAAATCGAGCATGTTTGACAAATGGTCAGCGATTCGTGAATGTTAATGTTTCTTGAGCAAATATTGTAAATTCAACTAGTTGTTGAATATTGATGATTTACTGATATATGTGGATTATTCGAGTAACTGAGAAAGTATTGCTCGATTCGACGAAATACTGATAAATTACTGAATATTGATAGTTGGGTCAATATTCGAGCAACTGAGCAAGTATTGCTCAATTAAACGAATTACTGAATATGGAGAATTTGACGAGCAACTGAGCATGTATTGCTCAATTCGAAAAATTAACTAATGTTGATAATTTGACGTGCAATTGAGCAAGTATTGCTCAATTCGACAAATTACTAACAATTTATTAAATATTGATAGCTGGATCAATATTTGAGCGACTGAGCAAAGTTGCTCAATTTGACGAAATATTTACTGGTGACGTGACCCAATAAAATATAAAAATATTGGTAGATTACCAGATATTATAAAATTAATCCCCGTGGATCAACATAAATTTATTTGGTGTTTTAACTTGCTCGGAATAATGATTTGTTGAGCGTTTGTTCGAAAACCCTAATTTTTGACGAATTTCCCATTAATTGACGAATTGCTAAAAATAGGTCATGAGCAAAAGAGGGACCGACCTCATGGGACCATGGACGACCATGTGATGCCCATTTTATCGAGTGAGCGTGTACCAGGGTTCTCAGTTGGAGAGTTGATGAAGGAATGATGATTAAGTATCGGTTTCATCATTTATTGAATTACTGCTGGGTTCAACATTAGGTGATGAAACCTAGGTATGAAAGATATGACCGATCAAGAGAGAATGGAACCATCTCTTGGTGGTCACATGACTATATGTTGTCCGTTTGAGCAATCCCCAGGTTGGTTGGAGAGAGTTTGGGCCCAATACGAGTAATTCAGCAAATTAGGTCAGAATTATGAAAACATGTGGGACCGGCTTTATGCAAGCCCTAGGAATAACCCTGGTCGGTCATTAGGGCATGTGTGTACTTCCATGGTGTCCATGTTTCCGTACTGAGAGTTTCAGTATTTTCTGATATGCGTTCGAGCAACATTGTGAATTTTCAGAAGAGTTTCATCTTGACTGAAATTCTTGATTTTGTTGGAATGAGCTTGTATGCTCAATTGATCAATATTTTGTAAATATTAAAATAAGAGTATTTTAACATCTAAATTTTCTGTGAGAGGCTAGCCGGTCACGTGACCATGTTGACTCTTGAATTTTCATGATTTGAGCAAAATTTGAAAAATTATGAAGAAATCATGATTTTTGCTCAAACTAAGAAGTTTCACGAATTCGAGGAAAATAATAATTATAAAAGACTAGGGATTGCAGGGTGTGGGACCGGCCATGGCTAGGGCATGGCTATCGGCTATGTTTCCCGGTCCCGCACTCCTTTCCCTATTTTATAATATTATTTTCATGAATATGTGATGTTATGGAGAATCCATGAGTTTTTGTAGAAACCCAGGAGTTTCATGAAATTGGGGAATAATAATTATAAAAATACTAAGGATTGTAAGGTGTGGGACCGGCCATGGCTTGTGCTATGGAGAATTCATGAAGTTATGGAGAATTCATGAATTTTGCAAAAATAAGGAAAGTTGCTAAAATCAAGGAGTTTTTCATAAGTTCATGAAAATAACAAAATATGGAAAAATAATGAAGGAAGCACGGGACCGGCCACGTCTAGGGCATGGCCGGTCGGCCGGTAGGCCCGGCCATGGACTTCCTTATTATTTTATTAATATTTGTTATTTTCTCATGTTTTGCGTAGGATTCCTCATATATTCATGTTTTTGGATGCTCGCTCGTGCATCTGGGTGCTCAGTCATGTATCATTGTCGAGTACACTTATACCATTTTTGTGGGGCTTACTCAGTGATGATCCAGATGCCCGGTTGTTGAGTATTTATTGTTAATCCATGAAATTCAGTGTAACATAATTCATGAAACGAGACAATAAAATAAGTAGTTATTTATTATCAATTCATAGGATCAGATGTGGATTCGACCATGAACTCGGAATAATAAAATAGATATTACCATTCCATGGGATCGTGGATTCGATAATAGAATCGGAGTAATTAAATTATCTATGACCATTTCATGAGATCATCAGTGAATTCGATCATGAAATCGGAGTAATGAGATAAATTGTTGTTGTCATTCCATGAGATCAAGTCGTAGATTCGACCATGGAATCAGAGCAACTGTTATTTCCATTCCATGGGATCAGGCCATGGATTCGACCATGGAATAAGATCCATTGTTATTGCCATTCCATGGGATCAGGCCGTGGATTCAACCATGGAATATGACCAATAATAGATTATTCTGGGAATTCAGTGGTGAATGTCACGGCAGAATTAACCTATGTGCATAGTCGGGAGAAGGCTAATCCTGAGGGTGCTCTCAGTCACTACGGAGAACACCCGAGTCTATACACATCGCTCTACATAGTCAGGATCAGTGAGTGTTACTGTCCTGAAGGCGTTGTTGCTCTCAATCTTACGGAGAACCGCCCAATCGTTCTTCTATGTAGAGGTGGGTCGCTCTCCTGTAGTCATGGAACAGTGAGTATCACCGACGTCCTGAAGGCGTTAAGCCCTCTTAACAAACAATTATGTAGGAGGACCGCCCAATTCTATTATTCTACATAGAGGTCACAATGAAATGCCAGGGATCAAACGCTCGACTAGTGGAGGCTTTTAGAAAGACATGTCATCATGGCTTCGTAAAATATGAATCGTTACATTCCTGAAGCCTTATCAGAAGCATGCAGTATCATGATTTTACAGAGTTGAAAGACATGTCATCATGGCTTTGTTGAAAATCCACCATCAACAGAGTTGCACAAAGGTTCAATTGTTTATCTTAACATAAACTCCTTTGCTAGGTTCCAATATCTGTCTTATGTTCAATTACCCAAAGGAAATCGTTAAGATTAAGCCAACAACACTCTTAATCCAAAGAATTGTGTTGATGCCGATCTTCTCAAATATTCTATCAAAATACCCAAAGGATAAATCAATTATAGTTGGATCCTTTTTTACCAAAACAAGTATTGTGCACACCAAAGATTATAAAGCCAAGTCAGAAATATTCTATCTCTTCTTTGTCTTTAAATCTTCTTAGATCTTCAATAAACACCTGCACACAACTACTTGAATCTCTTGTGATTAATCACACACAGAACGGAGTCTGTTAATAATGGATTATCACAAGATCGTCTTTAGATCTAACAACAGTCTAAAGATCCTCGTCGAAACCTTGAACTAGTTTGAGTGAATCTTATATCAGAAGAGAAGATTCTGAAGCATAAACAAACTAGGTGCAGTCAAAGTTCAACCACCGTTAGTCAATCAAATCAATACGAAAACTAAAGATAAACCGCAATATCTAGTTTCCCACCAACGGGTCGCGCTAGAGCTTCTCAATCCCAAAGAGGACTTTAAACTGAGCGGCCGTAAGAGATTTCACCTAATTAGATTACTCTTCTCTCCGATAGGCGGCTTCACCATTAACAAAGACAAAATAGGAAGTCTATTGTTACGAAGGATTAGTTTTCTAGAAATGCAAACTCAAAGTATTTATAGACAAGGAAGTTTGGACTCCAAGGAATTTACAAAACCGAAAATATTCTCAAGATATTTTTCATTACTACTCCAAATTCGGTTTTCATAATTCCTGTGAATGCACTGTCCAAAAATACGATCGAAATCTCCTTGGAAAATCTTTAACTAGTAAATGCACATTACTAATTCTTATTTTCCATATATAATTAAAAACCCTTAAATAAAAAGATTCTTAACTTATTTAAATTCGATCTTGGGATTTACTTCCTTCTTAGCCATTAAGGAATATCTTTGAACAATAAAGAATATGCATTAATGCACCGTGTTCAAAGTGTGTCGACATCTTACTCTTGCAAGTCTTATTTCATACTTACTCACTTGAAACCGATTTACCATACTTCCAAACAAGTTTAGAATTGGTTCATCTGACATTCAAGAACTATGTAATTGATCAAGTAACACTCAATCACAAACCATGGGTTTACGATTCTACCAAAACAAGTTTCGGTTCTACCTCCATGTGAGTATTGTGCATAGTCACACTAGCTTACCATAATTCGGCTGACTAGGTACTAGGATCAGTTCCCCACATATATTTGGTATCTAACTTGTATGCACTGTACATGTCCATAAGATAGGTTCCCCTTGCCCAAAAATGTGTTGCACATGTTCATAGGATCGGTTCCACTTTTTCTCTAAACCTTGTTGAACCTCATACAAGGATCGGTTCCCCTTGTGATGTAATGCACCTTTTACTAGGATCGGTTCCCCTTTCCCATTATTTGTCAGACATTCACAAACCCGATCATACCCCAGGTGATTACTTAAGATCGGTTTCACTAATAAAAGTCATACCAATACATAAGTCAGGCCTCATGTGAATAGTTTTACCAAGAGCACAAACAAGTCATGATAGGTTATACTAATCACACATGTTGGTCGTTCATAAGATATGCAATGAAGAACAACCCCAATAACGCCTGGAGATTTCCTTTTCGGTTCACAACACATATCATGAACTTACTTCCTTAAAACACATGTAAAAACATTGTTTCCTAGGATGGAATCCTCACCTCATACCCATACATAATCACAATAGCATTCATATGATTATGTCGATGTCTTATATACAAAGTTTAATGGTTAAGTAAGAAACTTCATATTGTATTCCTTAATACTATGTCTATGTAGAGTGTTCATGCTTCGTAGTTTTATGTTTTCAATATGCACGACTTGAAAGATACGTTAGGGAATGAAATAGTTCAAGTCAAATATCACTAACCTCAAGTGGAAGTATGATGTTGTGGTTGTAGCTCCGTACTTCTTCACTTCTTCAAGTATTCGCAATACTTGTAATGTCTCACCCTAATACTTTCAAGCTAACCTATACGAAGTTGACTCTAGTACATTTAAATCAAGCGACTCTTAAATGAGTTTTGGTTCACTAAAATATGACAACCAAACTTGACAAACCAACGCTTGGTGGGTTCGTCCGAGCAATGCTCTAACAATATCATAAGTAGTCCTTCCTTCTTAATGCATCATTCTGATACATCTCGGTTTAGCAATACATCAACGACGATGTGTATACATTATGCAACTCTCTCGAGTAAGCAACATGTCACAATGATGCCTTTGCATCATATACGCTTTAACGACTATGTTTATAGCTTATTGGTGCACCTTCAAACCAACACCACTTCCTTATATATGTTTATTGACATTTCTACAAGTAAGAAAGGGGGGCAGAGGTTGGTCATGCACTAAGTCCATATGCTTTTGCAATAACGAGTTTTGATAATTTTACATAGTGGTGCAATTTAAATTCTCCGCCAATGCTCAACTTGCAAATTGCAACATAGTAGCGCAATTTTTATTTTGGCCAATGTTTCAGTAACGCGATGCAGCAAGATGGTGCAATTTTTGTTCTAGGCCAGCATGTCCTGCACTCACAGGACAAGCTTGAGGTGAAAGCTTCGTCTCATCCAATAATGCATCTTTGAGAATTCATCATACAAAAATTACAAGTATTACAAATCTCAAAATTCTTAGATTCATTTATTTGACTACATCCCTATACCCTATACATTGCTTGCAATAACAACTTTGTTGGGACGAAAATATTAGAAGGATTGGGCTAGCTGATGAGACACAAAAGAACCAATGTAAATTTACTAATTGTCTAATATCACTCAGTCAAACCACCAAAATGATTTTAAGGCAACATCATTAAATCGGCTCTGACTTTGGTCATGGTGTTTTGACCTTTGGTGAAAACACTTTGATTTCACTTGTATGGTGATTCTGTCGCTCATCTGCTTCAGTTGATTCTTAGTTGAAAAAGCGAGGGTCTAATAACCTCACCCAATATTTCGATTAGAAATCTGTATGGACTAACTCTAACATACTTTCTAGAGAATTAACTAGATAGTCAGACTCAATCTAGAGAAAAATATATCGAGGAGTTAATATCTCTCTCACTTGATTTGATCCTTACTCAAGCAAATAATAATTTGCGAGTCTTTACCAAATACAAGGATAATAAACTTGGATGGTACCAAAGACCAATATCCAAGGATCAATCAATTTCCAATCAACAACCAAAGGTTGGATTTCACAATTGATCGATACAACACACAACCTATGATATTTAAATTATTTAACAAAATATAATGCGGAATAAAAATAATACAAACACCATAAATTTTGTTAACGAGGAAACCACAAATGAAGAAAACCCCCGGTACCTAGTCCATATTGGACACCACGATGTATTAAGCCTCTACTGACACTAGCCTACTACAAACTAACTTTGGTCTGGACTGTAGTTGAACCCTAATCAATATCACACTGATTCAAGGTACATTTGCACTCCTTACGTCTCTGATCCCAGCAGGATACTATGCACTTGATTCCCTTAGCTGATCTCACCTACAACCAAGGTCGAAGACTTTAATAAACAAATCTGTATCACACAGAAAAGTCTACTATAATAGATAAATCTTTCTCCCACAGATAAACCTACGAGTTTTGTTCTGTCTTTTGATAAAATCAAGGTGGACATGAACCAATCAATAACTCGAACTTATATTCCCGAAAAATAGCCTAGAATTATTGATCACCTCACAATAATCTAAATTTTATGGTAGCGAAACTAGATATTGTGGAATCACAAACGATGAGACGAAGATATTTGTGATATCTTTTTATCTTGCCCTATCGGAGATATAATCTCAAGCCAGTTATTCAATTGAACTCGTACGATAGAAAATGGCAAGATCAGATCGCTCAACTATAAGATAGGTAGTTTCGTATGGATTCACAATCCCAATAAAGTCTTTAAGTCGTTAACCGACAGGGTCTCGAGAAGAAACCTACGGTTAAAGGAGAATCGACTCTAGCAAACCAACTAGTATCACACAGGAGGTATGGAGATTAGTTTTCCCTGTTGCTAGACGTCTACTTTATATAGTTTTCAAATCAGGGTTTGCAATCTAAGTTACCTTGGTAACAAAGCATTCAATATTCACCGTTAGATGAAAAACCTGATTTATCCAAGCTAATATCTTTCAACCGTTAGATCGAAACTTAGCTTGTCACACACACATGAAATGTATTTCATTTAGGTTTGAGTAACCATACCTAAACATATACATTTGGTTGGTTCACCAAATAGTTAACCAATGGTTATCCATATGAGTGCTTTCATATTAACCGTATTCATCATTCTCATAACTAGTTCAAATGACTCATAGAGTTGTTCAATTGTTTAGGTCTTTATACATAAACACAATTGAAATAAAATCGGTTTGATTCATTTGAATAAATTCATGAATAATATAGCCACGGTTTGCAAAGATTTCATTCCTTATAATTTATTTTTTTAATTCCATGAACTACCGATTTGAGAAATAGCCAGCTTGAGTACGCGTACGGGTATGCGTACCTTAGCTACCGGATTTTGAGTTGGTTTTAGTTTCCAAACTCAGCAGATTTTTCGGGTAGAAAATTTCCGCCAGTACGCGTACCTAAGGTGACTGGTTTATAAGTTCATAAACTCCAAACTCAGCAGAAATTCATGGACGCGAACTTCCGCCAGTACGCGTACCCAACCTGTCTCCTTTACCAATACCGCATGCATACATATGCACGCACTTGGTTTCCGGTACATGGATTTATACATTAATGTGCGAACACACTATATATGCTTATATCCATTGGTGGTTACGTAATCTCAACTCTACATTTCAATCATTGAAACATTCTTCTATAATGTTATAATAGTCGTTAGACATAAAGAATCGACTATCGTCATCAAAGCTATTTTCAACATTGAAATGTCATCATAAATTTCGTCACTGGTAAAGATAAAAATTGGTTAAAGATAAAGCTTACCAGCACATATTTCGAGAAAAAGATAGGCGAGTAAACTCGGCTCGAAATAACAAATGTATATGTATGAAAACTATCATACGTATATGACTATTGTCTCAAGAGTAAGAGATAGATGGACTTTTGAGTGCTAGATAAGTTCAAGTCTCCACATACCTTTTTTGTCGGATAAAGTTCCACTGGTTCCTTGAGTAGTTCTTCGTCTTTGTAAGATAATCTCCATGGAGTCTGGAGCTCAACTATACTTAACTATCCTAGACCGAGACTTAGTCATAAGTAAACTAGAAATCAAGACATATAGTTTTGATCACTAATATTGACAATCATGCTTGAGATAGCAACACATGCGAGTTCGACCGAGCAATGGTTAAACAATCCCCCCCTTTGTGAATTTTAGTTATAAAACTATCAATACATATGGATTACAAAATAGATAAAACTTTGTAGCTTCTCCTCCACATGCTTGATATCCTTGGTGCTTCAACATTACTCGAAAACTTCATCTTTTCCAAGTACTCCCATGATTCCATTGATGTTCAGTTCATCATCATAGTTGTTGAAGTTCCATAGCCATAACAATGAGAAAACAAAAGCTCTCAATCATTGTTATACAGTGTCATAGTATTATTACACGGCATCAAAGTTCTTATATCACAACTTCGACAACAATAGTATAGTGATATGTATCACTCCCCCTTAGTCAATACTTTCTTCTCAACACGAAAATCACTCTGCCTTACAAAATGATCCGAAAACCATATGTATTTGTAGTGTGAACTATTAATTCTCCCCCTTTTTGTCAATAAAATTAGCAAAGGTACGAAAACGGAATCCTAATGAAATTTTCACGGAGACGCTTCAAGACCAAAGAAAAGTGAAAAAGCGGGGGTCTAACAACCTCACCCAATATTTTGATTAGCAATCTGTATGGACTAACTCCAATATACTTTCTAGAGAATCAACTAGACAGTCAGACTCAATCTAGAGAAAAGTATATCGAGGAGTTAATAATATCTCTCTCACTTGATTTGATCTTTACTCAAGCAAATAAGAATTAGTGAGTCTTTACCAAATACAAGGATAATAAACTTGGATGGTACCAAAGACCAATATCCAAGGATCAATCAATCTCCAATCAACCCAAAGGTTGGATTTCACTATTGATCGATACAACACACAACCTGTGATATTTCAATTATATAACAAAATATAATACGGAATAGAAATAACACAGACACCAGAAATTTTGTTAACGAGGAAACCGAAAATGCAGAAAACCCCCGGGACCTAGTCCATATTGAAAACCACATTGTATTAAGACGCTACAGACACTAGCCTACTACAAACTAACTTCGGTCTGGAATGTAGTTGAACCCTAATCAATATCACACTCATTCAAGGTACAGTTGCGCTCCTTATGTCTCTGATCCCAGCAGGATGCTACACACTTGATTCCCTTAGATGATCTCACCCACAACCAAGAGTTGCTACGACCCAAAGTCGAAAACTTGAATAAACAAATCTGTATCACACAGAAAAATAGTCGAAGACTTGAATAAACAAATCTGTATCACACAGAAAAGTATACAATAATAGATAAATCTGTCTCCCACAGATAAACCTACGAGTTTTGTTCCGTCTTTTGATAAAATCAAGGTGAACAAGAACCAATCAATAACCCGAACTTATATTCCCGAAGAATAGCCTAGAATTATTGATCACCTCACAATAATCTAAATCGTATGGTAGCGAAACTAGATATTGCGGAATCACAAACTATGAGACGAAGATGTTTGTGATTTCTTTGTATCTTCCCCTATCAGAGATATAATCTCAATCCAATTATTCAATTAAACTCGTACGATAGAAAATGGAAAGATCAGATCGCTCAACTACAAGAGAAGTAGTTTGGTCTGGCTTCAAAATCCCAATGATGTGTTCAAGTCGTTATTCGACAGGGTCTCGAGAAGAAACCTACGATTAAAGGAGAATCGACTCTAGAAAAACAAACTAGTATCACACAAGAGGTGTGGGGATAAGTTTTTTTCCAGTTGATAGACGCCTTCTTTATATAGTTTTCAAATCAGGGTTTGCAATCTAAGTTACCTTGGTAACAAAGTATTCAATATTCAACTTTAGATGAAAAACCTGATTTATCCAAGCTAATATATTTCAACCGTTAGATCGAAACTTAGCTTGTCACACACACAAATGAAATATATTTCATTTAGGTTTGAGTAACCGTACCTAAACGTGTACATTTAGTTGGCTCATGAATAGTTAACCAATGGTTAGCCATATGAGCACTTTCATATCAACCATATTTATCTTCTTCATAACTATTTCAAATGACTCTTAAGAACTAGTTCAAGAGTTGTTCAATTGCTTAGATCTTTATACATATACACAATTGAAACAAAATCGGTTTGATTCACTTGAATCAATATAGCCACGGTTTGCAAAGGTTGCATTCCTTATTGATTTATTGTTTAATTTCATGAGATAACCGATTTGAGATATAATCAGCTTAGATACACGTACGGGTACATGTACTCAAGCTTTTCCGGAATTGGTTTTGAAAACCCGTGTACTAAGGTGACTTGTTTGTAGGTTCGTAAACTCCAAACTCATCATAAATTCACGGACGTGAACTTCCTCCAGTATGCATACGGGTACGAGTACCCAACCTGTCTCCTTCACCAATACCGCATGCACACATATGCACGCACTTGGTTTCCGGTACATGGATTTATACACTAATATGAGAACACACTATATATGCTTATATACATAGGTGGTTACGTAATCTCAACTCTACATTTCAATCATTGAAACATTCTTCTATAATGTTATAATAGTCGTTAGACATAAAGAATCGACTATCGTCATCAATGCTATTTTCAACATTGAAATGTCATCATGACTTTCGTCACGGGTAAAGATAAAAATTGGTTAAAGAGAAAGCTTACCAACACATATTTCGAGAAAAAGATAGGAGAGTAAACTCGGCTCGAAATAACAAATGTGTATGTATGAAAACTATCATACTTATACGACTGTTGTCTCAAGAGTAGGAGATAGATAGACTTTTGAGTGCTAGATAAGTTCAAGTCTCCACATACCTTTTTGGTCAGATGAAGTTCCGTCGGTTCCTTGAGTAGTTCTTCGTCTTCATAAGATAATCGCCATGGAGTCTTAAGCTAAACTATACTTAACTATCCTAGATCGAGACTTAGTCATAAGTAAACTAGAAATCAAGACGTATAGTTTTGATCACTAATATTGAAAAACATGCTTGAGATAGCAACGCATGCGAGTTTGACCGAGCAATGCTCTAACAAAAAGGACATATCAACTTTGTTTAGATGTAATCATAAATCCGAAGCTAAATGCATTCATCAAGGAGTTTGTAAAGATACAAGATAACCCCTAAAAATTCCACAGCCGCACTCTCCACAAATATATGGAAATCAAGCGCAAGTTCAAAAGAACTCTCCCCCATTTGATGTCATTCCCGAGAGAACAACAAGAGCGACCTTACTTTTACAAGAAAAGAAGGATTTTTTTGGACATCAAAAATCACAAAATGATTTTGTATCAAAAAACCTCAATTAAACTAACCACAAGAAAACCCATGATTAATTTAATCAGAATACTCAATTAAATTAAACACAAAAGTGATCAATTTAATTGAACATGCTCGACATAAGAGAACTTACGGAGCTACGACTATGATAACCATAAAAGAATTATTAACTCAATCGTTTTATGCTCTACACAAGAAAAACTTATGGAGCATTGCAGTATACGCATAAAATATGGATCAGGGAAAGATAAATATTGCGGCATAAACAAGGATTCGTTCTATTTTACATCACTATTTGTACAATGACATACAATAGACATAATCCTTGGAAACAAAAATTCATCCTATCTTCCATCAATTACTTGCATAATGACATAATAGGTTCAATTTCTGTTTGTCAAAAGTTCATCGATCTTGTATCAATACTTGCATATCGACATATAAAAGAGATAACTTTCGACATCGTATGGGACAATAATAGTTCACGGACGCAAACACACATATCTCATAACAAATTGCAATATATTAAACCATAAAGATTAATACTGCAAAAATCATCTTCCAAACAATTTTAGAGTTTAAATAAATCTAAAAAACAAAGATGAAAAATATTGGACATACCTATGTGTAATCACAATAATGGCTATTACAATCTCTAGTTATTCTTCCTAAGACACAAGAATAAGATTCTCATAAGAAGACTTCCTAGACAAAATAACAAATCTACTAGAAACCAATCACAAGCTAAAGTTCACGTTCGGTAGCTTCACGGGTTTTAAGACTTTTAAGCTTGTGATTCATATTATCAACTGCGTCTTCGGAGAAGATATCCTCATTGAGAAGTTCTTTAACATGTGACTTCATGAGACCAAGGTCAGTAGTAACCTTTTTCAACTCACTTCTAACCACATCAAGATCCTTCATTGTATCAACAATTTACAATTTTGCTTCCTCAAAGTATTTAAGAAAGTCATGAACCACTTCAGCAGAAACCATATCCTCATTCTCAACATCTTGGTGTGAGTAGGCATAGTAGCACGAGGCATTAGGTGCACCTTCTTATACAAGAGTTATTTTCTTCATTCCTTTTGATTCAAAACAAAAACCTTTCTCAAGAAATCCCTTTGCAAAATCACCACGGAGAGATGAAGAAGAGGACATTCTTGATAACCCAGAAAATAACCTAGAGTATGCGTACGTGACTTACGTAACTCGATAGGTTGGCTACTTAAAGGTTTCTTAGAGAAGGAAGTTTTTTAGGGTTTCCTTAATTGATTTGTGTCAGTCACACGAGTAACCTGTACAAGTTCAATTTTGACATCACGATGAGTCCAAAAATCATGATGACTCATAAGAGAGACATCATGATGACTCCAAAAATCTATGACTCATAAGAGAAGCAATTTGTAGAGTACATGAGTAGCACCTTGTTTAACCAAAAAAAAACTTTGACAACAACAAAACAAAACACTTGTGCAAGTATTTTTACAAGGATACTCAGGATAAATACGAAAACAAAATAGCTTGAGAATCTGAAAATACCATTCTAACAAGTATATCTAAGCATATCTCTCAACTAGGATTTTTTATGTGAGAGATTTCAACCTTGTGATTAAGTAGCACGAGTATGAGCTTTTATCTCATCAAATGAATATTGTTTTTGGTTAAACCTCTTCCTTCTGTATTTTGGAGGAAGACTGTTATGATGTGAAAAGTCATCATAAAATTTACTATCATCATAATACGACGCATAGTAAGGATTTTTACCTGAAGAATATTGTCTGGATGAACTATACAGTTTGTTGATGATTTCCTTATATCCCTCAATAATCAAATTTAGGTTGTCATCCATCTTCTCATATCTGCATTCTTCACTTGATACATGATTCACATCATTATCTCCATTTTTAACAGGAGAGAGAACATGAGTTCTTCTTGGATGATATTTGTCAATAGATCTATTATGCTTTTGTGCATTTTAGGAACTCATTGAACTGACCTTCCTGGTAAGAAACACAGGATGCGTACTAAAACCAATTGGTTTAGACATACGAATGTCAGTTACACCTTTAAGAATCAATTTTAAGGTGTGTTGAAGTTGAACCAAAGATTTTTTTTTCGACTTGGGTTTCCTCTTTTGCACTATATGCCCTTTTGTCACAGAGACGCTTCAAGACCAAAGAAAAGTGAAAAAGCGGGGGTCTAACAACCTCACCCAATATTTTGATTAGCAATCTGTATGGACTAACTCCAATATAATTTCTAGAGAATCAACTAGACAGTCAGACTCGATCTAGAGAAAAGTATATCGATGAGTTAATATCTCTCTCACTTTAATTGATCTTTACTCAAGAAAACAAGAATTTACGAGTCTTTACCAAATACAAGGATAATAAACTTGGATGGTACGAAAGACCAATATTCAAGGATCAATCAATTTCCAATCATCAACCAAAGGTTGGATTTCACTATTGATAGATACAACGCACAATCTGTGATATTTTAATTATATAAAAAAATATAATACGGAATAGAAATAACACAGACACCAGAAATTTTGTTAACATGGAAACTGCAAATGCAGAAAAACCCCGGGACCTAGTATAGATTGAACACCACACTGTGTTAAGCTGCTACATACACTAGTTGTAGTTGCAGGAAAACCTACACTACACCCTTCACTAGAATTTACAATAATCAACACATATCTGAAGATTAAAAACAACACTTTATTATTTGATTCTCAGAAATGTTTATAAGAAATGGAAAAAATCAAGAATACAACTGTTCTCTTGTATTTTCTCTCTCCTCAAAACTTTCTTAACGCTCAAAAATTCATCCCCTTTTCTGAATCTACTGGGTCTCTTTATATAGGGTAGTTACATATTGGATGACAGCTAAGTTGTCCTTTAATTTCGTATCTGACTCACGATCATCTCACAACAATGATAATGCTAATTCTCGTAGATGATAAAATCATCACAGAATTGTCATGTTCTTCTCATGTTTCAGCTATCGTCATTCTTTGAGTCATTCTGCGACACTCGCAGTATGTTGTTGAAGAACTCGCAAACGAATTAACAGAAGTGTTGTAAATCTCGCAATAGTAATATCATGGCGATATTCTAGTCCTACATCTTGCCTCTTCTCATGCCTTTTCTACGAAGGAGTAAAGATCATGAGAAATAAAATGCCGCAGCTATTCATATTTTCACATTCTTCTGTTCTGACACGTTTCTGCATCCTTTACCAGATTTTTTACACGTATTTTTTCTCCCATTCAATTCTTGACGCGTCCTTTTCAACCGCTACGTTCCAACCGTTCATGTCTTTTCTTCGCATTGAATATATTTATCTTCTCGAGAATATTTGCCTTCTATAAATACTTCCTTCATTATTTTCTTTTCTTCTTTTTACTTATTCTTTCTTCTCTCTGCAATTTTACTATTCTTCCGTGAATTCCGGATCTGCTACTGTTGAAATTTTTTCTTTCGATCTTTTACTCTTTCAATCTTCATTCCCATACTAATAAAAAGCCTCCAGCTGGTCGTAAATATTTGAAAGCTTTTGAGAAAATTCAAAAAGAACTTCAGAACAGAGGTTTAACTTTATTTACCATTGCTGATCAAAACCCTAAGGCTGAGCTTTCTGTAAAATTATTTTCTGATCATCCATGTAATGGTGAGAAAATTATAGTCTCACTAGGTCAACTCGAAGCTGATCTTCCTATTCCTCTCTATGACCCTGATCTTCCTTTATTCTATGAAATACTCTCTCATGAGAAGTTATCGCGGGCGGTATATCAGTTGAGTGGGGATTGCATTCGCTTAATGCTTGAGTATGCTACTCACGGTGCTGGTAAAGAATCTCGCTACCTTGATAACGCAAAGAATCCTAAATTTAAAGATGTTCCAATTGTTCCTGCAAAGTATACTATAGAGATTTTCTTCACAAACTATGACATAATCCCCATGAGGAGGGATACCACTTGTTTGGGTGTCTTCTTACATAAGAAGGATGATGTTTCTGAAGACAAATCTCTTATGTTGGACATAGATTGGCATCCGGGAAACAATATACCCCCTCGCCAATCCAGTGATGACAAATGGTATATTATTCCCTTATTGTTAGAAGGTCCATACATTTCTGGTTCTCATACTTTGCCCGTGAGTCTCGCAAATTACCAACCATGGGCGTTCTGCTGCCCTGAAAAGAATAAGGAGGTATATTCCCGAATTTTTGCTTGTTTCTATTTTCCTCATATTCTTACGTATATGCTCGCTGACTACTCCAATATTTCCAGATTAACATATTGAAGGCTAGTTACAAGAAGTCAGGGAAACCTAGTACTTTATTAGCTCTCAAATCACTCATAGATGAGGTAAGAAATATTCATTTATGATTCTTAACAATATATTGTTTCCTCTATTTCTTACCTTTATCTGTGTTTGAAGGTTATTGAAGAAATAGAACCTGTGAAGATCGCGAAGACTAAGGGGAAAAGCAAAGGTTCTTCTCGCAAGCATAAATCTAATGTTCCTCTCAAAGAGAAATCTAATGTTCCTCTTTCAAAGAAAAGAAGAATCCAATCTACTTCCCCTTTATCATCTCAATATAATGAAGAAAGTTCTCATGATGGTACTGATAATGATGATGATAGTGATTTTGATGCTGATTTCCCTTCCGCGAGGGAATCCTCCCAACCTGAGTCTTTTATGTCTCATCTATCCAGCATATTTTATGATACTATGCTTGGTATGGGGAATGATGCTCTTAGAGACATATGCCAAGATCTCGCAAAGGTCTGCGATGCTTCCATATTAGTGGACAATGACTCTCTTCAAGGAGTTTCAAGATCAGTGACTCCCAACCTCTTAAATTCACTAAGAATTTTGGTATGTTCTCATTTCTTCGCCACATTTTTATAATTTCATTTATTCGCAGGATTTTAATTTATGTTTATCTTGACAAATTTTGGTTTTCCCTCGTAGGCTGGAAGAGATTCTTTTGTTATTGCCTCAGACTTGGAGAAAAGGCGTGCATCCTTTCACAAGAAGAACAATGTTCTTCGCAAGAAGAATGAGGAGTTAGAATCTGAGTTTGCTAATCTCCGCGAGAAGGACGGACATATGGAATCTGAACTTGTTAGTCTTCGCGAGAAAAATAAATAATTGGAATCTTCCTCTGATGATCTTGGCAAGAAGAATAAATAACTAGAGAATGATCTTTCTCATCAACTGCTCAAAGTATCCAATCTTGAAAGTGCCAATAAACAACTCTTAGGTATGAGAATTTTCCTTTTTTCTTTCATATTTCTAATTTCCATTATTACTTCTTATTTGATTTACCATTCTCGCAGACATTTATGGTCTCTCTGATGAGGCTTCAACCCTTCGTTATTTTCCTGAACCCATAGATGATGATGCTTTTCTAGCGCTTCTCAATAACCCTTTGAACAATCCCTCCAATGATAGAATTAATTCTCTTTCCATAGATGAAATCAGGTCTAAGCTTCGCCTCTTAGAAATTGACCACAGATCTTGTTTAGACATGGCTAACAAATTCAAACGCTTTTACCACAATTATAAGGAAGAGAATAAAACTTTAAGTGCCAAGAACAGTGATCTCTCAAATGACAAAGATCGTATATCTAGACAAGGAGCTCAAACTTTAGCGGATTTTCATAAAACCCTTCTTGAAGTCCAAATTGAAAGAGATAGACTTATCTGCAAGAAAAAGGCTCTTGTTGTAAGGGAAAACCAAATTCGTACCCATCTTCTTATTAATAATGATGATGAATTTTCCTGGGCTGCGAAGATTATTGACAACGCCAGAACTAACTTAGGTGTAGATGTTAGTCTTCATGTCGAACAAGCGGCTTTAATTAAATACATGATTTCTGAAAGAGAAGGTTGTTAACTGTTCTTCCTCATTAATTTCTTGCCTTTATAGGTTTTTTTGCAAAATTTCCAACTTGTTGTAATATACTCGCAGGAGCTGAGAAGAGATATTCTGAAAGAATTGGAGAACTTGAAGCCGACAAGGGTCAACTCGCAAAGACTCTTGTTTCTCGCAATGAAAAATATTCAAGATTGAAAGACCAATTAAAGATCAATTATGTGAATTTTAGTAATATCCTTGTTGGTGTTCGCAATGACTATGTCAAGAGGGTCTGTGATGATCATAACAATCCTCACTCTTTGTATCCTTGCCTCGCGGAATAAGTTCCAACGAATACTCCAAACCTTGTTATTTCTGACAGTGAAGCCGAAGAATCTGGCGAAGATGAAGGATATAGTGAAGATGATGGTGAAGACGAAGAAGGAGAAAAATCTGGCGAGGATAATGATGGATCTAACTAGTTTTGTTTCTCCTTTTTAATCTCCTTGTAATATTTGTACATTTATCTCCTTATTCTTGTGATATTGATGCGAATTTCTCCAGCTTCTAAGGTACCTTGATGAATAGATTTCTTTTGCTTCAATCTGTATAAATTTGAGAAAAATTCTTTTTTGCAATATGATTAATCAACATGATTATTAATTTTTAACTATCTGCGTAAATCTGCCATATAAAGATGAATAATAATTTTATCATTCTGTGCGTAAATCTGCCATATAAAGATGAATAATAATTTTATCATTCTGTTCATTCCCATACTTGCCTCTATTATTCATCTGCAATATGAGAGATTGAGCATATTAATGTTGAATAAAATCTGTTTGTAAATTTTGCATCAACCTCTGCGTAAATGGCGCAGGTCATGTCTGCATAATCTCATGATCTCTTGTGGTCTTATTTTTCCTTCCTAGTTAAAGGTCTTATTTAGCCACTTTCTATTTTTGGCGACAAAATCGCAGGACGTCCTTACATTCGCATGTAAAAACCCATTGATCTTGTCTTATCCTTGTTTTTTCTATTTATTACGACAATATGATAGGCCTAAGTTCTCTTGCGAGAACAAAGCCCCATGACATTTCCATCTTGCGATGAAATTGCGGGACGTCTTTACACTTTCATGTAAAAACCCATTGATCTCATCTTAACTTTTTCTCATGGCTTGTTTCCTCTGTAAGGTATTTTCACGCGACAATATGACAGGCCTAAATGTTCTTGCGAACGTAAAGCCCCATGACATTGCCGTCTTTAGACACATATCATCTCCCTAATAGAGGGTGCCGCCCTTATCTCCCCCTGGTTGCCCCTTCAAGGAGGGCACATCGGCCATACAAGACTATCTCCTCCTATCCGGTCTTAACAACAACCAGTTGTTTTCGCATCCTCTTATCCTTTTTTCCTATATGGCTTATAGTTACGAGACTGCACCCTAAGTGGGGTTTTATTCGGGCCACCCTAAGTGGGGTTTTCTTCGGGCCGAGTGTGCATCATATCCAAGACTTTCCAAGAATGTCCAGGGTAGTTTCGTACGCCCCGAGCACCCTTGGCTCAACTGTGTACCTCGGAGCCTTGGTCATACTCTGCACTCCTTAGGAGAGATCCCCGGTCATCCAACCAAGGTATAACCTTATATATATAGTTGGAAATCCAAGGTACCTCTTCTGGATAGGTATCTCTCATGGAGATGGACCCCATCTCTCCATGAATCAGGTTCCAACAGCGGTATAACCTTATCCCTGAGCCATGCAAACAGATACCCCCTTATATGACGTACTTTAGGTCTTACATTTGTCTCTTGGGAAATTTTATTCGCGAACTAGGGTGTATGCCATAAAGGTTCGTCCCATTCTTATATGTCATTATTCATTGATTATCTTTTTTTTTTTGCATTTCGCTCTTGTATGATTTTTCAATTTCATCTTTTTCATTGAAACGAAATATTCTTTTAAAACATTTTCTTCAACAAATCATTCATACATTTCTTAAATTTCACGATTTGAGAAATTTTACCTTTCTACTTACTACTTTCTGCTTCTGCATTTTTGTTGCGCTTTGCTATTTTCTCTCTATCTGCGAGGCGTTCGCTATCAATAGTTTTTAGTGTGTGTACTTTGTAGCATTCCATCTTCTCTCATTTCTATTGTATGAACCATTAATTTGTCACTTCTTTGCTTCTGTTTAATGTTATGCTTCCAATTTATATTCCTCACAGCTCTTTCTTCGCAAGATTCCATGTCAATTTCATAACACTTATTTCCCTCAGTCCAATCTCCCTTTATAACTCCAACACCACTGGGATGAAGAAATTTAATGCACTGGTGGAAAGTTGATGCTACACCTAAGATCCCATGTATCCAAGGCCGGCCAATCAAGGAGTTGTATGGCGATTCTACGTCAACAACACAGAACTGAATCTTAGAAGATATTCCCTTCAAGGGAATTCGCATTGTAATTTCCCCTTTGGGCTTGTTGGCAGTACCATTAAAACCATAGATTTTATAAGTTGATGGTATTAGATCTTCGTCTCTTCCTCCCATGGTTTTGTAAGTATGATAAAATAAGATATCCACTGAACTTCCCGTGTCTGAGAATGTGGTTTGTAGATGATTGAAACAAGTTATAGTGGTCTTGGGTAACCCTTCAAACCATTTCAAAGCTTCGCCAGTTAGGCTGGATGCAAAATATTTGCACAATACAGCATCATGGTTTTGCCACTGCAGCATACACCTAACATAGGCCTTGATATGTTGAATAGCACAAGTACTACCATCAAAAATACTAGTTAATGCTGGTAAGTTGCACTTTGGGGGTATTACTCCTAACTGTACTTCTTGGGTGAATGGAGTTTTCGCAGCTTCTTTAATAGCTTCATCAAGTTGTATTCTTCCTCCTTCTCTTCTGTTACTTAACATTCCTGGTAGGCTTATAAAAGTAACCTACAAACTAAACTGCAAGTGCACAGTGTTGGTTTGCAACACAGGGAAATCACAGGTCGAACCACAGAGACAAGGTGGGTGTTAAGCTGATTCTAATGACTTACTATAAATGATTTAGAGCAATATTGTAACAAAAAGGGGGGTTGTTTGTTTTGCCGATACGGCTAGATTATTTTCAAGTGACTGAAATGATAAAACTGAATGTAAAGCAGATTGTGAACACTGATTGAGCAGCACTAGGGTGATTAAATTCACCTCCTAATCCTATGCTAAGGAAAAACAAACTCACATTATACTCATGTCCCTTCTCTTGAAGGTCTCAGGTGGATAAATTCTTCAACCAACTCTCCTAACTCCCCCCTGGTATAAGTTATCTTCTTACAATACAACTTATCACAAGCTTATGTGGGAAATTAGATAATTAATCAATCCTAAAGCAATGAAGTGCAACAAAGAGTAATAACTGAAATTTGAAATTAACTCAACATGAAGTTAGGGGTTTCATCTACACTCTAGTAAATGAATTTAGAACATGATAAACAAGATGAAAAAACAAATTATATTATGAAAACAAGTTTAACACAGATAAAATTCGATGTCTTGTTACAAAGCATCAACCCCTATTTATACACAAAATTCTCCCTATTCTTCTTTAGTTCGACAATTAAAAGAGACCCAACTCACCAAGAACGTGTTACTGACAATTACAACTTCAATTTGCATCTTCAATTTACTTTCCAGCTAACCCTAATCTTATCTCTCTCAATAATCTTTTCTTCTAGGGTTACAGTTCTTTAATCATGGAGAAGATAAGATGGAGAGAGATAGAGAGTGAGGGTTTGATGTGTTGGTGGAGGTGGTCGTGATCATAGCTAGTCGGAATGATGAATGATAATGAAGGTGCTGTAAAGAATGGAGAAGAAGACGGGGAAGAACATGGGTTCTGTTCTTGGTCGGGAAGAAGAAAGAAGAAAAAAAATGGAATGGAGCGTTTGGCTGGTGCTTGGTTAGGTGAAGGGGATAGATGGCTCGGGTGTGAGGCGGGAGCTTCGATTGATGATGCATCGAGTGAATAAGCCGTTGGATGCATCTGCTTGATCCAATCTAACGGCTTAGGATAAAGGTGGTTTTGGATTCGGATCTTGGGTAGTTTAAGCCCATGTACTTGTAGACGGGTTGCAACGGATGCGCACGCGGGTTGCAACTTCTCTTCCACAGCCGCTAGGCTCCAATTTTCTGCTCTTTTGGTTCCTCAATTCATCCAAGCTTTATTTAGTACCTAAAATCACAAAGTTAATTAATACAAATATTTATTCTTGAAAACAGAGAAAATACAGAATTTGGGATAATATCTGATTTTAAAGCACAAAAGATGAGTTAAATTCCAATAAAAAGGTGTAGAAATATGCAATATTTGGCACTCATCAAATACCCCCAAACCTGAATTTTACTTGTCCTCAAGTGAAACAGAAATTAAGAAATCCTAACTATACCACTGTCGCTGGTCTCTCGAATGCATTTAGCGTATGCACTAAGCCTTTAAACCTCTAGGTATCCCTAGTGGACGAGTTGTAGTCTCGTGAGGGCCTACCAGAGATGTACCCACAAAACCTTCTCCATCTTCAGAACGTAAAAGAATCTCAAGCATCCAAGGAGCTATGAGGACATAGAGTTTCTGCATGCTAGTAACACGAAGTTAGAACTACCAAAGAACTCATTCTCATCCTTAAGAGTTGAGCGAGAAATAACCATACCATATGAAAGAATTCGGGTTCGAGAATAATCACAAGCCTCGACTTCTTCCTCACCATTAGGGTTTTATGATAATTGCACTCACAAAGACCGTTTTTTTAGTCTCTCATGTGTGCAGACATAAATAAAGAGAGAAATCATGCACATGTTGATGGTGGGAAGAAGAACCTTCCGAAATAATTTCTGGAGACTCCACAAAATTGTGGACAAAAAGAATCTTTTTCTGATGATCTCTAAGAAAGGAAATCAACCATTAGCAAGGATGGGAGTACTCACTTACCTTCACATCCGATCGGCAATCAACACCACTCTCACAACATCCATAGAAATGTCTTCAATCTTCGGTCTTTGGTCTTCAACTGTTGATGATGAACTTCTGTACTTCGCGAAAACTTGACAATTTGTAACTTTTCTCTTCAATTTCCTTGTTGCTTGGAATTTTATTCTTGAATTCTTCTTCTTTACCATGGTGGTATCAAAACTAAAGTAGGAAAAATAAACTACAATTTTTTATTTTATTTAAAAAAAGAAAAGAATTAATCATCATTAACGGAAAGGAGTTTACAAGTATTGGATGGAAGCCTGGTGACAAGCTGGGCTCCAATCCCTTTTTGGATAACAACACCTATCCTATGAAAAAGGAAATATCCAACAACAACATTCTCATCATGACTAGCCATGTAATTTCGCAACATCTTTAGGAAATCCACAATATCACTCCCTATCCCACCCAACGTAGTGAAGGCAAGAACACCAAACCCCAACCTCTGACTCGTACATTTCTCAAAATACTTGGCCCTCTTCTTCACAACCACGTTGTCAATTGCTCGACCAAGAACAAAATTACGCTACCAGTCACCCGTGAAGGGGAAAACACCGGTAACATCCAAGCACATATCCTGACCACTATCCCAACCATACACAAGGATATCCGCAGGTCGTAAGGCCAGTCCATTGTCCGAGAGGAGTCCCAAATCCACTTCTTTTCTGGCTGAAACACCCGCTCGATAACAAATGTCCGCGAAGGTATCACGTACAAGATCATTCCTGTATTTGAGCCTAACCCCTTTATTGCAATGCAAGGCATGGTCCCCAAAAATATACATCCCTTTACCACAGCTATATCACAAATATCCAACTTCAAAGAGAGGGATCCCCAATCTATAACACACAACAACACGAAACTGTCTCGCCTCAATTGTTTGATTAAGCCCATCAATAGTAATCGCCATCAAATAATCCTGAGCATGTTTGACTCTATTACTGTGCCAAAGAGCTGAATCACGTGCCGTCATAACAAACTGGGTGGATATTTTCTTCTTCACCGCATCAAAATATTTGATTTCCAAGAAGCTCATAGAGTGAGGGGCAATATCTTCAATGCACAATGAAGAATCATTAATACCTTTTTGTAGTGGGCTAGGGCGTGCTCAAAATTGGGGCTTGGACCAAACGCCTTTGCATGTCTCAAAATGTTACCATGTTGATATCTAGTCTGAAAGCAAGAAGCCAAATAGCAGTACTGCATCGTGTCCTCCATAGTGTACACACCCAATCCTCCATACTTAAGGGGGAGCGTAGCTAACCTCTGCTGTAAAAGACCAACAAAAACAATGAAACTACAAAAACAATGAAAGTAAAAACATGAAATGAAAATAAAAACATGAAGGACTTTTTTTTTTTTTATTTTTTTAGATAAAAGTAAAAACATGAAATGAAAATAACAACAAAAACAATGAAACTACTAACTCCATGGATGAAGGACTTTATCACTCAATTCTTCACAACTTGTGTTGTCTTGATTTCATAAACTTCACTAATTCTCATCTTATTTTCTTTTCTTTGCTCTTGTAAAATACCTCTTCAAATGTGTATATAATTCTTCACTTTGTACTGTATTGTTGCATGTAAACCTTGGACTAATTTTGATGTTGCTCTGCTCGTTGATGATGTGTTTCTATGGATCTGTTGATGTTGTTGAGAGAGAGAGAATGATGCTAATTGATCATCGAACTACAAGAAGGAGTTTTCATCTTTAAACGTCACCCTTATGATTGACAAAATTAGTAGTCAAGAGATCAAAAATAGTGTTGAAAGTGGTGCGAAGTTGGGTAGCTCACCATTCCTACCCGGAATTGACGTACGGTGACACACACTCTAAAAGATTTTTTTTTAGAAAGTCACAAAAATTGAAGGTCGGTGCCTCGCTTGATGTAAAAATGGGTAGTCTCCACTATGGGTGAACCCAATTCTACTACCGAATATCTTTGCAGCACCTAATTTTCCCTCCGGCATGGTTAAATCTAACTTTAACGCTCTAATCAACTAAGAAACCCGATTCTGTTCTCCAGTACTTCCAAGTTCAGTTATTTCGGTCAGACTTTCTATGTAAACATAGCTAGAAGCATGCTAGTGACTCTAAGATCTCTAAAAGTTGGAGGTTTTATGCAAATATTTTCAAATATTTTTGATTTTTGATTTTTGATTTTTTTTTTCAAAAGTAAAAAGACTAAAAACTAAAAACTCTATATGCAAAACACACCCCCAAACCTAAATCTAACATTGTCCTCAATGTTTCAAAAGATGATAAGAATTACAATAACATACGAGGAGAACAGAGCAGATATAAAGGAAGGAGATTACCAGATGCAAAAGGGTGGTGCTAAACCAGAGTTGAATGAATGCTTCGAAAGCAAACAATATGAGCGCAAGACAAAATTTTTGGTTAGCACATAAAAATTATGCAAAAAAGAAAAACAAAAAGGGATTTTTTTTTTATTATTTATATGTATATACACGGGTGAATTAGTTTAGTCCACATAAACAGGATCTATCAAGTCTGTGGTCTCAACTTCTAGTGGAAGAGGCTCCAAAAATGGTTTCAATCTCTGACCATTGACTTTGAATATGTTCTTGTTCGCTGGGTTTTCGATTTCAACAGCTCCATGGGGAAAAACAGTACGTACCAAGAATGGACCTGACCATCGAGAACGTAACTTTCCTGGAAACAAATGCAAACGAGTGTTGTACAATAAAACTTTTTGACCAGGTGAGAATGACTTGCGCAAAATGCGTTTGTCATGGGACACCTTCATTCTATCTTTGTACATCTTTTAACTGTCATAAGCATCATTTCTCAGTTCTTCCAACTCATTGAGTTGGAGTTTCCATTGTGTACCTTCCTTATCAAGATCAAAGTTCAGTTTCTTTACAGCACAATATGCACGATGTTCTAACTCTACAGGTAGATGACAAGCTTTACCGTACACAAGTCTGTAAGGGGACATGCCAATGGGAGTCTTGTATGCAGTTCTATAGGCCCATAAAGCATCATTTAAACGTAAAGACCAATCTTTCCTAGAAGGATTAACAGTCTTTTCAAGGATATGCTTAATTTCCCTATTAGAAACTTCTACTTGGCCACTGGTCTGAGGATGGTAAGGTGATGCTACCTTATGAGTGATTCCATACTTGCACACAAGTGATTCAAAAGGTCTATTGCAAAAATGACTACCTTTATCACTGATTATTGCTCTAGGTGTTCCACAACGAGAGAAAATGTTTTCTTTAAGAAAAGAAAGAACAACTTTATGATCATTTGTTTTGGATGCAATGGCTTCTACCCACTTAGAGACATAATCAACAGCAACAAGAATGTACAACTTACCTTCAGAGTTAGGAAATGGACCCATGAAATCAATACCCCACACATCAAACAGATCAACAATCAAAATGGGTTGTAAGGGCATCATGTTTCTTTTATAGATACTTCCTAATTTCTGGCATCGTTCACAAGCAACACAAAAAGCATGGCTATCTTTAAACAATGTTGGCCAGTAAAAACCACTCTGCAAGATCTTTGCAGCAGTTTTCTTGGCACTAAAATGGCCTCCACATGCATGGTCATGACAAAAAGAGATGACATCCCTTTGTTCAAAATTAGGGACACATTTCCTAATGATTTGGTCTTGGCAATACTTAAACAGATATGGGTCATCCCAAAGGAAATGTTTAACTTCATCCAAGAATTTAGAACGGTATTGTTTAGACCAATGCAAAGGCATTCTACCTGTCACAAGGTAGTTCACGATATCAGCAAACCACGACATTTCAAATACAAGCATCAATTTTTCATCAGGGAATGATTCTCTAATAAGCACGGATTCATCAGCAGATTCAACATTCAACCTAGACAAGTGATCAACAACAACATTTTCCGACCCTTTCTTATCTCAAATTTCGAGGTTGAACTCTTGTAACAAGAGTATCCATCGAATTATACGAGCCTTAGCATCTTTTTTAGATAAAAGATATTTCAATGCAGCATGGTCAGAATATATGATGATTTTAGACCCTATCAAATAAGATCTAAACTTATCCAATGCAAACACAACAGCTAGCAACTCTTTCTCAGTTGTTGAATAATTCATCTGAGCATCATTAAGTGTTTTACTAGCATAGTAGATCACATAAGGGAGTTTGTCTACTCGCTGACCTAAAAAAACTCCTACAGCATAGTCAGACGCATCACATATAATTTCAAATAGTAAGGTCCAGTCGGGTGGTCTGACTATGGGGGAAGATGTAAGGATAGCTTTAAATTGCTCCCATGCTTCCTTACAAGCATCATCAAAGTTAAATGCAACATCTTTTGCAAGAAGATTACATAAAGGTCTTGAAATTTTACTAAAGTCTTTGATGATCACTTAATTACTACAACTGATTTAGAGCAAGATTGTAACAAAAGGGGGGGGGGGTTGTTTGTTTTGCCGATACGGCTAGATGATTTTCAAGTGACTGAAATGATAAAACTGAATGTAAAGCATATTGTGAACACTGATTGAGTAGCACTAGGGTGATTGAATTCACCTCCTAATCCTATGCTAAGGCAAAACAAACTCACATTATACTCATGTCCATTCTCTTGAAGGTCTCAGGTGGATAAATTCTTCAACCAACTCTCCTAACTCACCCCCAATATAAGTTGTCTTCTTACAGTACAACTTATCACAGGCTTATGTGGGAAATTATCTAATTAATCAATCCTAAAGCAATGAAGTGTAACAAAGAGTAATAACTGAAATTTGAAATTAACTCAACATGAAATTAGGGGTTTCATCTACACCCTAGTAAACGAATTTAGAACATGATAAACAAGATGAAAATACAAATTATATTATGAAAACAAGTTTAACACAGATAAAATTCGATGTCTTGTTACAAAGCATCAACCCCTATTTATACACAAAATTCTCCCTATTATTCTTTAATTCGACAATTAAAAGAGACCCAACTCACCAAGAACGTGTTACTGACAATTCTAACTTCAATTTGCATCTTCAATTTACTTTCCAGCTAACCCTGATCTTATCTCTCTCAATCTTTTATTCTAGGGTTACAGTTCTTTAATCAGGGAGAAGATAAGATGGAGAGAGATAGAGAGTGAGGGTTTGATTTGTTGGTGGAGGTGGTCGTGATCATAGCTGGTCAGAATGATGAATGATAATGAAGGTGCTGTAAATAATGGAGAAGAAGATGGGGAAGAACATGGGTTCTGTTCTTGGTCGGGAAGAAGAAATAAGAAAAAAAATGGAAGAGAGCGTTTGGCTGGTGCTTGGTTAGGTGAAGGGGATAGATGTCTCGGGTGTGAGGCGGGAGCTTTGGTTGATGATGCATCAAGTGAAGAAGCCATTGGATGCATCTGCTTGATCCAATCTAATGGCTCATGATAAAGGTGGTTTTGGATTCGGATCTTGGGTAGTTTAAGCCCATGTACTTATAGACGGGTTGCAGCGGATGCGCACGCGGGTTGCAACTTCTCTTCCACAGCCGCTAGGCTCCAATTTTCTTATCTTTTGGTTCCTCAATTCATCCAAGCTTTATTTAGTACCTAAAAACACAAAGTTAATTAATACAAATATTTATTCTTGAAAACAGAGAAAATACAGAATTTGGGATAATATCTGATTTTAAAGCACAAAAGATGAGTTAAATGCCAATAAAAAGGTGTAGAAATATGCAATATTTGGCACTCATCAAATACCTCCAAACCTGAATTTTACTTGTCCTCAAGTGAAACAGAAATTAAGAAATCCTAATTATACTACTGTCGCTGGTCTCTTGAATGCATTTAGCGTATGCACTAAGCCTTTAAACCCCTAGGTGTCCCTAGTGGACGAGTTGTAGTCTCGTGAGGGCCTACCAGAGATGTACCCACAAAACCTTCTCCATCTTCAGAACGTAAAAGAGTCTCAAGCATCCAAGGAGCTATGAGGACATAGAGTTTCTGCATGCTAGTAACACGAAGTTAGAACTACCAAAGAACGCATTCTCATCCTTAAGAGTTGAGCGATAAATAACCATACCATATGAAAGAATTCGGGTTCGAGAATAATCACAGGCCTCGACTTATGCCTCACCATTAGGGTTTTATGATAATTGCACTCAAAAAGACCGTTTTTTAGTCTCTCATGTGTGCAGACAGGAATAAAGAGAGGAATCCTGCACACGTTGATGGTGGGAAGGAGAACCTTCCGAAATAATTTATGGAGACTCCACATAATTTTGGACAAAAAGAATCTTTTTCTGATGATGTCTAAGAAAGGAAATCAACCATTAGCATCCGATCGGAAATCAACACCTCTCTCACAACATCCATAGAAATGTCTTCAATCTTCGGTCTTCTGTCTTCAACTATTGATGATGAACTTCTGAACTTCGCGAAAACTTGACAATTTGTAACTTTTCTCTTCAATTTCCTTGTTGCTTGGAATTTTCTTCTTGAATTCTTCTTCTTTACCATGGTGGTATCAAAACTAAAGTAAGAAAATAAACTACAATTTATTATTATTATTATTATTATTTATGAAAAGGACGCTGCAAGGCTTTTATTATAACTCAATATCGAAGTCAAAATAATAATAATTATTATTATTTTGATTTTTTTATTTTTAGATGAAAGTAAAAACATGAAATGAAATTAACAACAAAAACAATAAAACTACTAACTCCATGGATGAAGGACTTTATCACTCAGTTCTTCACAACTTGTATTGTCTTGATTTCATAAACTTCACTAATTCTCATCTTATTTTCTTTTCTTTGCTCTTGTAAAATACCTCTTCAAATGTGTATAGAATTCTTCTCTTTGTATTGTATTGTTGCATGTAAACCTTGGACTAATTCTGATGTTGCTCTGCTCGTTGATGATATGTTTCTATGGATCTGTTGATGTTGTTGAGAGAGAGAGAGTGATGCTAATTGCTCATCGAACTACAATAAGGAGTTTTCATCTTTAAACGTCACCCTTATGATTGACAAAATTAGCAGTCAAGAGATCAAAAGTAGTGCTGAAAGTGGTGCGAAGTTGGGTAGCTCACCATTCCTACCCGGAATTGACGTACGATGACACACACTCTAAAAGATTTTTTTTTAGAAAGTCACAAAAATTGAAGGTCGGTGCCTTGCTTGATGTAAAAATGGGTAGTCTCCACTATGGGTGATCACAATTCTACTACCGAATATCTTTGCAGCACCTAATTTGCCCTCCGGCATGGTTAAATCTAACTTTAACGCTCTAATCAACTAAGAAACCCGATTGTGTTCTCTAGTACTTCCAAGTTCAGTTATTTCGGTCCGACTCTCTATGTAAACATAGCTAGAAGCATGCTAGTGACTCTAAGATCTCTAAAAGTTGGAGGTTTTATGCAAATATTTTGATTTTGATTTTTTTTTTTCAAAAGTAAAAAGACTAAAAACTAAAAACTCTATATGACCGTGAGCTTGATCTTGCAGTACTTCTTGATCTCCTACTTCGCAACCTCAAATTCTCCATTCTTAACTCGTGATTTTGTCTTGTTAGATTCGCTCGTTCTTCCGCCTCCATCCTTCTTTCCTCTTGTTCTCTTTGTCTTAATGCATCTAATGTTTCATTTGCGCCATCTCCATGTATTAATCCTCCATTTACTTCTTGATTTCTTCCTTCTCGTCTTTCATCTCTTAATTGTCAATATTCTGGTTCTTCCATTGAACCTGATCGCAAAGTATGCACGCTTACTCTATCATAATCCACAGCTCCATCTTGCATTGGTGTTTGCTGATTTGGCTGTCGAACCTGATTTTCTCCATCAATCCTTGTTATATTTCTTCTTGTTCTTATCCTTGAAGATTCTCCCATTTCATTTGTTTCTCCACCTGCAAGTATTTTACTCCTCCTTACGGTTTTTGGTGGTTCTGGTGTATTTCTTCTTCTTATAGCCATTAATCTTAGTAAACTGTTGAAAATTGCGTAAAATCCTTCACTAATTATTCCAAATTCCTTCCAATCACAATGTCAATTTTTACCTTTTTCTTCAAATAATCATCAATTCATCCCTGTTTCTAGCGCCAAAATATAGTTGTAGGAAAACCTACACTACACCCTTCACAAGAACTCATAATAATCAACACATATCTGAAGATTAAAAACAACACTTTATTATTTAATTCTCAGAAATTTTTATAAGAAATGGAAGAAATCAAGAATACAACCGTTCTCTTGGATTTTCTCTCTCCTCAAAACTTTCTTAACGCTCAAAAATTCATCCCCTTTTCTGAATCTACTGGGTCTCTTTATATAGGGTAGTTACATAATAGATGACAGCTAAGCTATCCTTTAATTTCGGATCTGACTCGCGATCTTCTCGCAGCAATAATAATGCTAATTCTCGCAGATGATATAACCATCGCATAATTGTCATACTCTTCTTATGTTTCAGCTATCGTCATCTGCTACGTCATTCTTTGAGTCATTCTGCGACACTCGCAGTATGTTGTTGAAGAACTCGCAGACGAATTCGCATAAGTGTTGTAAATCTCGCAAGAGTAATATCATGGCGATATTCTGGTCCTACACTAGCCTACTAAAAACTAACTTCTCCTTGGATTATAGTTTAACACTAATCAATATCACACTGATTCAAGGTACAATTGCACTCCTTATGTCTCTGATCCCAGCAGGATATTACGCACTTGATTCCCTTAGCTGATCTCACCCACAACCAAGAGTTACTACGACCCAAAGTCGAAGACTTTAAAAAACAAATCTGTATCACACAGAAAAGTCTAGGATAATAGATAAATCTGCCTCCCACAGATAAACCTACGAGTTTTGTTCCATTTTTTGATAAAATCAAGGTGAATAGGAACCAATCAATAACCTGAAGTTATATTCCCGAAGAACAGCCTAAAATTATTGATCACCTTACAATAATCTAAATCATATGGTAGCGAAACTAGATATTGTGGAATCACAAACGATGAGACGAAGATATTTATGATTTATTTTTATTTTTCCCTATCGGAGATATAATCTCAAGCCAATTATTCAATTGAACTCGTACGATAAAAAATGGCAAGATCAGATCGCTCAACTACAAGAGAAGTAGTTTCGTCTGGCTTCACAATCCTAATGAAGTCTTTAAGTCGTTAACCGATAAGGTATCGAGAAGAAACCTACGGTTAAAGGAGAATCGACTCTAGCAAACCTAGTAGTATCACACATGAGGTGTGGGGTTTAGTTTTCCTAGTTGATAGACATCTCCTTTATATAGTTTTCAAATCAAGGTTTGGAATCTAAGTTACCTTGGTAACAAAGCATTCAGTATTCACCGTTAGATGATAAACCTGATTTATCCAAGATAATATATTTCAACCATTAGATCGAATCTTAGCTTTTCACACACACATGAAATGTATTTTATTTAGGTTAGAGTAACCATACCTAAACGTGTACATTTCGTAATTGGTTCACAAATAGTTAACCAATGGTTAGCCATATGAGTACTTTCATATTAACAATATTCATCTTTCTCATAACTAGTTCAAATGACTCATAAGAACTAGTTAAAGAGTTGTTCAATTGCTTAGGTCTTTATACATAGACATAATTGAAACAAAATCGGTTTGATTCATTTGAATCAATTCATGAACAATATAGCCATGGTTTGCAAAGATTGCATTCCTTATAATTTATTGTTTTAATTCCATGAACTACCGATTTGAGAAATAACCAGCTTGAGTACGAGTACGGGTATGCATACCTTAGCTACCGGATTTTGAGTTGGTTTTAGTTTCCAAACTCAGCAGAATTTTTTGGGTAGAAAATTTCCGCCAGTATGCGTACCTAAGGTGACTGGTTTGTAAGTTCGTAAACTCCAAACTCAACAGAAATCCACGTACGTGAACTTCTGCCAGTACGCTATGAATACGAGTACCTAACCCGTCTCCTTTACCAATACCTCATGCAAACATATGCACGCACTTGGTTTCCGGTACATGGATTAATACAATAATGTGCGAACACACTATATATGCTTATATCCATAGGTGGTTACGTAATCTAAACTCTACATTTCAATCATTGAAATATTCTTTTATAATGTTATAAAAGTCGTTAGACATAAAAAATCGACTATCGTCATCAAAGCTATTTTCAACATTGGTCATCATGACTTTCGTCACGGGTAAAGATGAAAATTGGTTAAAGCGAAAGCTTTCCAACACATATTTCGAGAAAAATATAGGTGAGTAAACTTGGCTGGAAATAACAAATGTGTATGTATGAAAACTATCATACTTATACGAATGTTGTCTCAAGGGTAGGAGATAGATAGACTTTTGAGTGCTAGATAAGTTCAAGCCTCCACATACCTTTTTGTTCGGATGAAGTTCTGTTGGTTCCTTGAGTAGTTCTTCGTGTTCGTAAGATAATTGCCATGGATTCTGGAGCTCAACTATACTTACCTATCCTAGACCGATACTTAGTCATAAATAAACTAGAAATCAAGACATATAGTTTTGATCATTAATATTGACAAACATGCTTGAGATAGCAACACATGCGAGTTCGACCGAGCAATGCTCTAACATTAGCACTTCATCTGATTTTTCTTGATCTCATCCTTGTGATGACCCTTCCCTTTCACTCATAACTTAAGTTTTAATGCTGGTTTCTATGTAGTCATATCCGTCCTTCTATTTCACTGTCTTTTTTCCTTCCTTCAACTTACTTTCTCTTTCACTTTAATTATGGCATCTGCTTCATCATATCCACATGAATTTGATGACATAATTAGTAGAATGTCAAATTTTATGGAGAATAATAAAGAATTATAGTATGAAGATGAAGATACTTCTGATGGAACCTGAAAAAGCGGGGGGTATAACAACCACACCCAATATTTTGATTAGCAATTTGTATGGACAAACTCCAATATACTTCCTAAAGAATCAACTAGACAGTCAGACTCAATCTAGATAAAAAGTATATCAAAGAGTTTTTATATCTCTATCTCTCGATTTAAATCTTACTCAAGCAAACTGCGAGTCTCAATTTAAATACAATTGAGATAAACTTGGATGGTACCAAAGACTAATATCCAAGTATCAATCAATTTAAATTAACATCCAAAAAGGTTGGATATTCTAATTGATTGAACAACGCACAACCTATATTATTTCAATTATATAACAAAATATAATGCGGAAAAGAAACAACACAGACACCCGAATTTTGTTAACGAGGAAACCGCAAATGCATAAAAACCTCGGGACATAGTCCAGATTAAACATACACTGTATTAAGTTGCTACAGACACTAGCCTACTCCAAGCTAACTTCGGTCTGGACTATAGTTGAACCCCAATCAATCTCACACTGATCCAAGGTACAATTATGCTCTTATGTCTCTGATCCCAGCAGGATGCTATGTACTTGATTCCGTTAGCTGATATCACCCACAACTAAGAGTTGCTACGACCCAAAGTAAAAGACTTTAATAAAAAAATCTGTATCACACATAAAAGTCTACAATAATAGATAAATTAGTCTCCCACGAATATACCTACAAGTTTTTGTTCTGTATTTTGATAAATTAAGGTGAACATGAACCAATTGATAAAACCAGACTTATATTCCCGAAGAATAGCTCAGCTTTATCAATCACCTCATAATAATCTTAATCGACGCAACGAAAAAAGATATCGTGGAATCACAAACGATGAGACGGAGTGTTTGTGACTACTTTTATATCTTGCCCATCAGAGATAGAAATCTCAAGCCAATAATTACAATCGTATTCGTACGATATAAAAAGCAAGCTCAAATCACACAAATACAAGAAAAGTAGTATTGGTCTGGCTTCACAATCCCAATGAAGTCTTTAAGTTGTTAACCTGGTTTTAGAAGAAGAAAACCAAAGGTTAAAGGAGAAATGACTCTAGCTTAGCATAACTAGTATCACACAGAATGTGTGGGGATTAGGTTTCCCAGTTGCTAGAGTTCTCCCTTATATAGTATCTCAAATTAGGGTTTGCAATCAATGTTAACTTACTAACAAAGCATTCAATATTCACCGTTAGATGAAAACCTGATTAGATTCAAGCTAATATTTATCAACCGTTAGATCGAAAACATAGCTTGTTATACATACATGTAATGCACGTTTCTAGGCTTGTGTAACCGTACCCAAACTTGTACATTAGTTGGTTCAACAATAGTTAACCAAAAGGTTAGCCATATGATAACTTTCATATCAACCATATTCTTCTTCACCATAACTAGTCCAAATGACTCAAATGAACTAGTTAGAGAGTTGTTCAATTTCTTAGAACTTTATGTACTACACAAGACACATTCGAAGAAAAAACGATATGATTCACTCGAATTGTTTCATGAACTATAAAGCCACGGTTTGCAATAACATTCCTTAGTTTATTAAGATAAGTTCACAAACATCGTTTTTAGACATAACCTACTCAAGTTCGCGGACTGGATTCGCGGACTTAAGTTCTCGGATGGAGTTCACAAACTCCAGCAGAAATTCTCGGGTTTGAGAATTTTTCCACTTCGCAGACATGGTTCGTGGACTGAAGTTCACGTACTACTCCGGTTTCACTTGATCAACAAAGTTCACAAACTTTGGTTCAAGGAACAAGGACTTATACATATATGTGTTTCCACAACAATGCTTATATCCTCCAATGGTTATATTGTCTAAACTCTCATTTCAATTATTGAAACATTCTCAAAGGGCGTTATATAGTTGTTATTCACAAACTATTTTTTGTCAAAGCGATTTTCAAAGTGATTGAAACATAACATGACTTTCGTCACTAGGTAAAGATGAACTTGGATAAAGTGAAAGCTTTACCAACACATATTTCGAGAAATAGATAAGCGAGATATACTCAGCTTGAAATGCCACATGTGTATAATCTTAGTCTATATAGTAATACGACTTTTGTGTCAAGATAGGAGATAGAGTAGATAGACTTTTGAGTGATAGATAAGTTCAAGTCTCCACATACCTTTTAGTCGATGAAGATCCACTGGTTCCTTGAGTAGTCCTTCGTCTTGTATGATGATTTCCATGGAGTTCTTAAGCTCAACTACACTTTATATCCTAGTCTGGGACCTTAGCTATGGTAGACTAAAAATCAAGACTTTATAGTTTTAATCATTAACATTGACAAACATGCTTGAGATAGCAACGCATGTGAGTTCGACCGAGCAATGCTCTAACAATATCCCCCTTTATCAATTTTAGTGGAAAAACTATTAATACATATGGAATACAAAAATATATATAAATAAACTTTGTATCTCCTATTCCACCTGTCGTCTAATCTTCAACATTACTCGAAATCTTCGTCACTTCCAAGTACTCCAATAATCCCAAAGGTTGTAAGTTTAGCATCATCGTTGTTGAAAATCCATAGCTATAACAACGAGAAAACAAGAGTTCTCAATCATTATTATACAGTGTAATAGTATCATTACACAACGTCAAAGTCCAATTGTATCACAACTTTAACAACAATACTATGGTGATACGTCACTCCCACTTAGTCAATACTCCATCTCACATGGAAACCACTCCCCCTTACATAATGATCCGAAAACCATATATATTTTTAGTGCGAACTACATATTAATTCTTCCCCTTTTTGTCAATAAAATTGGCGAAGGTACAAGAACGGAATCCTAGTGAAATTTCCGTAAGATACATTTCATGACCAAAGGTAAATGTATATCATCTTCTTTAGATGCAATCATAAAGCCGAAGCTAAATGCATTCATCAGGGAGTTTATAAAAATACAAGATAACCCCTATAATATTCCACAGCCACACTCCCCACAAAGATTTGGCAATTAAGCACAAGTTCAAAAGAACTCTCCCCCATAAAATGTCATTCCCAAGGGAACAACAAGAGTTACCTTAATAATTTCAAAAAGAAAAGAAGGATTTCTTTGGACTCAACAAATCACATACAAGTATGAATTTGGAATCCAAAAAAAATATTCAATCAAATTAACCGAAAGCGAACCTAAGATTAATTTAACCAAATATGCTCAACACAAGTAAACTTATGGAGACTTATGAAATCAATTAGATTAGTCACAAGAGAACCCACAATTAATCTAATCGAAGTACACAACTAAAATAATCACAAAAGTAATTAATTTAATTGGCCATGCTCAACACAAAGTACCTTACGGAACAACAACTAAGCTAATCATAAAATAATAAACTTTGGTTATTCTCGTGCTCAACATAAGACACTTTATGGAACAACATAGTATTTTCACAAAAATTATGGATCGGAGATCGACCTTATGCCGTGGAATAAACAAGGATTCATTATATTTCCCATCACCATTTGCACAATGACATACAATAGACATAATCTTTGAATCACAAAAGTTTTTAACCTATCTTACATCAATAATTGGCAATATAGGCTTAACTTTTGTGTTTGTCAAAAGTCTATTCATTCTTTTATCAATGCTTGCATATCAATTCACGAATGACTTTACTTTTGACAAAGTATGGGACAATCAAGTTCACGGACGTAAACACACATATCCCATAACAATATTGCAATATATAATATCATAAAGATTAATACTGCAAAAATCATCTTCCAAACAAGTTTAGAATTTAAACCAATAAATATAAAAATAAGAAGATGAAAACGTTGGACATAGATATGTGTAAACACAATAATGGATATTCCAAACACTAGTTATTCTTCTAAACAATACACGAAAAATAGAAGATTTACTAGGCAATAAAAAATAAGAGTTCATTGAGAACCTCGTATCTTTCAATGAAACCATCTAAGAATGTATCACTGATTTCCTTTATTCTCTTTACTGTAGACACACCATGTTCATGAGTTAGAACACTAACTTTGCGATAAAATACCCTAGCAAGTTGTCTAGCTTTGGCACAGTCCATGATGAGCTTCTTTTGATTCCGTATCAGAATATTCTAATTAGCAAGAATTCAGGCCTGACCATCTAGAAGTTGGTTTATTTTCAATTGAATATTTGCAAACTCGACCTTTGAATCGTTCTGAAAACGAGTTAAATCCTTGACAGAATCATTAATCCAGAAGTTGTGATCCTTTCTTTCAAGCATCTTCTTCAGAACCAACTCCTAAATTGACTCACGTTCCTGATTCTTTTCCTCCATATCAAGACGCACAATCTCTTGAGATCTTGCCGAGCTCTCCATAAAATTTTCTGAAAAGAAAAAATAATATAATATATATATATATATGCATTTGTAAACGAGAGTAGAAAACTCTGGTTTTGGAAACCCTGAGAACTCACGGGATGAGAACACGGATGTTTGCGGACTGCTAATACAAAATCTCAAACTAAAATAATATACAACATACTTGAGTATTTCCCAATTATTTTCCTTGCACCTCTTAAGTTAGAAACAAGGAAACAAATACCTGGAATCAGGTGGTCGGGTGGAAACTAATCCCACTATGATCATCGAGAAAGGTGTTGTATATATCTCCTGACAGTTTGATCTTTGTATTCTTCGCCTTTCTTCGGTTGACTTTCATCCCTGAAGGATAATATATGGCGTGTTTAACATATCTATCAGAAGGCTTTTTCTGAGGACTAAATCTAGGACCTCTTGCAATTGGTTCAAGAGGATCAGAATAGATAGGAATCCATCTTCTAGACTTAGATTTACCAGAAACATTCTTATAAGTACAAAGAATGCTTTCTTTATCAACACAAGAATTTATGCCAGAATGCACTTGAGCTCTGTGATGATTTCTAGAATAGAGATCATTCTTATAAGGTTTCTGGTTTCTTGTGGGCATGCGATTCACTGTATTAGTTGATTGACTATTTGTTCCATTGACAGTGAAGAGAAGCAAATTATGAAGCTTAGAAATTTGTTTCCTTCTTGTAAAACAATGGATAACATAGTGATTCTTTTTCCCACAAAAAGTATAGGTTCGTGGAGGAGAAGCAACAATTGGCACCTGTCTTAGCTTCATAGCCATATGAGAAGATTGCAAGTTATGTAAACCTTTCTTGACACAATCTTCTTCTGGAGATCATTTTGTCTTGTACGGAACATCACGAGAGTTAGTTTGTACAGAGGATTTTCTCCTTAAGGCAGAGTTTTCCTTTTCCAAGGATTTGCACTGTTCATGGGCTAGAGTAAGAGATGCACTTAGTTTCTATTTTTCGACACGAAGTCTGTTTAGATATGATGAATGAGTCTTGAGCAAACGTTTTTCTCTAATTGCGTATTCCTTAACCATATTATCAATAGCACTAATCTTTTCATGTTGTAGAGTAGTTTCTCAATATTCTTAGAGAATGACTCAATGATATTATAGAGATCACGTTCTCGATCAAGAGACTTTTCAAATTCATCAATAAGCTGATAATGATCCCCAAAATCAACAATCTCAGTTATATTTTTTGAAATTCTAGTGAGCTCAGCTTTTGCCAGAGTGTCACATGCCTCATAAGAGGAAGAGATGTCAACATTTGTTGGAACAATCTTTCTACCTCTGGATTCAGAAGAATCAACTAAGGAGCAATCCTTTGAGGTGTTTCCAAGACACTTGGAATAATCAAAAGCTTTAGGAGATATCATGGTAGGAGTGAATGAGATTTTTGTCATCAGACTCAGATTGCCACAAACACAGACTTGTAAGGTGTTGAACGTGTTTGCCTGCTCTAATACCAATTGAAAAAGCGGGGGTCTAACAACCACACCCAATATTTCGATTAGCAATCTGTATGGATGAACTCCAATATACTTTATAGAGAATCAACTAGACAGTCAGACTCAATCTAGATAAAAAGTATATTAAAGAGTTTTTATATCTCTAACACTGGATTTAAATCTTACTCAAGCAAACTGCGAGTCTCAATTTAAATACAAGAGAGATAAACTTGGATGGTACCAAAGACCAATATCCAAGTGTCAATCAATTTAAATCAACAACCAAAAAGGTTGGATATTCTAATTGATTGAACAACGCACAACCTGTATTATTTCAATTATATAACAAAATATAATGCGGAAAAGAAATAACATAGACACCAGAATTTTGTTAACGAGGAAACTGCAAATGCAGAAAAACCTGGGGACTTAGTCCAGATTAAACATACACTGTATTAAGCCGCTACAGACACTAGCCTACTCCAAGCTAACTTTGGTCTGGACTGTAGTTGAACCCCAATCAATCTCACACTGATCCAAGGTAGAGTTATGCTCCTACATCCCTGATCCCAGCAGGATGCTACGTACTTGATTCCCTTGGCTGATCTCACCCAAAACCAAGAGTTGCTACGAACCAAAGTCGAAGACTTTAATAAACAAATCTGTATCATACAGAAAAGTCTACAGTATTAGATAAATTCGTCTCCCACGAATATACCTACAAGTTTTTGTTCCGTCTTTTGATAAATCAAGGCGAACATGAACCAATTGATAAAACCAGACTTATATTCCCGAAGAACAACTCAGCTTTATCAATCACCTCACAATAATCTTAATCGACGCAGCGAAAAAAGATATTGTGGAATCACAAACGATGAGACGGAGTGTTTGTGACTACTTTTATATCTTGCCTATCGGAGATAGAAATCTCAAGCCAATAATTACAATTGTACTCGTACGATAGAAACAACAAGATCATATCACACAACTTCAAGAAAAGTAGTATCGGTCTGGCTTCACAATCCCAATGAAGTCTTTAAGTCGTTAACCTGGTTTTAGAAGAAGAAAACCAAAGGTTAAAGGAGAAACGACTCTAGCTTAGCATAACTAGTATCACACAGAATGTGTGTGGATTAGGTTTCCCAATTGCTAGAGTTCTCCCTTTTAGTCTCTCAAATCAGGGTTTGCAATCAATGTTAGCTTACTAACGAAGCATTCAATATTCACCGTTAGATGAAAACCTGATTAGATTCAAGCTAATATTTATCAACTTTTAGATCGAAAACATAGCTTGTTACACACACATGTAATGCACGTTTCTAGGCTTGTCTAACCGTACCCAAACTTGTACATTAGTTGGGTTCAACAATAGTTAACCAAAAGTGTAAGACCAGAATATCGCCATGATATTACTCTTGCGATCCGTAGATGGTGATGTTTGGTAACTCGAATTGTGCCCAATTTTTATAGGAATGTAAAATCTTATAAGAAGAACGTATCATCAAAATGTTAGATTTGAATTCATTGTCGTTTGGATTTTCCGGCGAAAATGACGCAAATCATATACGGTAGTGTCCATCTAAGAGTGTTCATGGATCCTCACTCAAATATAAAATCCATTGTCAATTAGACAATTATTCAGTAATGCTGATTTCCATACTTTTCTTTATCGGAAAATTCTATACTGGCTTCGGCTTGGTATACCAGCTGTACGTGGGTAAAGATGACCCAATTTCAGACTCAGTAGCTCTTTTCAAACCTTTACAGGAAATACAGGGTAATGTATGACCCCCTACCAACCACATGGAGGGGGGCAATCAGCACATCCATTCCTGTAATGTGTTTAAATCAAAAAAATAAAAATAAAAAAGTAATTAGTCCATTTCCATATCTCTTCTTCCTCTCTCTTTCCTCAACATCCTTGATTTTATCTATTTATAAACATTTAAAAACCAAAAACATTTTACTTCCCTTGATTTCTCTTCTCCTTAATCTGCAGTTCATTTTGATTTTTGATTTTCTCCTCCACAATCTCCATGAAATGAGTAAATCAAAAAACATAATTACTGCGATTATTTTTCTCTCATGTTTTCTTATCATCTTACCTTCAAATTCTTCAGCAGAAAAGAACAGTTACTATCCTTTCTATAGAAAGGGATTCAATCACACATCCGACTCCGAATTCTTCACAACTTTAGGTACAGCTTCAATTCATGGAGGAGCTCTTCAAATAACTCCAGATACAATGAATGACAAAAGCTATCTCATAGAGAAATCTGGTCGTGCTATGTTTAACCGCAGATTCAAGATTTGGGAAGAATCAAAAACTGGAAACGCTTCTTTAGATGTGATTCTTTCTTTCAATTCAACTTTTACTATAAATGTTTATCCTACTGTACCAAAAGTATCCCCTGCTGAAGGTTTAGCTTTTATCATTGCTCCTAATATTATTGATTTTCCTTCGAATAGTTATGGTGAGTATTTGGGGTTAACAAATAGTTCTACAGATGGAAATCCAAACAATAGATTTGTTGCAATCGAGTTCGATACATCTAAACAAGCTTTCGACCCGGATAATAACCATATTGGGTTAGATATCAACAGTGTTAATTCAACCAAAACAGTTTCTTTATCAGATTATGATATTGTTATCGCTCCGGATCAAGATGTGACGAAGAATAACACAGTTTGGATCCAGTACAATGGCACTACGAAGGTTCTTGATGTTTACATGGCACTTGAAGGAAGCCCCAGACCAAAGAACCCGTTACTCAGTGAAATCATTAACCTCAAAACTCATCTCAACCAATACTCTTACTTTGGATTCGCAGCTTCAACTGGAAAAACAGCTCAGCTCAACTGCATTCTTATGTGGAATCTAACGGTTGAAGTTCTTCCAGAAGAAAAAGATCATACAAAGTTATATATCGGATTGGGGGTTGGAATTCCAGCAGTGATAATTCTGGTGGTTCTATTGGGGATTTACGGGTATTACTGGAATAAACGAAGACATGTCGATGATCCTAATATTTTAGGAGCATTGAAAAGTTTACCAGGAACACCAAGAGAGTTCTTGTTCAAGGAGTTGAAAAAAGCTACAAACAATTTCGATGAGAAAATGAAATTAGGTCAAGGTGGATTCGGAGTAGTGTACAAAGGTGTGTTGGCTAGTGAGAATAATACACCTATTGCAGTCAAGAAATTCTCAAGAGAAAGCATCAAGGGCAAAGATGATTTCTTATCTGAACTCACCATTATCAATCGTCTCCGCCATAAACATCTCGTTCGCCTTGAAGGTATATTTTTATCCACAATTCTCAGTTCATTTTTACCAATTTTTTTTACTGATAATTCTGTCATTAGAAGTTGAATTAGTCTTAAATGTTAGTCAAATCTGCAAAACAAGATCCTGATACATCAATTTATTTAGTTTAAAACTTTCATTTCATTGACTTCAGTTTTTTTGGTACCAAAATTATTTAAATAGATTATTATTTTTGGTCTTAATTGGACCATTCAAATCTTGTAAGCTTGACATGGGTCCCACAGTGATTCTTCCACTATGCTTCACATTTATTGTACTTAAAAGTAAACGTGGGACACATTCAAGTTCAACCATGGTTGGTCTAATCATGATAACTATAAATCCGTTACTTTCAGGTTGGTGTCATAAAAATGGAATGCTGCTATTGGTGTACGAGTACATGCCAAACGGGAGTCTTGATCATCATTTGTTCGGTGGCTCTGAGAAAACATTGAGTTGGGGTCATCGGTACAAGATCACATATGGAATTGCATCTGGTTTACATTATCTCCACAACGAATATAACCAGAAGGTGATACACAGAGATCTCAAAGCCAACAATATATTACTCGATTCGAATTTTAATGCTCGATTAGGTGATTTCGGTTTGGCTCGTGCAATCGATAATGAGCGGACGTCGTATGCGGAGCTCGAAGGTGTTCCGGGAACAATGGGATATATAGCGCCGGAATGCTTTCATACAGGGAAAGGCACGAGAGAGTCTGATATATATGGGTTTGGAGCTGTTGTTCTTGAAGTGGTATGTGGTCAACGACCATGGACTAAAGTCGGAGGATTTACTTGTTTGGTTGATTGGGTCTGGAAATTGTACCGAGAAGGGAGAATTTTAGATGCAGTTGACAAAAGATTGGGTGAGGATTATGTTCCAGAAGAGGCAGAGAAGCTGCTGTTACTAGGACTTGCTTGTTCACATCCTATAGCAAATGAAAGACCTAAAACACAACTCATCTTTCAGATTGTGTCTGGATCTGGGCAAGTTCCTTTACTTCCTCCTTTCAAACCTGCTTTCGTGTGGCCTAGTATGGAACCTCTTGATGGAGAAGAAGGGAGTACGACATCAAATACACCTGATGAAACACCTATGAATTCCTCATTTTATGGGACATCTGGGTGGAGTTTGGACGGTGAGAGCAGGGAAAGCTATGTCAGATACAGCGATATCACCACTAAGGTCTAGATTCTTCTTTTGCTGCTGCATATATGCATTCTCATCTTGTCCTTAGTTTGCGAAAATGCATTTAGTTCTGTATGCAACTGAAGTACAGGTGTGACAGACATGTATCCTTGTCTTTCCAAGTGCAAACTTGTTGCTCCATTTCAATATATACAAAGTGTAAGCTTTTGTCCCCTAGTTTGTGAACGTTCATAGAACGTCTAGTCAGTGAGATGGAATAGGTTGAGATTCTTTTCTTTTTCTTTTGATCCTTCTTTTTGGCTTTAAAAGCTAATGTGTTGTGTAGTAGTAGTGGTTACTGTACAGGATTGAATAAAATTTATTGGAATTCTTTATGCAAAGGTATTGAATTATGTCATAATGTTCTTACATCTTTAATCCTCATCATGCTTTTTATTTTATTCTGATTCGTATATCTTCACGATTGCTAAAGTCAGGTACATCATAGCGGGGCTGGTATCGTTTCACATGAAACAAAAAATTTATATAACAATCCTAACGTTGGATTACTGAAATATACAAGTCCCACTAATGTTGGTACCCCACTTTAGCAATGGTGTATATCTTTCTTTTCTTTTTGTTTTCCTTTTTTCTCATTTTTTTCTCTTTTTGCGACATTGTGCAAAGCACACTACCGAATAAGCAGAGGGAATCATTGCCATAGAAGATTTTCATCTGGTTAGGTCATCCGCAATGGTGTAGTTTCAGGCTTTTTGCCGTAAGTTTACTCCAATTGAGGATACTACACTTGTATTTTTTCGCATATGGTAAATATATTTGGGGTCTAGGAGTTTAGATTCAGGCTCAATCTCAGATAGAAATCTTGATAATTAATTAACGTCACAGTATAGAAAGTAAAATGATGAATTTATTATTAACAGATGAGCACAGGTCACATAATTTGATTCATTGGCATCGACAAACTATCATCGGTAACGCGGGACAACATTCAAATTTAATACATTTAAACATTTGTCGCTTCATATTTTATTTATTTATTTTCTTGGACACCTCATTGGTAGTCCACAATTTTACACTCAATCGTGTGCTGGACTGGAAAATAGGTGTTTGACCATTTCATGATTTTACGAATGTGCAAGTACATTGCATATGATAAGTACAAAACCACAGGGAAAGTGATACATTGCCTAAATCTGGCGTTTTTTTTCTTTCTTAAAATCATTGACAAGAGACCAACAAACGGGAGACAATTCAATAGAGGGTGGTCGGGAAAATCAGGGTGACATTGAAAATGACTGTCGACACCGAAAGCCGTTTGCAATTTCCGTTTGCCTTCCAGGAAGCCTAGGAGGAAACATAAGAAAGAAAGCAACATGTAGATTCCAGAGGATGATGCAGCTGTTATCCCTGGGCCATAGGATTAGCAATGTGAAATTTCTCAAGAGGATGACCACCATCTCATTAAGAGGAGCATTCTTTGCAAGGTAATTAGGCAGACCAAGCGAAGCGAGGGATGACTCTATATATGGTGACTTAGTGTCAATATGGGACATGACTTTTTTTTTCAATTTCAAACAAAAAGATTGGATTTGGTATCCCAAATAGATTTCAATCAACAATTGACTGAAGTAAACCTCCACGTTTTCAATCACCTCTAAAATTGGCGTAAATACAACAGAAACAAAAGAGTAATCGGATACATTTTGCATATTGAAAAAAGGACACGGAGGTTGAAATTTCTTAAATTGTTGAGGGTGTTTTGGTAAAAAATCAAGTAAAGGTTAGAGGGTCGAATTCGACCACCTCCATTTTTTTTCCCTTCTTTTTTTCCCTTTCTTTCTTCTTCTTCTTCCTCCCGATTTCTTCTGAGAACAACAATCTTCATCAACCAGAGATGAATGGAGGCTTCGAGATTATAATAAGAGGAGATCGATCCTGCATTAGATAACGGTAGCGGTGTTGTTCTCAATAGCTGATTCTGACTCAAGGAAACAAGATAATTCAGAGGGAACTGAAGATTAGGTTTTTCATATTAGGCCATGAGGCTTTGTTGAATTGATAGGTGTTTTGAGTTGTTGATGGATGAAGAATGAAAGGGTTGATGTGGAATTGTTATCGTGGAGTTAGTTTCATTCAGAATCAAAGGTAATTTAGGGTTACTTATTTGATTTTCCCTTAATTTGAAATTGAGCATGAATGGATGATTTATTTCATTGGTGTGTTTGAATCGAAGTTGTAGGAATTATATATGGTTAAGTTTTGGGCTCTTTGTACCATTGAGTTCCACATATTATGGATTTAATGAAATTGAGACCTAGGGTCCCTAAATTTGATATTTCTGTGTTGAAACCAACAATAAGAGGATGGAGATGGGTATTTATTGAATTACAGTTTTATCTTGCTGAAATTGCAGAAAATGCTGCTTGTGGTAAGACATAAAGATCTTGCTGATTGCTGCTTGTATCAAAGAGTATTTTGAGAAAGCTGTTGTTGCTGGTGAGCCTGGATCAGATTTCTTGAAATTAGTCGTGCCCATTTCGACCAGAGTTTCCTCCAATTGAAGATAAAGTTTGTAGTTTTGTTTTTGAATGAAAATTAAGTTTATTTGGGTTTAGGATTGATTGGGGTTTCACATTTTGCTGAACAAAAACTATGTATCATTCAAATAGTCTTTTGACAAATTTGAGTTCAAGTTGGACATCAAAATCTCCTTTGGAGATTAAGTATTGATTGGATATCGGCGCGCTTGTGGAACAAGGTCCAAATTGTCCCATGCGCGCTTGTGGAAAGTATCACTTTTTCTGAAACGCAGTGAAAGTATCATTTTTTTTGAAACAAGGTGAAAGTATCACTTTTCCCGAAATAAAGGGAAAGTATCACTTTTTCTGAAACGGGGCGAACGTTTCACTTTTTCTGAAACAGGGTGAAAGTATCACTTTTTCTGAAACGGAGCGAAACAGGGTGAAAGTCTCACTTTTTCTGAAATGGAGCGAAAGTATCTCTTTTTTTCTGAAACGGGGCAAAGGAGGGAACGAGTTTGCTCTAGCAGCGATTCTAACCATTATATCTTGTGAATGTGACGTCATTGCATGCTTTTTGTCTTCTGCTGACATCACATTTCTTCCATCCAACGGCCGCAAACGCTGCTAGTTCAAAAAAATGCTCTAGCACTGCTAGAGCAAAATAATTTCCGGCAAAGGATCACTTTATCTGAAACGGGGCAACAATATCACTTTTTCTGAAACGAGCGAAATTATCACTTTTTCTGAAATGGAGCAAAAATATCACTTGTTCTGAAACGTAGTGAAAGTATCATTTTTTCTGAAACAGGGGGAAAGTATCACTTTTTTCTGAAACGAGGGGAAAGTATCACTTTTTCTGAAACGAGGCGAAAGTATCACTTTTTTTGAAATGGAGCGCAAATATCACTTTTTGTTTTCTGAAACGGGACAAAAGGAAACATGGCAAAAGTATCACTTTGCTAAAACGGAGCGAATGCATCACTTTTTCTGAAACGGAGCGAATGCATCACTTTTTCTGGAACGGAACGAAAATATCACTTTTCTGAAACGGAGCGAAAGTATCACTTTTTATGAAAAGGGGCGAAAGTGTCATAACCAACTAGTAACCTAGAAAGTTTTGAGAAGTCTCTGGCGACCGAATCGACGATTAACTCAGCGACCGAATCGGCCAACTGAGTCTTAATTTTCAACGAATCTCCCCTCGATTCTACAGGATCCAATGCATTAAAATGATCTAAAAAGATTTCATGTTTGGTATACATCTTCTTTTACAGTGTTCTTTATTTAATTTTGTTGTTTTCCGCTTTAATTTGAACTAATTTTGTCTCTATTTTCTCTTTTCAAGGTGTTGTTTGGACATGGTTAGCAGGTATTGCTAAATTCCCTTTGATCTTTCTCTCTGATAAACATTCCCATACAAAGGTTGTTACTATCCAAAGGTTGTTCCAATCCAAAGTTTGTTCTGTAGAGTTCAAGATGATAAGGATGCATTTGTTACATTCCAACATTCATCAAGACAAACTCAGAAGGTTGGATTTATGGTTCAAATTCACAAGCAAAATTTATCAATTTGTTTATAGATTTCGAAATCAACTCAGTAAGATGATTCATCAATTTTGTGTCATCAGAAAGGATACTCATCATATGCACTGCGCAACACGTATTCGAAATAAATCCTGTAAGTCTTCTATAAATAGCGGAGGCTTTGAGTTTAGACTCTACCATCACTGGCTTCAATAATTGTTCATCTTTTCACTCTTATTGTGCTCTACCATGTCTACTAGGAAGTCAATATGGGAAGTTTTTGATCTCATTGAACGAATCAAAAATACCAATTTAGGTGAAGATGATCAAATCAGCAGAGTTATTAGATATCCTCACATTAAATTACAACCCACCATTAAAAAATGGAGTGTTTCTATGGGTAAAATTATCTGTGAATTCCCTATGGGAGCTGATAAGGTGGAGCAAGAGATTACAATGTCCTGGGGTCACGGTCATTTTCAAATAAGGAGGCATGCTACTAATATGTTTATTTTTAGGTTTTATGATTGGGATAGCTATAATACTGTTTTGTAACAGGGTCCATGGACTGTCGATGTCTACCTGGATATCTTTAGAGAATGGAATACTTCCCTAATTCCAGAAGACATTGACATTTCAACTCAGCAATTTTGGATTGACATCAAGAAGTTTCCACTAGAGTTTCTAAATGTGGAAGTAGAGAATCAAATTGCAAGTATTCTTGGTAATCCTACTGATACTAATGCTGTAAGTGTTCTTATCGAGTTTAATATTTACAATCCAATGTTAAAAGGCATAATGACAGAGAATGCAGCAAAGGTGACTCAATGGATTCCCATTTATTTTCAAAGACAACCTAAAAATATTTGTCCTGCATGTTTAATTCTAGCACATGATGAAAATGAATGTTCAGATAAAGAAAAAAATGTGCAAACTATCTCTAGTTTTATCTTTAAATTTGGAGAAGACTTTGGTGAGGTAATTGACCCCATAACTAATAATCCTAAATATAAGCAGGGGGAAAATATCTTTATTTCTCCTAAAAAGTCTCGAAGTAAGAAGAGATTGGAAAATAAGCCGTTTCCAATCCCAGAAGATGGATATCATGTCTCCACAATTTATATTGCCTCTGATCAAGGAGCTGAATCCTCTACATCAAGAAGGCATAAGCATACTAGAGAGGGCTCAGTTGCAAGCAGTTCAGCTAGTGCACCAATGCATATAAGTCTGATTCCGGAGCAATCTCGACAACAATTCTCCAGTGCATATCAGCAGGAGCAATATATGCAATCGGTCTATCATGGAACTGAACATCAAATGCATCCAAGCTTTTACATGATAATACCTTAGCAAGGAGAATGGGACAACGCTCTGGAACATTACTATGGGAATCTTTCAACAGAGCAGGAAGATCATGTTTTCCATTTCACTTCTAGTCTTGTTTTCCAACTTTTTACGGGTTTTTACTTTCCTAGCGTTTTTTATTGTTGTGTTCCGATGCGCATCCTAGATTGGAATGTTCAGGGCTTAAGCAATAAACATACTAGGAATCATTTAAAAGATTGCATTCATCAATATATCCTTGACATTATTTTTCTATCAGAAACTAAACAACAAAACAAAAATGCATCTTTTCTTTTGCATACCATGAACTACCCAAATATTTGGTGTCATAATAACAAAAGTAAGGCTGGGGGAATATCAGCTTTATGGAAAGATGGGTTTAATATATAACTAATGCATTTCACGGATTATATGATCAATTTTATTTTGCATAATGGTCCTGAAAATCACCAATGGGTACTTACCTGTTTATATAGTTCCTCTGACCCACAAGAAAGAAAGTCTCAATGGCAGACTATTGCTGATATGGTAAAACATATGGATTTACCATGGGTCATTATAGGGGACTTAAATGTTACTTTGTCTTGTCATGAAAGAAACTCGTTTTCTACTCATACATATTACACACCAACAATCATTCAGGATACTATTAGTATGTGTGGCCTTCGGGAAGTTCCCTTACTGGTAATCCTTTTACATGGTCTAATCATCGCAAAACTGTCCAATTAGTTCAAACTAGATTAGACAGATCTCTAGCATCCACTTACTGGATGTCATTCTTTCCAGATGCTCTTCTCAATCATCTTATCCCTTTGGGATCAGATCATGCACCCATCTTATTAACTACTAAACCTCAATCTTTTAGAACCCATAAACCCTTTAGGTTGTATGAGACATGGACTAAGCATGACACTTTTAAGAAGTTGGTTCAACAAGAATGGGGGAAATCTCAATATGGTTCTTCGGCCCTATAATTTTTTAAGAAGCTGAAGCAGGTACAAGTGGGTCTCAGTAAATGAAAGAAGCAACATTTTGGTAATATTCATGATCATATTAAAATGGTTCAAAAGCAATTACATGAAGCTCAAACATCTGCAAATGTGTCTCAAGACACTATTCTTGAGCTACAACAAAACCTTCAACATTGGTATAATGTCCAAGCTGATATAAGGTACCAACAATCAAGAGATAAGCTGCTTCATAGTCATGACAGAAATACTAAAGCCTTTCATGATCAAGACAATTATCGCATGAGGAGAAATCAGATTGATTATATCATAGATGAACAAGGTAAATGGTATTCTTCAAGGGAGGACATTCAGAAGCTTCTTATTCAACATTTTAGTTCTATTACCACTTCAAGTCACCCATCTCAAGATTCAGAGATATTTAATCTGATCACACCTTGTATATCGTTGGAAGAAAATGAACAGCTAATCAGTATTCTATCTAGAGAAGAAATAAATCAGGTTGTTCATTAAATTAATGCTTGGGCATCCCCTGGACCGGATGGATTTCAAGCCGTTTTTTATCAACTATGCTGGGATGAGGTAGCAGAAGATTTGGTGGTTATGGTACAAGATTTCTTTCATTCTGGTAAACTACTTCCACAAGTTAATCATACTTTCCAGGTTTTAATACCAAAGAAATTGTGTGTACAAACTCCATCAGATTTTCGACTAATTAGTCTATGCAATATTTCTTATAAAATCATTTCAAAATTATTGGCTAATAGGTTGAAGAATTTGCTTCCAAAGATTATTTCCCCTTGGCAGGCAGCTTACGTACCAGGACGGAATATCCTAGATAATACAATAATTGCACATGAAGTTATTCATTACATGAAACACACTAAGATTTACCCGGGAGCAGTAGCAATTAAATTGGATATGGCGAAGGCATTTGATCGTATGGAATGGGGCTTTATTCTCAAAATTATGCAAATTCTTGGGTTCAATGATAAATGGTGTTCTTTAATCAATGAATGCATCAATACTGCTTTTATTTCAATTTTACTTAATGGTTCTCCTACTCCTCCTTTTAGGCCAACAAGGGGAATTCGCCAAGGTGATTCTCTTTCTCCCTATATATTCATTATGTGCATGGAGGCTTTTAGCAGAATGCTACAGGTAGCTGAAATGAAGGGACTAATTCAACCATTAAAACCAGCCATGAAAGGTCCACGGATTTCTTATCTATTTTTCGCAGACGACTGCATCTTATTTTCAGTGGCTTCAAGTACTTCAATTCATAACTTGATGCAGATTATATCTCAATTTTGCCAAGTTTCAGGGCAGATGGTTAGCCTCAATAAGTCAACTATTCATTTTAGTAACAACTTGAGTGATTTACTGAAGGAAAATATTTCTGATAGGGTGCATATGCCTCGAATGCCATTAACAGAAAAATATTTGGGTATCCCGCTATTTGTAGGCCGTAACAAAAATGCTTGTTGTTCAGACACATTTACTAAAATGGAGAATAGATTGCAATCATGGCAGGGTAAACTTGTTAATCAAGCATGGCGAAGTACCCAGATTCAAGCTGTCACAGGAACAATGGCACAATACCAGATGAGTTGCATGCATATTCCAGAGAAATCAATCAAAAAAATGGAGTCATTACAACGGAACTACTGGTGGAATAAACATTCTAAGTGTGGAGGATATTTTATTGGGTGGAATGAATTAAGTACTCCAAAAAGAATGGGTGGATTGGGTTTCAAAAATTTGTGTATCTTCAATGAAGTTCTTCTTGCTAAATTGGCCTGGCGAATGTTGAATGAAAAAGAAGCAAAATGGGTCCAGTTGCTAGAAGCAATATATTTTCATAATATTGATCCTTTGTATGGCCAGGTAAAGCAACATGGAACGTGGATATGGAATGGTATACAAATAGGATTAAAATGGGTTTGAAGATTTCATATTTGGCAAATAGGAGATGGGTCGAAAGTCAATATTCTAGGTCAGTGGTTTGGCAGAGTTTCTCATCCGGATTATCAATATCAACCATTAAATTTTCTTAATCCTCAAGCCACAGTTGCTGAGTATATTGATCATTCAGCAAGAAGATGGAGAATGGATAAAATTCAGCAAGTTAGTACCCTGGATCAACTTCAGCAAATTCAACACATTCTTTTACCTCCACAGCCAGCTTCTGATCATCTCAGATGGTCACTTACTCGAAATGGTCAGTTCACAGTTGCATCAACATATAGAGCCATTCTAATGCAGTAGAATAATCAGATCATTACCCGCCAACAACAACGGATGTGGTTAATGATATGGCATATTGCAATTCCATATAAGTGTCAGATGTTTATATGGATAATTATCAAGAAAATTCTACCCGTGGCAGATAACTTGGTTAAAAAGAGAAAAATTCACCCTGAAGCTTCTATGTGTGTTCAATGTTCCAGTGAACAGGAATCAATCAAACATCTTTTCTTTCAATGCTCCTTGGCGGTAGATGTTTGGTTTACGCGTGTCGTAACCACAACAAATTAATTAATACTTTACTACCTAATTAAAGAGTAATATAGGGTAGTCAAGGTCGATCCCACGAGGAGCAAGAGATTATTAGTTGTAAAATTGTCACAAAAGGGGGGTATTGGTTGTAAAATTTATAAAGCAAAAGAAATAAACAAAGTAATTAAAAGTATAAGTTGAAATCAATGAGAGAGAATAGATCAAGGAATCCTTCTTCGCTGCAAAACAATGATTAAAGTTATGTTCTTTTCCACTTGTTATTAGTCATAGATTATCACCAACCGTATCTTAGCAACATCTCCCTTAATTGATCATACCATCACCCCATTCGAATTCGAATTCAACCATTAACCCTTCTTTATGAATCGATCCACAGAAACCCATGGTAGCAGCAACAATCTCTTCTCCGATTCGAATCCCCACCATCATCAACATCTCAAATTTGACCACAGACCCATCTGCTCGCTCTCATCAATCTCGACCGCAACATCCATGGTTATATCTTGATTCGATTGAGCAACAACAAAACCCTGAGTTAGGTTCTTCTTCTTTCAATCTTGAACTCATCAGCAAATCCATATCCAAAATCAACGACAAACCCCAACATTTACATCTCAGTCTGTTACCGTTAACAACATCAAATTCCTCCCTGTATCTTCAACTCTTCAATTGCAGAGATTCAAACATGAACTCTGTGTAATTCTCGATTCCATCATTACCAGGTTCATTAATTCTTCTCTCCCGCTATTTCTTCATCTCGATTCCCCGAGTTCGATCTCTTCTCTCGACGATGAATAAAGCAGCTATGATCGCTTCTTCTTTCTCGTTTCAAGAGCAAACAATGATGGAGAATCGATTCTAGGGTTGGGATTATAACATCCGGATCCTGGGTTTGGGTCCTGGGTTCCAGGTTTGGGCATAGACCATGGATACAGACCACCCATTTGGATGTCTTATAACAAGCAGTCTTCTTTGGATAAGGGCTATCCAGTTAGGTTGCCCCTCAACAGTTAACTAGACTGTCTTTAGTGCTCCTCCAATTGAGTTGTCCCGTAACCTTGACTATGCTCCAGATAGTGTTTTCCCCGTGAAATGAAAATTTTACCCTTTTTGCTCAAATTGGGTGATTTATTCTTCTTTTCCTCCGTGCGACTCCGAGTACCTAATAATTCAAAAACACACGTAAAATACATAATTTACAAGAAAAATAGCAAAGAAAGCATAAACTCTAAGATAGTAAATACGGTGTATTCTACACCTATCAAATTCCCCCACACTTAGACTTTGCTAGTCCTCGAGAAAATCAAACTAAAACTTACAACTTCAAAGCGTTCCAGCTTCCCAAGCATCCTAAGAGCTATGAGGACATAGAGTTTCTGCATGCTAGTAATAAGAAGTTAGAAATACTAAAGAACATATTCTCATTCTTAAATGTTGAGTGAGAAATAACCACACCATAATGAGAGAACACGTGTTTGAGAAACGATCAATAAGCATTTCGCCTCGACTTCTACCTCTCTTAAAAGGGTTTTATGATAATTGCACTCAAAAAGACGGCTTTTTATGGGTCTCACATGTGCGCAGGTAGGAATGAAGAGAGAATTCCTGCAACACGTTGAATGGTGGGAAGAATAACTTCCGAAATTTTGAAAAACCCACATCTTTTAATATTTTGAAAAACCATTTTTCTAACGATCTCTAAGAAAGGAAATCAACCACTTATATCGAGGATGAGATTACTTACTTACCTTCACATCCGATTGCCAATTATGATAACACCACTCTCACGGAAATCAAAAGAAACGTCTTCCGCTCCTTGTTTTCATCTTCTTGGTCTTCGGCTTCAACTATTGGTGATAAACTCTTTAACTTCATAGATCCTTAACAATTTTTAACATTTTTCCTTAACTCTTTGTCGCTTGAAACTTCCTTATAAATTTTCCTTCCCCACGACTTATTCAAAACAATAATAGATATTTCTCTTGTCTCATATATATATATATATATATATTTTTTTTTTTTTTTTCAATTTTCTTTTTTTTTTTTTTTAGACAAGATAAACAAAATACAAAATAAACAAAACAAACATGGCCGTGGAAAAGTACTTTACCGCTTGATTCTTCACAACTTGTATCGTCTCGAAATCATAAACTTTCAATAATTCTCACCTCTTGCTTTTCTTCGCTCTTGTAAATAAGTCTTCATACTTGGATATGGAATTACCTCATTGCATTGTAAGTCTTCAACATGTATGTAAAATCCGCTCATTATATGTTTCTTTACTTGGATATACAAAAATTTTGCTCTTTTTCTTGTTCCATTGTTGCTTGCAAACCTTGAACCTTTTCAACTTTCCTTGTAGATTTTGATGTCGCTCCTTGTTGTTGATGTGGTGTTTCTATGGACCCGTTGTTGTCGAGCGAGAGAATGGTGCTAACTGAAAATCGAACTACAAGAAGGTGGCTTTCATCTATAGACGTCACCCTCATGATTGACAAAGATTAGCACTCAAGAGATCAAAATAGTGCTGAAATTGGTGTGAAATTGGGTAGCTCACCATTCTACCCAGAATTAATGTACGGTGACACACACTCAAAAGAAGCTCTTTAGTAAAGGAAGAATTTTTGGTCGGTGCCTTGGTTGATATGAAAATGGGTAGTCTCCACTAATGATTGATCAACAACTCTAATAACGCACTTCTCCCTGCACCAAATTTGCATCACCGGCATGATTAAATCCATTATTTAACACTCTAACAAGCAAGAAATCAAACGTAGTTCCCTAACACTTCCAAGTTCAATTATGTCGGGCAGAATTCTCTATGTTATCATACCTAGAAGCATTCTAGTGACTCTAAAATCTCTAAAAGTTGAAGTTTTAATGCAAAAAAAAAAAAACGTTTTTTTTTTTTATATATGCTTAGCCACTCCCCCACACTTAAACCTTATATTGTCCTCAATGTAATTGAATCCTCCTAGTAAAGTCAAGGTGGGAAATCCTAATATGATATGAAACAAGAAAAATAAACACACAAAACAAACAAAAAGCAAATAAAAAAGAAAGAATAAGAGATACAAAACCGGTGGGTTGCCTCCCACTTAGCGCTTGTTTTAAAGTCGAAGGCCCGACATAGCTCTTGCTTCACATTACTCCTCTAGAGGGAGCACATCTCGAAATCCAATCACGTCCACATGCTCCGTTGGAAAGTTCTCATAATATGTCTTCAACCTATGGACGTTGACTTTCAAGGGTTGTCCTGTTTTTTCACTAACAATTTCAACTGCACCATGATCATAAACATTAGTAACAATAAATGGTCCCACCCAACGGGACTTAAGATTACCCGGAAATAAACGTAAACGAGTATTAAATAAAAGAACTTTTTGCCCCACAACAAAACTTTTCCGAGAAATCATCTTGTCATGAAAAAGATTGGTCTTTTCCTTGTAAATCCGGGAACTCTCGTAAGCATCATTACGTATCTCCTCTAGCTCATTTAGTTGTAACTTTCTTTGTTTCCCCGCTGCATCAAACTCCATGTTGAATTTCTTTATCGCCCAATAAGCCTTATGTTCAAGTTCAACCGGAAGATGACAAGCTTTGCCATAAACCAACCTATATGGAGACATACCAATAGGTGTTTTGTACGCCGTTCTATACGCCCAAAGTGCATCATTGAGCTTAAAGCTCCAATCTTTCCTTGTCGTATTCACCGTTTTCTCAAGAATGGACTTGATTTCACGATTTGAGATTTCCGCTTGTCCACTAGTTTGTGGATGGTAAGGCGTACCAATATTGTGTGTTATGTTTTACTTCTTGAGGAGAGCGTGGAAAGACTTCTTGAAATGTGATCCTCCATCGCTTATCACCACTCTTGGTGTGTCGTGCCTAGTGAATATGTTTTCTCTTACAAAATAACAAACAACTTGAGAATCATTAGTTTTGGTGGCTCTAGCCTCCACCCATTTAGAAACATAATCTACGGAAAGAAGTATATAGAAATTTCCATTCGAATTGACAAAAGGGCCCATAAAATCGATACCCTACACATCAAAAATCTCTACGGCGAGAATTGGTGTGAGTGGCATTTGATTTCGAGCACCTAGATTGCCCATTCTTTGACATCTATCACACGATTTACAAAAAACATATGAATCTTCAAACAAGGTGGGCCAATAAAATCCACTTTCAAGAACCTTGAGAGCGGTACGTTTAGAACCAAAATGGCCACCACATGCAAAAGTATGACAAAAGGAGAGAATAGATTGAAATTCGAAGTTAGGTACGCACCTTCGTATGATTTGATCAACGCCATATTTCCATAAGTATGGTTCATCCCACACATATTGCTTGGCTATCTTCTTAAGCTTCATCTTTTGGAAGTTGGACATTGTGCTAGGTACATTCCTTGTCACCAAATAATTCACTATATCCGCATACCAAGGTGTTGATTCTTCCACGGAGAAAAGTTGTTCGTCCGGAAAGCGGTCTTGTAATGGAAGTTTTTCTTGAGACATAACAAGTCTACTAAGATGATCCGCAACGGTATTCTCCACACCTTTCTTATCTCGAATTTCTATGTCAAACTCTTGTAGTAATAGGATCCACCGGATTAGTCTTGGCTTAGCTTCTTTCTTCTTTATTAAGTATCTAAGTGCCGCATGATCGGAATACACAATAACCTTTGTACCCACCAAGTATGAGTGAAACTTTTCTAATGCAAACACAATAGCCAATAACTCTTTTTCCGTGGTAGAATAGTTGATTTGTGCATCATTGAGGGTCCTAGATGCATAATACATAACATGGGACAACTTGTCCACTCTTTGACCCAAAACGGCTCCAACCGCATAATCACTAGCATCACACATTAGTTCAAATGGAAGATTCCAATCCGGTGACTTGATAATTGGCGCACTTGTCAACATTGCTTTCAATTTGTCAAAAGCATCCTTTCATTCCTTGTTGAAGTCAAAAGGTACCTCCTTTGGTAGTAACTTGCACATCGGCATGGAGATTTTGGAGAAATCCTTGATAAGTCGCATATAGAAACCTGCATGACCAAGAAATGAACGAACTTCCCTCACCGAAGTGGGATATTGTAAGTTTCTTATTAAATATATCTTTGACTTGTCCACTTCGAGCCCTTGAGAGGACACAATGTGACCAAGTACTATGCCATGGTTTACCATAAAATGACATTTCTCCCAATTAAGAACAAGGTTAGTGTCTATGCATCGTTTAAGAACTAGTTCAAGGTTGTTTAAACAAATATCAAAAGAATTGCCATAAACACTAAAGTCGTCCATAAATACCTCAATAATGCGCTCCACGTAATCCGAGAATATGCTTACCATGCATCCTTGGAAAATAGCCGGTGCATTGCAAAGACCAAACGGCATCCGTCTATACGCAAATGTTCCAAACGGACAAGTAAAAGTTGTCTTCTCTTGGTCCTCCGGTGCAATAACAAGTTGATTGTATCCCGAATAACCATCCAAGAAGCAATAATAAGAATGCCCCGCTAACCGTTCCAACATTTGATCAATGAAAGGTAAAGGAAAGTTATCCTTTCGGGTTGCGGAATTAAGCTTTCTATAATCAATGCACACTATCCAACCGGTTTGAACTCTTGTAGGAACAAGTTCATCGTCTTGATTTCGAACAACCGTAACACCGGACTTCTTTGGCACCACTTGCACCGGACTTACCCATTTGCTATCGGAAATTGGGTAGATCACCCCGCACTTAGCAATTTGAGTATCTCTTTCTTCACAACCTCCATCATGGGAGGATTAAGCCTACGTTGAGCATCACGTACCGGCTTCACGTTCTCTTCCATTAGAATCCTATGCATGAATATGGATGGACTAATGCCCTTGATATCCGCAATTGTCCAACCAATAGCCGTTTTGTGCTTTTTCAAGACTCTAAGAAAACGGTCTTCTTGTACCGGTGTGAGGTTCTTTGAAATAATTACCGGAAGCTCATCTCCATCTCCCAAAAATGCATACTTCAAATGATCTAGAAGTGGCTTCAATTCTAGTTTAGGCGCCTTCACAATAGATGGTACAAGTAATTCATCATTCACGGGTAAAGAGATATAGGAAACATTACCCTTAGCTTCTTGTAATGCTGTCAAGGCACCACATGTCTCCACCAATTCCGTGGAAATTTCAACATCCAAGTTAGACATGCCGTGGATTTCCAATTCAATGCTCTTTTGCAACACCACATCAAGTTCGTCCTCTCGATTAAATTCCACCATTTGTTGCGCTAATGAACCAACCACATCAATGGAGTAAGCGGAATGCACATCACTTGGGTAGCGCATGACTTCAAATATGTTGAAGTGTATTACTTCCTTGTCGAATTCCATAGTGAGTGTACCCTTATCAACATCAATCTTCGTCTTTGTGGTCTTCATAAATGGCCTCCCAAGAAGTAGAGAAGTAGACGAACGATTATCATTATTGTCCATATCCACCACAAAGAAATCCACCGGAAAAATTAACTCATTCACTTGCACTAGAACGTCTTCTACGAGTCCGTTTGGATAAATGTTAGACTTGTTTGCTAATTGGATAATAACTATTGTCTCTTTCAACGGGCCAAGATTCAAGGAGTCATAAATATCGGCCAACATCACACTAATGGAAGCTCCCAAATCAAGTAAAGCATGTTCAAACCTTTTCTTACCAATAGTAATTGGCACCGTGAAACCACCGGGATCCGTGCACTTTGTAGGCATCTTCTTCAAAAGCATAGCCGACGCACTCTCGCCAACTTTAGTAATTTCATTATCAAGCAACCTATCCTTCTTAGTGCATAACTCCTTCATGAACTTAGCATACCTTGGCATTGTCCTTATGGCCTCGATGAAGGGGATGTTGATTTCTATCTTCTTGAAGATATCCATGAGTACCTTGTCTTGAGATTCCTTCTTGGACTTAGCAAAACGACTAGGAAAAGGAGGTGGAGTAGTAAAAGTAGGAACCGGTTCCTTGGATTGGGCGGTTGGTGTTGAATTATCCTTTGGTACGGCATCCTCCTTCTCTTTGACTACCTCTTCACTAGCTTCTTCATGACGAGTTGGACTCTCCACTTGTCTTCCACTTCTTAAGGTAACCGCATTAACATTCTCTCTCGGATTCACAATGGGTTGCGAGGGAAGCTTTGTGGATGCTTGAGCTTTCATTAAGTTCATATCGGTCGCCAATTGTCCCATTTGAGTTTGTAAATCCTTGATTGCCGAATCGGTCTTTTGTTGGGTTTTTTGTAACATAGAAGTGAGACCTTGCATGCTTTGCATTATCACATTCAACTTGTCATTATTCGAAGAATCTTGCTCCTTGACTTGTTGTGGTTGGAATTGTTGTTGTTGAGGTTGGAAACGTGATTGTTGGAAACCACCTTGTTGCGCATATGGATTAGGATCCGCCGCTTGCTTGTTTGCATAGCTAAAGTTGGGATGATCCTTCCAACCGGGATTGTAAGTATTTGAGTATGGATCGTACCTTGGCCTTTGATTTGGATATAAAGCATTTACTTGTTCGGTTTCATCATCCGGAATAATTACCGCGGCCAATCGTTGCACTACCCTCTCTATGTTGTTTAACCGTTGATCGGATTGTGAAGACGAGTCACTAACCTCATGCACCAACTTAACCATTGAATCACCTCTTGCATAGAATTGTTGCGAGTTTGTCTCCATACTTTCAATCAACTCGGTAGCTTCGGCCACCGTCTTGTTCACTAGTGAACCACCACCGGCGGCGTCAAGAAGATATATATCACTTGTTTGGAGACCTTCATAGAAATATTGAATTATCATGGCGTCACTAAATTGATGGTGTGGAAAACTTGCCACCAATCTCTTGTATCGATCCCAACATTCATATAATGACTCTCCCACATGTTGCTTGATCCCATAAATTTCTTTTCGAATTTGAGTAGCCTTTGATGCGGGAAAATATCTCTCGAGGAAAAGTTTCTTCATCCCATTCCATGTTGTGATACTTCCGGAAGGCAAATAGTATAACCATTCCTTAGCATTGCCCGTCAAAGAGAACGGAAAAGCTTTCAACATTGCTCCATCCACATTAGTATTCGATGGAAGCATGGCCGTGACTATGTTGTTGAAGTCCATAAGATGTTTGTTTGGGTCTTCATTCACCATGCCATGGAACTTTGGTAATTCTCTAATCAACCCCGGATTGATCTCGAAAGTTGAGTTAGTTTGGATACACCATTGTTGAGTATCGAGCTTGTGAGAAGCTAGGTCCTTGAGTGTACGATCACCCATTGCTTCTTCTTCAATGTCCGAATCTGCGAATTCACTTGATGTAGAACGAGGAAGTGGAGTGTTAACCGCTCGAATGAAGTCTCTTAGTTGAGTGCCGGATCGAAGACGTATTCTAATTGGACTCGGTCTTCCGCCTTGAAGCATTCACCAAAGATATAATACCTACAACAAGGTTCACAAAACTAAGTTAGATACCGTATAGAATCTAACAAAGCAAGAATAAAGCAAAAAGAAAAATAAAAACAACTAAAATCGCTCGTTGCTCCCCGGAAACGACGCCAAAATTTGTACGCGTGTCGTAACCACAACAAATTAATTAATACTTTACTACCTAATTAAAGAGTAATATAGGGTAGTCAAGGTCGATCCCACGAGGAGCAAGAGATTATTAGTTGTAAAATTGTCACAAAAGGGGGGTATTGGTTGTAAAATTTATAAAGCAAAAGAAATAAACAAAGTAATTAAAAGTATAAGTTGAAATCAATGAGAGAGAATAGATCAAGGAATCCTTCTTCGCTGCAAAACAATGATTAAAGTTATGTTCTTTTCCACTTGTTATTAGTCATAGATTATCACCAACCGTATCTTAGCAACATCTCCCTTAATTGATCATACCATCACCCCATTCGAATTCGAATTCAACCATTAACCCTTCTTTATGAATCGATCCACAGAAACCCATGGTAGCAGCAACAATATCTTCTCCGATTCGAATCCCCACCATCATCAACATCTCAGCTTGACCACAGACCCATCTGCTCTGCTCTACTAAATCTCGACCACAACATCCATGGTTATATCTTGATTCGATTGAGCAACAACAAAACCCCGAGTTAGGTTCTTCTTCTTTCAATCTTGAACTCATCAACAAATCCATTTCCAAAATCAACGACAAACCCCAACATTTCCATCTCAGTCTCGGTCCGTTAACAACATCAAATTCCTCCCTGTATGTTCAACTCTTCAATTGCAGAGATTCAAACATGAACTCTGTGTAATTCTCGATTCCATCATTACCAGGTTCATTAATTCTTCTCTCCCTGCCTATTTCTTCATCTCGATTCCCCGAGTTCGATCTCTTCTCTCGACAGTAACAGCAGCCATGACTGCTTCTTCTTTCTGTTTCAGTAGCAAACAATGATGGAGAATCGATTCTAGGGTTGGGATTATAACATCCGGATCCGAGTTTGGGTCCGGGTTCAGGTTTGGGCATAGACCATGGATACAGACCACCCATTTGGATGTCTTATAACAAGCAGTCTTCTTTAGATAAGGGCTATCCAGTTAGGTTGCCCCTCAACAGTTAACTAGACTGTCTTTAGTGCTCCTCCAATTGAGTTGTCCCGTAACCTTGACTGTTCTCCAGATAGTGTTTGCCCCATGAAATGACAATTTTACCCTTTTTGCTCAAATTGGGTGATTTATTCTTCTTTTCCTCCGTGCGACTCCGAGTACCTAATAACTCAAAAACACACGTAAAATACATAATTTACAAGAAAAATAGCAAAGAAAGCATAAACTCTAAGATAGTAAATACGGTGTATTCTACACCTATCATTTGGTCTGCTATCTCACAAGTCATTCTAAAAGATGCTAACAATTATGCAGATCTCACTCAATGGATTCAATCGTGGATGGAAAAAAAATCACTACTCTCCAAAACAAGGAGAAATCTCAGGAATCTAGTTGTTATAACTATGTGGTTCTTATGGAAAAGTCGTTGGTTGAAGATGTTCGAAGGAAAAATCCAGCATCCTACAAGCATCATTCATCAAATTTTTCAATTTTGTCATTCTCATCATATAAGCATTCATCATAGCTATAATGCACATAGTTATAATAGCATGCACATACCCATTAATTCTGGAGCTTGTTGGAGTTCGCCTCCATTTGATTGGCTTAAGTTAAATTTTGATGTTTCTATAACTCCAGGATCTAACTTGGCTGGTTTCTCTCTTATGTTACGGAATTATTTAGGATACTTCCTGGAAGCCATGGTCTGCACAAGAAATGTAAGAGATATTGAACAGGCAGAAGTTCTAGCTCCCCTGATAGTTTTACAATGGATTAAAAGGAAGGGTCTCTGCAGAGTTCTGGTAGAAGGGGATAATAAATCAGTTATGGAGGCTATTCAAAAGCATCAACAAAACTCTATTAGATGGGAGGATACACCAATGATGTCTGAATCTATAAATATTTCTCAAGACTTAGTGGATGTACAGTTTAAGCATGTCAACAGGGCGTCCAACAAAGTAGCAGATGCTTTGGCTAAATTTGCTCGAATAAATAACTGCAATAACAGTTAGGAGAATAATCCACCAACAGCTATCTACCTTTTGCTACACAAGGAAGTTGTTCAGTAGGAGGATTAATGTCTTAGTTGTTCTTGTTTGGTTTTCTTGTTGTAACATATCAATCTGCAGTTTGTTTGTTTTTTAGTTTGAGTGCCGTCTGTCTGTGCTTGCTTAGTTTTGTAACTATATCATGTAAGTTGTTGGAATCAATAAAAATTCCTCTTTCAAAAAAAAAAGACATGTTTACGATTTGTAATTACTTAACATCTGACTTGCTACGGGATACTAAGGAAGAGACGGGAAATCACGATGGAGGGAAATTGCAGATTTCCAAGTGTCCTTGGTCAAAATTTTGCATCATCTTAACCTCGTCAAAATTTTGGGCCATTTTCATTAGCAAACAAACTTAACTGTCCTTATTTACAAATATGTTTTGCATTAGTTCCTTGGTAATTGGCTGAAGAAGGAATGGAGTTGTGATGTGTGGTGTTGCAATTTCGATTTACAAAATTTACAAGCCGGACTCCGAGCCATTATGGCGGAACTAAATTGTCAGTATAAATTTAGTTTTGCGTCAATTCTTTTGGTCGGCCGTCCCACCGTGACAACGGTCATCAAATTGATATGTCTCGATATAATTAAGCGATTTTTTTATTTTTTTTATAAGCAAATTAAGCGATTCACTTTCACTGGAAAAACAATTTCAATTGTTAACAAAATCTTGCTTTTCTATGTCATACAGTACTATAGACCCCCAACTAAAGAAATACACGTTCAATAGTAATCTGACCGTTGTTGGTGTTTTGGGTGTTGGTGCCCAGCTTGTTGCCAGGCTACCCACCAACTTAATGTAATCTGACCGTCTAAGGCTTTTTATAGAAGAATTAATTGGGGGATATGGGAATTAATTGGGGGATATAGCTACGGGACAAAATAGGTGTCCCAATAGCAATTCTGGGTGACCCCCTATGTAATTTTTTTTTTAATTCCTAATCTAGCCCCCACTAATTAGGATTAGTGATTAAGTATAATTAGTAAAATGTTAAGTATTTGGGGGATAAATTAGTGTGTATTTTTATTTGTGTTTGGGTGAGAGTAGAAGGAGGGAAAAAAATATTTGAGAGGAATTTATTTTTTTGAAAATGGGAAGATGATTGTGATGAGAGAATTACTGATAATAAGAGGTTGAAAAATTGAATTTTTTTCTTTGAATCCACCATTGTTGCAACTGAAAAAGCTTGGTGCCGGCATGGTATTCAACCAAAAACTTATGTCGGCAATTGTTGGAAATGTTCATAAATTGTTTGCCACGATTTTTTTCCTGGTTTTGATCTTCCGAATGTTGATTTTTTTCTGGTTTTGAACAGTACGGCATGGTAATAGTTTTTTCGAGCAGCGCGGACTGTTCCCGCATAGTATTTTGCTTAAATACCTATCCTTAACAGAATGAAAAGTATCCGAATGTTGATTTTTTTTTTCACTTGACTACCGGCATTGATAGGAAATTATCGGGCATGCCGGCATCGTGTTCCTCCGGCATATGGTCTTCATCAATTCCGGCATGGTATTCCTCACTTCCATTTTGAATTTTTCCTGGCTTTAAAAAGCTTGGTGCCGGCATGGTCAGTTGATATGAATACCATGCCGGTATTGTTTTTCTACATAGGAAATAAATATGAAAACTATGCCGGAAAAAAATACCGGCATGGTCTTCATATCAACTGACCATGCCGGTACCAAGCTTTTTATAGCCATGAAAAATTCAAAATGGAAGTGACGAAGACCATGCCGGTACCGGGTTCCGGCATATGGTCTTTATCAATTCCGGCATGGTCATCATCACTTTCAGCATGATCTTCATCACTTCCGAATAAAAAAAAAATTCGTTTCTAAAGTGAGGTGAAGAGAATTTGATATAGAGTGGGGAGAGTTTAGAATTTGAAAGGGAATGGAGAATATTTGGGTTTCAAAACACTACCCCTAAATAAGATTAATAAGAAGTGGAGATGGAAATGAGGGATATGATTTAGATTTTTGATTTTAAGTTTTTAATTTTTATTTTGAGGGAAGAAGTGGAGATGGAAATGGGGGATATGATTTTGTTTTTTGATTTTAAGTTTTTTTTTTGATTTTGAGGGAAGGGTATTTTAGTATATTCATAACCAAAAGTCACCCCTTAGCACACACCATGGGTTGGGGGAAGTAATTCATATCCCCCAATTAATTCCCATATCCCCCAATTAATTCTTCTTTTTATATATAGTTAGATTTTTATTTATTTGCAAGAAAAAGATATGAGGACATAATTATTTCACCTTAGGCAAAACATAAAAAAGCAAAGAAGTGGTAACTTGCTGCCACCTATGCAAGGAGGATCAAAATAAACGTTGTACCAATTTTTTATAATATCAAAAGAGACACGGACTCAAGTCTTTAATATAAATAAACACGGTTTTGCACTATGGTAAATTAGATCAAAATCAATAAATATGATTTTTTAGGGTCCCACTATTATTTTTTTTTAATATAAAATCTTTGGTAGGATAAAGTTAAAGTTTAAAATGTTGGATTTAGGCAAGGTTTGAAAAACATGTCACGACTCAGGTCACTGCCACTGGGGTTGACCGTTATAACGCGTTTTGACGGGTGTGAGCACGTTTCAGACAAAAAATGTGTTATTTAGGAAAAACAACGCGTTTCATACGTTATTCTAAAATAACGGGCGTTATAATGGTTAAATAGAAAATAAAAAAGAATTATAGTTTGAATTCCTATCTAGCAGTTACAACATGCGTGAAAACAGTTATAATGGGTTTAATAACGTTGTTATAACGTTTTCTATACATCATTATTTTATTCTTTTATTTTTAAAATATTAATTGTAATTTTTTAATATTTAATATAAAGTATAAAAAAATGTAAGAAAATAGTTTTATATTCTTTTTTCTTAAAAATCGGTTATAACTGACGTGAAGACGGGAAAAATGGTCTAAAAAACCTGTGTTAAAATGTTATTTAGAAGGAAAAAAACATAAAATTCAATTTTAGAAAAACAGTTATAACATGCGTGAAAACGGTTATAACGGGTCTAAATAATGTCGTTATTTCCTATTTATCGGTGATATATAGATACGGGTGTCGGTGACCTTCACGGACACGCTACTTAGGCGTGACCTTTTTAACGGCCGTTTTTCAAACCTCGACCGATACACGTGTCTAAATAACACCGATACATAGTAAAAAACAACGTTATGTAGACCCATTATATCCGTTTTCACGCATGTGATAACTGTTTTTCTAAAATTTATTTTTACGTTTTTTTTCGTCTAAATAACATTTTAACATAAGTTTTTAAGACTATTTTTTCCGTTTTCACTCCCATTATACCCACATTTTAGAAAAAAATAATATAACATATTATTTTAACGAATTTTTTATTTCTAAAATAAAATATTAAGAATTACAATTAAATTTTTTGAAATAAATAAATAAACAAATAAAATAAAATAACGCAGTAACAACGTTATTTAGACCCAATATAACCGTTTTCACGCATGTTAAAACCGTTAGATAAGAAATCCATATTATAGTTATTTATTTATTTAACCGTTATCACACCCGTTATTTTAGAAAAACGTCAAATAAATGCGTTTTTACCCTAAACAACGCGTTTTTTGTCCGAAACGTGCTCACACCCGTCAAAAAACGTTATAACGGTCACGCCTTATGGGCGTGACCCGACACGTTTTTCAAACCTTGAACTCAGGTGAGATAAAATAGGATAAAGTGAGATAAAAAATAGTAAAATAATATTTGAGAAACAAAATTTGAAGTGAACGGCTTTGGTAGAAACTCCCACGGCTTTCCATTAAATGCCCGGTTAATCATCGAACTCAATCAACAAACGAACAAAGTTGTTGGTTTACCCATCCATTTTACATGTTTGTTGAGTCTATAGTGGGAGCAAAATTAACAAACTTCAAATTTGTTAATTCCATATGAACTGCTCTAAGAGACCAAGTGAACAACATGCAAATAGCTTGGTTCATCACTGCCATCGAATTAGAGATATATCAGAAAAAACTCTCACATTCCTTTTTCTTCCGGAGACCCCAAATAATAGAATCAGGGATCAAATTCTAGACATAAGCGATAGGTGTACTCTTTTGAGCTAAGTGCCAAGCTTGAACAACTGTAGGAATATCCACATGCATAGAGAAAGACCATTCAAGCCTACCTTAAAACACAACCAAACTTGTTTAGCAAAGTGCAATGAAGGAACAAATGAGAACTTGTCTCTCGATCGTTGGAAAATATGCATGTTGTTGGCACATTAATACTACGCTTTCTAAGCAGGTCTCTTGTAGGTAACCTACCATAAGCATTAGCACAGAAAAAAAAAAAACTTACTTTGGGAGGATAGTTTTGTTTCCATATGAATGGAAAAATAGTGCATGTTGTTAAAGATACACATTCTGTAGTCAAAGAATCATAAACAAACTTGACAGAGAAATCATGTTTAGCACGGAGCTCATTGCATCTCATCATCCATATAATTATTGAATCTCAAATATGCCAAGTCAGAAATAAACATTATCATTTCAACATTAACTGCAACATCCTATCTTCTTGGCACACTGAGACTCCAGACCACACTAACCCATGTTGGGGAAGTCCGCTTGATTTATCCCAAAAGACGCTAGATATTTGGATCTACGAATGAAAGAAAAACAAGATGCACATAAACGAGCAATAAGTACATCACACAAGATTTAACGTGGTTTGACAATAATGGCTACATGCACCAAATTAGCACGACTTCTTCTTCATTATTATGGAACCACTAAACGGAGAATTACACGCTTAATAATTGATGAACAAATAAAAAAACTATGATCCAATATTATGATCCCACATAACAAGATAATCTCCTTTTAGACAAATTCTCTTCCAACACCAACGATGCATCTTCCACCATCAACGTGGAAGGTGATTTTCTCTTCACCAAACGATGGCTTTTGCATTAACATAACAAATACTTCTTTAATGAATTATTCTCCCTCAAAACATACATGGAGCAAACCTTCTTGATGACAAATTCCACGATAACAAGAAATAGAAATCAATCATTTGATATATGCTCGTTCTTCTCTCTTCAATTCCCAATGAACAACATAATCTTGGCCTATCATTTCTGCAGTTTGTGCATTTGTTGGTCAGTGGACGATATCAAGAAAGGCTCTTCAATCTTTTGAACAAATCGAGACCAAAATGGGAAAAAGAGAGACGAAGAGAAAGGAATAACCAATCGATGAAGGAACGTGAAACTATTCTGTTTCAATAGATATACGGGAAACGGTTAGGGTACGTTACCTTAGCACAAACATGATAGCTTTATTAATCCGTTCGATCGATCTCCCTAATATCCAGGTGGTAAAGCTGCTATAAATTATAATGGGTTTCATTTATTGAGATGGGTTGAAAGAGAGGGTATGATCCAAAATCTTAGTCATACCTTGCTTATTCTCTTTTTTTTATTTAATTTGATTTAATTCTACGACTTGATCAAAATATTGTTTCCGCCCATTTAGTTGGCTAGTGGACTAACAGTTTTTGTGACTAGGATAAAAAGTTTATCTATATTGGAACAGAATAGCCATTTATTCTTATGAAGCATCCAGGAACAAGAACATTTATACCTCACAATATTCATACATGCTTAATGCTGATAATAGGAGGCATGTACTTCTTCATGGTTACACAAATCACGAGCTTTTCTTTATTCCTCTCGTATATCATCATCACGCCCTTTATGATAGATTCTAGAAAAGAATTTTCATGTCATTCCATCGATGTGTTGCGTGACAAGCGCATCGATGTACTCTCTCAACACCAAAGATTATTTCTCAACACCATTGAATCGTCTCTCTCTTCTCACTAAAAATACATCTCTCCTCATAACTTTAAAGAAATAGATAGTGTATTCTTCAACTTTCTCTAGAACACCATATGAATTCATCACCATATAATCCTCCTTATCTAATCGTCAAAAACTTGACCTCTAAGTAAACTTAACCTCCGAGTATATTTTTATACATGGAAACCCCAAACTTAATCAAGAAGAAAAAAAATCCCTATAATGAGGATTTCTAATGGATGGTTATAGACCCATCCAAAACTTCAACAATATTAACTGTTAGAGCACTACTCGGTCAAACTCGCAATGCTATCTCAAGCTTTTTTGTCAAGTTTAGTGATCAAAACTGTAAGTCTTGATTTATAGTCTACTTATAGCTATATCTCGGACTAGGATAGAATGTGTGGTTGATCTTTAGACTTCACGAGTTCATCGATTGAAGACGAAAAACTACTAAGGGGAGCTTGTGGAAATTCATCAACAAAAGGTATGTGGAGACTGAAACTCATCTATCACTCAGAAGTTTATTTCTACTCTATCTCCTATTTGAGACAAAAGACGTATAGCTATATAGACTTCGATTATGCACATTTGATATTTCGAGCTGAGTTTAACTCGCTTACATATTTCTCGAAATATGTGTTGGTAAGCTTTCGTTTTAACCAAGTTCATCTTATATTCTTGACGAAAGTCAAAAGATGATCATGTGAAAATCGCCTGGTAAAATCTTACATGATTTGTGTGAGACAGTCATTTGATATAAACTCGGAATATTTCGTATTGATCTTTCGATCACTTAAAAATTTCTTTGAAGCTAATAGTTTATGTGATATAACTATTGTCATCTTCTAAGAATGTTTCAATGATTGAAATGGGAGTTTAGAAAACTTAACCATAATTGGACTATAAGCACAGTATGTGTACTTGCATATGTGTTGATCCAAGACCGAAATGTAGTATGCATACCCGTATATGTACTGGTGAGGTCAGGTAAAGTACGGGAGTTAAAGTATGTGTATCGCGTACTGGCGAAGTCAGTTGAAGTCCGGATACTATAGTATGTGTACCTGTACGCGTACTGGAATCAACTGAAACTTGAATGTGAACGATAGTATGCGTACCCGTTTGCGTATTGGTGAACACAGTTCAAGTCCGGCTACTTAAGTATGCGTACCCATTTGCGTACTTGAGTGGGTTATTTTCTAGAATCGGTTGTGTCATAAACTAATACATATAAATAATAAGGAATGCAATCTTTTGCAAACCGTGGCTATAATGTTCATGAATTGATTCGAGTGAATTAAACCAATTTTCCTTCAATTGTGTCTTGTATACTTCTATGAGAATATAAACAATTGAACAACTTTATAACAAGCTTCATTTGAGTCATTTGAACTAGTTGTGGTTAAGATGAATAAGTTTGATATGAAAGTGTTCATATGGCTAACTTTGGTTATTGAGCCAAAAATGTGTACATGTTTAGGTACGGTTACCTATATCTAAATGAAGGTACATTTCATTTGTATGTAACAAGCTAAGTTCTATCTAACGGTTGAAAGATATTAGCATGAGTCTAATCATGTTTTCATCAAATGGCGAATATTGAATTCTTTGTTACCAAGATAACATTGATTCCAAATTCTGATTTGAAGACTATCTAAAGAATAAATCTAGCAACTGGGAAACCTAATCCCCATACCTCCTGTGTGATACTAGTTGCGACTAGAGTCAATTCTCCTTTAACCTTAGGTTTTCCCAAAACCCTGTAGGTTAACGACTTAAAGACGTCATTGGGATTATGAAGCCAGACCCAACTATTTTCTCTGTAGTTGCATGTTCTGATGTTGCTGTTTTCTATCGTGATTGAGTACTATCTTCTCTAAGATTTGCTCGAGATTTAATCTCCGATACGCAAGATAAAAAGTAGTCACAAACATCTTCGTCTCATCGTTTGTGATTCCACAATATCTTGTTTCTCTTCTATACGATTAAGATTATGGGCTTTTTGATAAAGTACCCTTGTTGTACACATTATACTAAAAAAATACCCCCATTTTTTAGAAATTTGTTAAAATGCCCTTCCCTTGAACGTTCTATTCAAAAAACGTAAAACGCCAGTTAGCAGACGTTAACGCCTACGTGGCAGCATCAAAAATACTAAAAAACCCTTCCTACTGAGTAGAGGTGAATCTTCATGAATCTCCGAGTCAACAAGAAACACGGTCTGATTGGTCTGTTTCAATGACTTGAATCGGACTAATTTTGCACGCCGTCTTAGTTCTATCTGTTTCTCAGCCATTTTTTGGCCAAGTTCAGGCCTTTGGTCTTCTTCCTGCAAATGTTCATCTATACTTTATTCTCACCCATTCTCCACCCCAAATCAACCACAACACAAAACAGATTCTCCCCTGCCGAACCCATCTCTTCCATGAGTCAACCACCATCAACCTTCATCACAAAATCTATTTAACAACCCATTTCTCCATCACCATACACTCGGATTCAGTATCATCATCTCAATATTTCTCAATCAACCACAAAAAAATCTACGCAAAATCCATTTGTTCTTCCACACAACAGATCCCCAATAACCATTAAATTTACTCTTTTCATCCCTGGTAATCGATATGATCACCATCAAATCCTTGAATCGTTCCATTTCAGTTTAATCCCCCATCTTAAATCTCTCTTTACCCATCAGAACTCAAACCAATTATTACACAGAGAATAGGAAGAAACCATTATTACATAATACTCAAAACAGAACAGTACCACAACGAATAACAATACCATCATTTACTAATTTTCCAATCGATTTCATAATCAATTGAACCAAAACCATCAGATCCATCACTAGCAGAATCATACCAAAATCAAACCCTAACATTAATAACCAAAATCATGATTCACTAACAATACCAAAATCAAACCGTAACATTAATAACCCAGTTTTCTAACATCTCTTTGTTTATGATTTTTTTATCTAAAATCTCTATTAACCTGTGGAAAGAAAAGAAAAGTTTTGATACTGGTGTTGTTGAAGGAAGAAGCAAGGAGGAGGAGGGAGGGGGCGTATCTTTTGGTTCTGTCACAAAAAACAGATGAGCTAACTAGTCTCTCACGATTTAGGGTTATAAGCGGGCCTTGATGTAATTCACCATCCTATCTTGACTAAGTGAAATAATCTTGACCAATAATGTGGGCCTAACACGAAAAATTAAACGTTTTTTAACAAATTTGTAAATGTCAGGGGCATTATTTTAATGGGGGTCAATAAAACGAGGTACTTTATAAAAATTCCCTAAGATTATTATGAGGTGATTGATATTACTAGGCTGTTCTTCGGGATTATAAGTCATGTGTATCAATTGGTTCCTGTTTACCTTGATTTATCAAAAGACGGAACAAAACTAATATGTATTTTTGTGGGAGACAAATTTATCTATCTCAATAAACTTTTCTGTGTGAGACGGATTTGATTATCAAGTCTTTGAATTTGGGTCATAACAACTTTTAGTTGTGGTTGAGATCAGCTAAGGGAATCAAGTGTGTAGAGTCCTGCTGGGATTCAGCGACGTAAGGAGCGCAACTATACCTTGATCAGTGTGAGATTTATTAATGCTCAAATACATTCCAGTCCGAAGTTAACTTGTAGTTGGCTAGTGTCTATAGCGGCTTAATACAATGTGGTGTTCAAAGATGGACTAGGTCCTTGGGTTTTTATGCATTTACTGTTTCCTCGTTAACAAAATTCTGGTGTCTGTGTTATTTTTTTTCCGCATTATATTTTCTATATAAGTGAAATATCACAGGTTGTGCGTATGTTCAATCAGTTCTTGAATCTGGCCCTTGGGTTGTTGATTGAATTGATTGACTCTTGGATATTGGTTTTTGATACCGTCCAAGTTATTTCTCTTATTCAATCAGGATCGCAAATTCTTGTTTGTTTGATTGCGGATTGAATTTAGAAATAGAGATATAACTCTTTGATATACCTTTCTAAAGATTGAGTCTGACTGTCAAGTTGATTCTCTTGAAAGTATATTGGAGTTTGTCCATACAGATTGTTTAAAAAAAATATTGGGTGTGGTTGTTGTACCCCCACTTTTTCAATTGGTACCATAGCAGGCAAACACGTTTAAAACCTCATAAGTCTGTATTTGTAGCGATCTGACTCTATGGACAGAAGTGATATCTCTAATAAATGCATCACCAGAGAAAAAAACTCGATTCCGTTGAAATCTAGCTATTAAAGTGAAAGATATGTCAATCTCTCATATAGATGAACATTCCGTTCCTACGAAACATGTATTAATATGTGTTACCCTGATATTCTCACTAATGAATCCGATTCTGAAGTAGAAAGGGAAGCAGCCAGAGAGAGTGCAGTGATTCTAAAACTTGTTGGAATCCAGGCAGTTAAAATCAATAGGCTGAAACTATACAACGGTTGATATGGCAAAAGATCGTGATTCCCAACTAAAGGCTCTTCATGAGGAAAATGTTGTATTTTGCTATACAACTTTTGGTTGATAAATATGGCAAAAGATCGTGATTCCCAACTAAAGGCTCTTCATGAGGAAAATGTTGTTCCTATTTTGCTTCATCATCATGGATTTATCTTTCATGGAATGGCTAAACTAATGCTATAAATATGTATGTCTTTTTTGTTATTCAAAATGTTATGTTCAAGGAAAAAAACTCAATTACTATGAGTAATCTCAAATGTGTAATGATAATTAATTCAAGATTTTAAATTCCATACTTGTTTTAGCTATTATTCTTGCAAAATTATTATTATAGCTGGGAAGAGAAGTATTCCAAGTATCCAAGTGCCAAAGTCCACGAGAGGTGGAAGAAGTGAGACGAAAAGGAGCAAAACGCTCATAATCAAAAGAAGGGCCAAAGACTGATCTTAACTCATTCAAATCAAGGATTTCTCATCATCATCTTGAAGAGAATTGAAATATAAAAAGAATTCAAAAATAATGAGGTCATTCCGAGTTCGGATGAAGAAGTTAAGGCTAAAATATTTTTTTATTAAAAGCCGAAGATAGTGCAGTCCGCGAACTGGGTTTGCGGATGGGGTTCGCAGACTTAATTCCAAAAACTTCTGCTGGAATTTTAAGTTTGCAGACTGGGTTCATGAACTTAGCAAATGGGAAATGTGTATTCACACCTTGGAAGACCTAAGGGCACGTTTGGATTCGTTATTTCGGGTTGGGTTCCTAAACCTAACTAAATACTTGGAAACCAAGTAATGTAAACCTATAAAAAGGTATTAGGTTATGTAAAAGAGATCAATATATCATCGTCTCATATCGCAAGTTCTACATCAAAACCTAGGGTTTACCTCTTTAGGGGGAAACCACCATTCTTCATCTTCTTTGTAATATGAGTAGCTAAATCCTTTGTTGATTAAGGATGAATTCAATGTTCGAACCGTGAAGCTTTATTAATAATACAAATCTATTGAGAGTTTTTATCATCATTGTTTGTCTTTACCATATCTAGAGTTTATGAGTGATTCTTAGATTAATTTGGGATGCATACTAGATTAGTCTATTAATTGTTCTATTGCTAGTAGAAGTTATGAGATAAGTAATCGTCGAATAACTCTCTACACAAGTAGAAAACGCAAGACCTTGCAGAGGGATTCTGTGGAGCAATCATGTGTGAATATAACACCAACAAGTAAACCTTGAGATAAGAGTTTAACTACTGGGATCAACCTAATTCACAAATCTTAAAGCGTTCGATTGGATTACACCTTGAGTGAGTTACTACTTGGTGGTTCAGTTGAATAGAATATGATATTGGAGAGCTTCTGTATCCGTGGTATAAAGAGTTTTGGGGATAACACTGAGCTAGATGTTATTTTACGGTTGGTGATGAATCGTTCTTACGAACAATAGATAAGTATTCTAATCCTGCTATCGCTTGGTAACGGCGAAGGATTCCTTAATCATCTATTTTCTTTATTGTCTTTATATTTATCTTATAAACCAAACCCCCTTTGTTATTTACTATATCTTGCTATTTCAAATAACCTATCAATTACATAGCTCTCTTTGGGAACAATCTCTTACTACCGCTATATTACTAGTTAATTAGTGGGAAATATATTTATTAATTTGTTGAGCCTACGACAGCCTATACAAAATTTGGCGCCATTGCTGGGGAGCAGTTGCTAATTGATTTATTATTTGTTTAGCTTGTTTTTATTTTTGTTTCAAAAATTTTGTTTTGATTTTATCTATCTTGTGAGTCATCATGTTTCCTTACGGAAATAACATGTACGGAGCACAAGATCAAACATATAATTGTGGTAATCAATATGGTTTTCAATCTCATTCTTATGAAAACTACCAACCATCCTATGGGTATAATCAAAACCTATCCTTTGGTTATGATTAATATCCCACGGAACCTAATGGATATTCACATACATATCAACAACCTTATGGTGGGTATGTAAGTGAACAAACACAAGGATGGGAGGATAGTTACACTTCTAATCGTTTATCTCCTGAACTTGAGCATAAGTTTGATCAAATTATGCATTATATAAAGGCCAGTATGTCCACATTGAAGTCACTCAATGAGCAATTAAGTGCGGAGAACAATAAGCCAACTGAATCTTACTTCAATATATCTAACCAAACTCCTGATCGTTTTTATGATCATTCACCTATTCAAAAAGGAGAGACTTGGTTCGAAAATAATATGATGAGTGAAGGTGTTGGTTTTGATGAATGTCGTGACCAATTCCAAGTGATGGCACAACATCAACAAGGGCTCTATACAATTGAAGATGAACAATACGAGCAATTTTAGAAAATTCAAAGGAATGTGGATAACTTAAAACTACAAATTGCTCAACTCAAGGAGACAATGAATGAAGAAGAAGTTTGGCCTCAAAACCAAAATGATTCTGAAATTCCTATGGATGACAGTGATTCCGATGAAGAAGAACCACCTTTTGAAAGTCCTTGCAACAATGATACGATTATTCCAACTCTGGATCATAATAAAGATCCCTCACCTATTCAAAGGGAGGAGATTGGGTATGACATATCTATTTTATAAATGGTGTAACGTACTCAAACTAAGAAATTAGGAGTTGCATCAATGAACTAGACGTTTTAGGAGCGGAATTTGATTCCGATGACGAGATTGTTGGAGAGATGAAGATTGAGAATGAAACCAAATTGATTAAAGTAATGGAAGACCCAATTGAGATAGATAATAATAGTTCAATAGAGGACCACGATATACATGAGGTAAACAATTCACTAAAGATAATGAATGAGGATCCGATACAAGGTTTTTCTAATCCTTTGCATTATTCTATATCTATTGACCATTTCTATCCAATTAAAGTAGCTTATCAAAGAGTTGTTAACCCAACTTTTAAGAAAACACCTCACTTAGGATTGGAGTTATGTGCTTCAAAAGTTTTAATGAATTATTTTGCTTCTAAGTATCCACCACTTGATGTGTTTGATTCGAGTATTATGCAGGTTCACCGAACTGAGGAACCTTTTGAAGTTCCCGAATTCTATGTTCTCTATCCACTTTCGAGTGTAGAAAGGACTAAGTGTGGGGGAAACTTCAATAAAGTGATAGCTTCAATATTTATATTTTGTGCTAACATTTTTGTGAAGCTGTTATTTGAATTGCAGATTGTTATTTGGAAGGACTACCAAATTTTCATATTATTGGTGTACGGACGATAATAATAACATCGGGCTGACGACGTTAAACCAAGCGTTGTGTGGGAGGAAACCCATTAGTTTTGTATCTCTATCCATTTTGTTTTTAGTTTTCTTAGTTTTGTGTATCATATCTTGCATTCCCATTTTAGATTTTACAAGTCCTATATCTATAATAAAAGTTTTGACGAATTCTTGTCAGAAAAATTATGACTGCGCAGTTGTCACGAAAACAGCTCTCACGACTTCATACGGAGTCCAATTTGAGTGGTTGACCCCAAATTTTAAAGAGGACAGACATATATTTCTTTGTAAAAAAGAAAATCCGAATTTGGAGTCTATTAAGTTGGAGACATAGGCCTAGACATTTGAGATTTGGTATTTTTCCAGAACTTTTTCAGATTGCATTTCAGTCATTCCGGAGGCCATAAAAGTCGGACCTTTTATCGAAACACTGTGAAATTTTGATATGTTATAGAAGAGACGTAGGCAAACAACATTTGTTTAGGATGTTTTTCCTAATTCCCTACCCATTGGTACAGGTTTTGAGTTTTTCAGAGATGTTATGTCAGAAATCAGAATTTTCGGTTTTGAACATTGAGGACAATGTTGAGTTTAAGTGTGGGGGAGTAGTTAAACATGTTTGCATTGCATATAAAATAAATAAAAATAATACTCTTTGATTTCTTGCATTCTTGAGACTTCATCTTTTGGAGTAAATTATGAGCTATTTAGGATGACACTCTAAACATTTTCAGGTTGAAACCGTTCTTACAGCTATAAATTAAGTTCCATTTTGTCATTCTACAATCCTTAATTATATACGTTCATAATTGAATATGAAACTAAGCTATGTAGTCATTTGAAAGATTCATCCTCGCAATTAATCATTACTGAATCACTTTCTTTTTATTTTTGCGGTTTTATGTTTCTCTAAAGTGATTTGGTGGGATCCTGATACTGCCGTGAATGTTGTAGCAAGGTAATCATTGGTTGAGTTTATATAAAAGACCCATAAGACAATTGTCTTGCACTCGTAAAGAGTAAAGAGTTAGCCAGAAAAAAAAACATATATATATATATATAAGGCTATTCTTCATTTATCGATATTAATAAATGATAGGTCCGGAATCGCGGATAATCATAGTTGATGAAAACAAAAACTGTATCATCATTATATAGCAAGTTAAAAAGACTATTGATGAGGTTCTTGACACTTGGATAGTAGTATGTGTGAAATGTTGTCCCTGTCTCCGTCGCCTAAACAAGCGTGGAACGCAGGATCCAAGGCAACTATCATGTACTTGCTGAAAAAGAACACGCGCTTAGAGTATCTAATCACGTGGTCGAGTTAAATGGGTGCTTCTCTCAACTATGCACTATAAATAAGAATCCTTTGACGACATTCATACAAGTATTGTGGGTAACATCTTTCACTTAAGTCAGCATTTGAACACTTCATTTTTCTATTTCCGTTTTCTTATCTATCCATGTGATTTCAATATGCGAGTGTTGTGACAAACATTGCAACAAGTACGTTGACTATCGTAGTAGAGTTTTGCAATTAGGTTGAATGTCACACGCAAGTAATTGCTTATGTGTGTTGATTGGAATGTACGTGGGATGTTTGCAGCTAAAGAACATATGCAAGCTAATTATTTATCTATTACTTTGTGTGTATCCTTAGTGGTTCTTCTAAGGCAAGAGATTGGAGTAGGTTTTGTGGGTATACCTATTGTAAGCCCTCACGAGACTATAACTCGTCCACTAAGGATACCTAGGCGTTCAAAGGCTTGTCACACATTCTAAGTGTAACCGTTTTCACAACGAGATAGATTTGTTGTATTTAGGATTAGTTTTATTTAGTTTTCTCGAGGACTAGCAAAATCTACGTGTGGGGGAATTTGATAAGTGCATAATTCATATGATTTTAGTGTCCATTCCATACTTGTTTTAGCTGTTATTCTTGCATGTATTCGTATTATTACTATTGTTTTATCTTATTTGAATCTAATAGGTGAATCATCCAAAAATGAGCTACAAAGTGCTGAAAAGAGCTGGGAAGAGAAGTATTCCAAGTATCCAAGTGCCAAAGTCCACGAGAGGTGGAAGAAGTGAGACGAAAAGGAGCAAAACGCTCATAATCAAAAGAAGGGCCAAAGACTGATCTTAACTCATTCAAATCAAGGATTTCTCATCATCATCTTGAAGAGAATTGAAAGATAAAAAGAATTCAAAAATAATGAGGTCATTCCGAGTTCGGATAAAGATGTTGTGGCCAAAAAAGTTTATTCAAAACCGAAGATAGTGCAGTCCGCGAACTGGGTTTGCAGACGGGGTTCGTAGACTTAATTCCGAAAATTTCTGCTGGAATTTGAAGTTTGTGGACTGGGTTCGCGAACTTAGCAAATGGAAAATGTGTATTCACACCTTGGAAGACCTAAGGGCACGTTTGGATTCGTTATTTCGTTATTTCGGGTCGGGTTCCTAATCCTAACTAAATACTTGGAAGCCAAGTAATGTAAACCTATAAAAATGTATTAGGTTATGTAAAAGAGATCAATATATCATCGTCTCATATCACAAGTTCTACATAAAAACCTAGGGTTTACCCCTTTAGGGGGAAACCACCATTCTTCATCTTCTTTGTAATATGAGTAGCTAAATCCTTTGTTGATTAAGGATGAAATCAATGTTCTAACCATGAAGCTTTATTAATAATACAAATCTATTGAGAGTTTTTATCATCATCGTTTGTATTTACCATATCTAGAGTTTATGAGTGATTCTTAGATTGATTTGGGATGCATACTAGATTAGTCTATTAATTGTTCTATTGCTAGTAGAAGTTATGAGATAAGTAATCTTCGAATAACTCTCTACACAAGTAGAAAACACGAGACCTTGCAGAGGGATTCTGTGGAGCAATCATGTGTGAAGATAACACCATCAAATAAACCTTGAGCTAAGAGTTTAACTACTGGGATCAACCTAATTCACAAATCTTAAAGCGTTCGATTGGATTACACCTTGAGTGAGCTACTACTTGGTGGTTCAGCTGAATAGAATCTGATATTAGAGAGCTTACGTATCCGTGGTATAAGGAGTTTTGGGGATAACACTGAGCTAGCTGTTATTCTACGGTTGGTGATGAATGGTTCTTACGAACAATAAATAAGTATTCTAATCCTGCTATCGCTTGGTAACGGCGAAGGATTCCTTAATCATCTATTTTCTTTATATTTATCTTATAAACCAAACCCCCCTTTGTTATTTACTTTATCTTGCTATTTCAAATAACCTATCAATTACACATCTTTCCATGGGAACGATCTCTTACTACCGTTATATTACCAGTTAATTAGTGGGAAATATATTTATTAATTTGTTGATCCTACGACAGCCCATACATGTAACTGACATTTGGATGTCTAAACCTATTGGTTTTAGTACTCACCCTGTGAATTCTTCTAGGAAAGTCAGTTTAATCTGCTCGTCGAACGTTCGAACTAATTATTGTATTAATACGAATCGTTCAAAGAGATTTCAGAAAGACCCTTCTCAATCTATGAGGGATGATGGTCAAGATGTGAGAAAGATACCAAGAAGTGACAAAAATGGAGATATGAAGGACAATCTTAATCTGATAATTGAAGGGTACAAGAATCTTGTCAATAGGATATCAAAATGCTCCAACCAAACTTCTTATGGTAAGGATTCAAACTTAGTCTCATACTTTTATGATAGTAAGTTTTATGATACCTTTTCGCATCAAAAAGTTTTTCCCCCAAAGATTAGGAAAAAGAGGTACAACCAAGAACAACAATCATTTGATGAGCTCAAAGCTCATACTTGTGCTAATTAATCACAAGGTTGAAATCTCACTCACAAAAATCCTGGTTGAGTGAGATATGATCAGGTATACTTGATGGATGAATGTTCCCTGATTGTGTAACTATTTTCTTATCATTCTTAGTCGGATTATCATTCACAAACATTTTTGCATAAGTATTTGTGATTGGTTTTGTCAAGTTTTTGTTTTGTTTTCTCTCATTGGGTCAAAAATGTTTCTCTTATGCTCTAAATTTTTCTCTTGAAGGCACATAAAATTTATTGAGTTAAGATTTGTGAAAATATTCACTTAAGCAAAATTTTGTTGTGTAAAAATGTAAGGAGCCTCAAGCTCGTCAACGCTATCAGACCAGTTAAGAGACGACTAAGTTGTTAATGACTCGATTAATTAGAGATGAATCTTAATTAATAGAAATTAATCTAAAAATAACTTAGATTCAAATTTAGAATCAATGAATAGGTCTCAAAAAGTTGCACGAAATGGGCTACTCGAACGTGTCATTCGGATACCAGATGAAGAAGATATCAGAAGATTTGTATCAAGGGTAAAATAGTATTTTTGCCTTAAACCGACCTGGTCTTCCCTTATCAAATCTCGTGGGTTCCTTAGTACTTTTCTTGGTCATATCTCCAGAAACCGATCGAAGAGAAATCAGTTTTCACTTATTCCTTCTTCTTTCTTTCTATTTCTTTGTTTTTGCTCCTCTTTCTTCTCTTCGCCCCGTTCTTCGCATGTGAGAGACTTATGATATGAGAGTGAGAATTGGTTGAAGATAATCAATGATTTAGTTGTATAAATGATGAAGGAGTTGAGGTTGTTGTCGATTAAGCTCATGAGGAAGAAGAAAAGGTGAATTAGAGAAGAGTCGTGCTGTGACGAGGTCACCCTCGTGATAGCTTTCATAAGGGTGCACTTTCAAGCCCTTGGATTAAAGTCCTAGATGTATTCCCATCTCGAGAAATTATTTAAAATAATAAATTTATGTCTAATATTTTCTTTTTATATTTTTAAATTTTAAACCTTTTATTCAATTATATCTGTTTCATGGTCCTTTAAATGAAATTCTCTTAATTTTACTCTTGTTTTTTTTGGGATGTCGAATAATGGAGATAGCAGACCAAATTGAAGGTTGCTCATTCAAATAATATTGTTAGCCCAGTTGAAATAGAAAATGCATTCAATGTACTGCACATGAATGCTTATAAAAATACAGATGGTTTACATTTTTTTTTAAATTCAACTTAACAGTAAAAAATAATAATCACCGAACTCGATCGTCCTCTTTTCCTTGATTGTTGCTATGGTGCTACCGCTGCATCCTTTGATAGAACATCACCCTGTTTCATTATTAGATAAAAGTATATATAGTTACATTTTGATATGACTGGGATGCGAGAGAGGTTCGTTGTTCTAGTTCTTTGGCTAGACTTAATCCTTCCCTCTGTCAAGAGTATAAAAACAAACAAAACCAAAACATAAATTTTCATCACCATCAATGTTATCACACATATGTTACAATTCTTCACTCATCTGTTACTATTCTTCCAAGAATTGATAGTTTGCCTATCACATTCAGAATTACCATAATAACTAATGTCAACCAAAAGCAGTAAATCAAAATATGAATCTCGTACTGCAGTTGCAGGATTTCCCACACTACACCCTTGTTAATATCTTGCTATAATAAACTCACAATTAAAGATGAAAAACGACATATTATTATTTTGTTCTCAGAAATGTTTATAGAAATGGAAGAATTCAAGATTACAACTATTCTCTTGAAGTTTCTCTCTCCTCAAGACTTTTTTAACTCTCAAAAATACATCATACTTTTCTGGACACATTGGGTCTATATTTATAGGGTAGTTACATAGTAGATGACAGCTAAGTTTTCCTCTTATTTCGGGTTGATTCTGCGATTGTACCGCGATAGTTAACAATGTTAAATCTTGCAAGTTTTCTAACCATCGCAGAACAAATATGCTTTTCTCAAGTTTTCTTTAATCGTCAGTTATTATGTCACTCTTTTGAAGGCTTTTGTGACACTCGTGAAGTGTAGTCAAAGATCTTGCGGTGATGCTCGCTGGAAAGTGTCGTTAATCTCGCAGAGAATATCGTTATGGCGATATTCTGGTCCTACATCTTGCCTCTTCTCATGTCTTTTCTGCGAAGAAGAGAAGATCATGAGAACTAAATGCCGCAACTACTTATCTTTTCACATCAATCTCTTTTCTGACACGTTTCTATCCTTCGCCAGTTGTTTTCATGCATTCTTTCTTCCAATAAATCTTTGACACGTCCTTTCTAACCGCTGCGATTTGACCGTTCATTTCTTTCCTTTACATTTATTGCGTTCATCTTCTCGATAAACCTCTTCTTCTATAAATACTCCTTTCATTCTTTTCTTTTCCTCTTTTTACTTTCTTCTTCTTTCTCTGCATAGGTTCTCTGCAAGTATACTGTTCTTCCGTAAATTGCGCGTCTGTCATCGCTGTGATTTATTTCTTATTTTTCAACCTTTTCTTTCATTCCCACACTCAAAAATGGTTGCTGCTGGTGCTAAAAACTTGACTGCTTTTAATGAGATGCAAGAAAAGCTCAAAAGAAAAGGTTTTACCTTGTCTACAATTCCAGGTCAAAGCCCTAAATCTGAACTTTCTCTCAAACTATTTTTTGATCATCAATGCTCTCGCCAGATAATCATAGTATCGCTAGGTCAACTTGAAGCTGGTCTTCCCCTTCCTCTCTATGACCCAGAACTCCCATTATTCTATCAAATAATATTTGACGAGATGTTCTCTCGAGCGATATATCAATTAGGTAGAGATTGTATTAGATTGCTGCTTGAATATGCTTCTCGCGGTGCTGATAAAGGATCTCGCTATCCTGAAGCTGTGAAGAATCCTCGATTTAAAGATGTTCCCATTGTCTCTACAGATTATACTGTGGAGAATTTCTTCAAAAATTACAAGATAGTTCCTATGAAGAGGGATAACACTTGCTGGGGTATCCGCTTGAAGAAAGAAAATATCGATGATGATAAGGCTCTTATGTTAGACATTGATTGGCATACACCTACTTATCAAGGCCCTCGCCACTCCAGCGATGATAAGTGGTTTATTTTTCCGTTATGTCTTGAAGGTTCTTATATTTCTGGTTCTCGCGAATTACCCACAAATCTTTCGGAATATCAACCTTAGGTCTTCAACTGGCCTGAAAGAACTAAAGAGGTATAATCTCTCTGATATTTTGTATAATTATTATTCATTATCTTCCTCATGTTTTTATATTTTCGCTAATTACTTCAATTTTTCCCAGATTGAAAGGATGAAACTCAGCTACCAGGCTTTTAGGAAACCCAGCACTTTCTTAGCTCTTAAATCCTTCACGGATGAAGTAAGAAATATCTTCTCATAAATTTTAACAATATATTGTTGCCCCTATTTCTTATCTTCATCTGTGCTCGCAGGAAATCGAAGAACTAGAACCAATAAAACCCGTGAAAACTAAGGAGAAATCTTTAAAGGATAAATCTATTGTTCCTCCCAAATGGAAGTCTTCTGCCCCCCGCGGTGAAGAATCTGGCGATCAGGATAAATCTATTGTTCCTCCCAAAGGGAAGTCTTCTGCCCCTCGCGGTGAAGAATTTGGCGATCCTCCTTTGAAGAAAAGGAAGACCCAACCTTCTTATTCTTCAACTCCTCAACCCATTCCAGAAAATCCAAGTGTTGATTTTGACAAGGACAATAATGACGAGGATTTCAATGATAACAGCTTCCCTTCTATAAAGAATTCTTCTTCTTCTGATTCTTCGATGACTCATTTATCCAAAAAAATTGGCAAGAATATGTTTGGTATCCCAAATGATTATGGAGATGAAAGTATTAATGAAATATCCCAGTCCCTCGCCAAAGTCTGCGATGCTCCCATACTAGCTGAGAGTGATTCCCTTCGCGGGGTTTCAAGATCGCTGACTCCAAGTCTCTTAAATTCTCTTGGCAGCCTGGTATGTTTCTACTTGTTCATCCTTTTTGTGTATCTATTGATATTTTTGTCAGACATTGATTTATATAGTTCTATCGCAGGTTGGAAGAGCCACTTTTGTTGTTGCTTCTGATTTAGACAATAGGCATATTATTTATGAAAATAAAGCTGCTAATCTTCGCCAAGATAAAGAAAAATTAGAATCTGAAGTTGCTGAGCTTCGCAAGAAGAATAAACAGTTAGAGGCTGAAGCTTCATTTGATAAGCAAAATATCTCTGATCTTGACAAAGTTAACCAGCAGATCTATGGTATAATTTATTTATTTTATCTTTTAATTCTTCTCACCCTATCGCAGCTTATTCAAGCAACCATTTTTGCAGATATTTATGGTCTTAATGACGAGGCTACACTCTTCCAATCCTTCCCTGAACCTGTAGATGATAATACCCTTCTTGCTTTCCTTAATAGTTCTTTAAGTAACTTCTCAGATGATAGGATTAGATCTCTCTCTATTGATGAACTTAAATCCAAACTTAATCTCTTAAAAATTGAACATAGGTTCAATTTAAATTTAACCAACAAGTTTAAGAACCTTTATCTTAGTTCAAAGGAAGAAGTTAATAGATTAAGAAAAAGGAATAGTGATCTTATTGATGAGAAGGATCTTGCTGTTAAAAACGGCTCCAAGACCCTAGCAAACTTTCATAAAACTCTTCTTAATGTTCAAATGGAAAGAGATAAACTTATCCGCGAGAATGAAGATCTTCTTGCGAGGGAAACTCAAGTTCGATCTCGTCTCCTTATTAATAGCGATGATGAGTTTGCTTGGGATGCGAAGATTCTTGATAATGCCAGAAATGATTTAGGTGTAAGTGTTAGTATTCATGCTGATCAAGCGGCTTTAATTAAAGACATGATTTCTGAAAGAGAAGGTTATCACTCTTATGATTGCACTGAATTATTTCCTAATTGAATCATCCTTATATGTATTAACTTTGTTATCATTTGCTCGTAGCATCCGAAAATAACTATCGCAAAATATTTGATGAGTTAGAAGAGGAGAAAATCCAACTCGCTGGAAATCTATCTTCTCGCAATGAAAAGTATTCTAGATTGAAGGAAAAATTGAAAATCTCATCTTCAAATTTTAGTAATGCCCTTCTCCGTGTTCGTAATGATGATGTTAAACTAGTCTGTGATGATCATGGTATTCCTCATTCTACATACCCCGATCTTGCAAAGGAAATTCCAGCTAATTCCCCAAAGTTAGTTATTTCTGATAGCGAAGCTGAGGGGTCTAGCGATGATGATAATGATGAAGAATTATCTGGAGAGGAATAGAAATCTGACGTAGATAGAGATAATAATGATAATGATGAAGAAGAAGAGAAATATGGTAATGAAGAGAAATAAAAGATCTCCGATGAAGGTGGTGATGGATCTACTTAGTCTTGTTTCTTCTCTGTTTATTCGTTGTAAATTTTGTACATTTATTTTTTGCTTCTCGTAACATCGCTGCGAGCTTCTCCAACTTGATGTGTAAACTTCTTTTGCTTTTATCTGTTATGAATTAGAAAACAATTCTTTTTCTGCAACATAATCAATCAATCATAATTATTATCCTATAATTATTTGTATAAATGTATCATCTATGCAATTTTATCATATGCTAGATGAATAATAATTTCATCATTCTATGCATTCTCATACTTGCCTCTATTATTCATCTGCAATATGAAAAAATTGAGTAGAGATTAGATATTAGTTGTGAATCAAATTAAATTTGCCTCAATATCGGCGATGTTATCGCTAGCAATAATTGCATAACTTTATGAATTCTGCAAGCATTATCGCAATAATCTTATGGTCTTATTATGCCTTCCTAATTAAAGGTCTTATTTTTCCATATCTTTTCTTTCCGCGACAAAATCGCAGGACGTCTTTACATTTGCATGTTGATCTTGTCTTATCAATATTTTTTCAACATCTCTGCGACAGTATGATAAGTATAAACTCTATTGGAAGAATTAAACCTTATGACATTGCCGTCTTGCGATGAAATCGCATGACGTCTTTACACTTGTTAAATGTAAAAACCCATTGATCTCATCTTAACTTTTCTCTTTTGGATTGTTGCCTTTGTATAACTTTCGTCACGCGATAATATGACATGCCTAAATGTTCTTGCAATCATAAAGCCCCATGACATTGCCGTCTTTAGACACTTATCATCTCCCTAATGGAGGGTGCCGCCCTTATCTTCCCCCTGGTTTCCCCTTCAAGGAGGGCACATCGGCCATACAAGACTAGCTCCTCCCATCCAGATTTTCCAATAACCAGCTATTTTCGCAGCCTCTTGTCCTTTATGCCTATATGGCTTATAGTTACAAGACAGCACCCTAAGTGGGGTTTTCTTCAGGCCAAGTGTATCATAGCCAAGACTTACCAAGAGTGTCCAGGGTAGTTTCGTACGCCCCGGGCACCCTTGGCTCAACCGTGTACCTCGACGCCTTGGTCATACTTTGCACTTCTTAGAAGAGATTCTCAGTCGTCCAACCAGGGTATAACCTTATATAGTTGGAAATCCAAGATTTCTCTCCTGGATAGGTTTTTTTTAACTCCAACATCTTCATGACTCAGGTTCCAGCAGCGGTATAACCTTATCACTGAGTCATGTAAAGAGATACCCACTTATATGACGCACTATTAGGTCTTACATTTGCCTCTTGCGAAATTGTATCCGCAAAATAAGGTGCACTCCATAAAGGTTCGTCCCAATCTATTAATCTCTGCGAAATTTTATTCGCGTTTCTCACGAGTATTGTAACTCTGATAAAATTTAATTTCTTTGATTTTCTTGTAAAATTTTGCAATTCTTTCAAACATAGTTCTCTTTTCAATTACATTTTCTTCAAACAAATTCTGCATAAGCTTCTTTAAGTTTCATCATTTTACCTTTCTACTTACTATTTTCTGGTTCTGCTTTTTTATTACGTTTTGCTATTTTTTCTTTATCTGCGAGCCGCTCGTCATCATCTTCCTCTCGCTGCTCTATTGAATCAATCATCAATCTTTCATATCTCTGTTGTTTCTTGATGTTGTACTTCCAATTTCTATTCTTCTCAGCTCTTTCCTCGCAAGATTTTATATCAATTTCATAACATTTCTTGCTTTTTCCACAATCTCCCTTAATAACACCAACACCATTAGGATGAGGAAATTTAACACACTGGTGGAAAGTAGATGCTACACCTAATATCCCATGTAGGCAAGTTCGACCAATCAGGGCATTGTAAGGTGATTCAATGTCAACAACATAGAACAAGATCTTGGAAGTTATCCCTTTCAATGGAATCCGCATTTCAATTTCCCCTTTGGGTTTATTGGCAGTACCATTAAAACCATAGATTTTATATGTTGAAGGAATTAGATATCTGTTTCTTCCACCCATGGTCTTATAGGTATGATAAAATAGTATGTCAACTGAGCTGCCTGTGTCTATTAGAACTCTATTGATAGCCCAAGAATCTTCATTTTCAACACCATTTTCTTCATCTTCTTCTTCTATTTGCTTTGGATTTATCTCTAATCTTACCACCAATGGGTTATCGTGCTGCTCGCCAGGTTCTGGTAATTCTTGTGCAGTGAAACATATAACTTGTTACTGCCATTCTTCTAATGGCGAGGCTCTCGCGATATTCATTATCTCTCTTCCATTTGTGTCTCTCGCGAAGACTATCCTTAGAACATTATCATGGAAATCCTCTATACTTCTGTGTGAATGTACAATGAAATTACAAAACAAATTCTTTGCTTTAGCCCCAACTTCTATTACGAATGATTCTGCTCCTTTTATAGTATTTACCCTATGAATTTCTGGTGCTGGAGGAAATCGCTGAGATTGTGATTGTCCTACTAAAAAGTGGTCTAGCTTTCCTTGGTCAATCATCCTTAAAATTATTCTCTTTACATTTCTGCAATCATTTAATGTGTGACCATGAAAGTGATGGTAAGGACAAAATTATTGACTACGATTATTAGGATTTGGTTATTTTCCCATATTCCATGGAGATGGTATATTTTCCATCAAAATGATAGCTTCCCAGATTTTTTCTATACTAGCATTTAGATATTATCTTCTGATTTCCTTGACTTCTGAAATTGTTTTGCCTCTGTCCACCATAAGTTTCTTGCGGCTGATCAAGTCTTTGAATCTTATTATTCCCACCGCGATTGTAATAATTCTTCTCCCTTTCATATTCTTCTTGATCTCGACTGCCCATAGCTACCAATTTCTGCTGGTTATCAGTCTTCACTTTCTCTTGTTGTGCTTGCGAGCTGCTCGCCACATTATTAATCATTTTAGGAAGTAAGCTCCCATTTGTTGCTGCTGAATTGGTGTTCGCGATGGGATATGATTCCATCTTATTTTGTTTCTCCTCCAAAGCAATGTATTCTTCTTGTAGTTCTCGTAGTTCAGTCATAGTGATTGTATTCTTGACTCTGAAAATTTGTATGTACAGCAGATTGGTCGCGAACATTGCATTGATAAAAGACAAGATAATATCTCTCTCGTCTACTCTTCCTGCCATCTCACTGCACATTGTCTTCCATCTTATGGTTAAATGTTTCAGACTCTCGCCAACCCTCTGTTTTAACCCAAACACATCTTCAATACCTGGCCGTGATGAATTGTTGCTTATATATGCTCCCAGAAATATAGCTTGTAAATGATCAAAAGAAGTTATAGTATTTTTTGGCAATCCCTCAAACCATTTTAGCGCCTCGCCAGTTAAGCTAGATGCAAAATACTTACACAATACATCATCATGATTCATACACCTAACATAAGCCTTAACATGTTGTACAACACAGGTAGTTCCATCAAAAATGCTGGTTAATGCTGGTAAGTTGCACTTTGGAGGTATTCCTCTTAACTGTATTTCTTGAGTGAATGGAGTTCTCGCAGCTTCTTAAATAGCTTCATCAAGTTTCCTTCTACCTCTTTCTCTTCTGTTATTTATTATTCCCCTCATCTCTGCTAATTTTCTTAAAATTTGCTCATTTGCAGCTGAATTTGGTTTCATTGGTCTTTTCAATGCTGCTTCCCTTCTCCTGCATTCATGTACTTCTTGTCTTGCGAGATTTTGTGTATCTTCATCTGCATCCACATTCCTTCTTCTGCGATCTTCTGCTTCACCTTCTTCTTGCCATCGCAGCTGATTATACTGTCTATTTTCTTCTCTGCGAATTTCTTCATTTCTCATCATTTCTCTTCGATGTATTTCTATTCTCCTTTGTATTCTATCATACTCTTCCCGAATATTATTTGTAGGTACTGAATATCGCAAGATAATAGTTCACAAGTATCGTAATAAATAAAGGAGGAAAGAGTTATAAAATGATACGATGATAGAAGTAGTGTGGGGAAATATGAAGTTTTGCGAGGATGAAATAATTTTGCGAGGATGAATTTCGATACTTCGCAATTCATATACAGCTGTATAAGTTTTACTATAAATAGGAGTTCAAATGTAAAATTCGAGAGGTTCTTTTAATGAGTGTAAGAAATTATCTTAGGAAAGAGAATAGAAAAAGTTGTAACTATTCTAGTTCCATTTTGATAATTCTATGTAATCAACTAAGAGAATTAATAAGAAAGTTATCATTCACCATCAAGAACTTCTTGAGTTTTTACTAATTCTATTGAGGGTGTAGTTGTAGGTTATTCTGCAACTACATAATTGGCGCTAGAAACAGGGACTTGAAGAATTCCTGTACAAGAAAAATGACAAGAAGAATAAACACATCAGAACCATTAACTGAAGTAAGAAGAAGTGTAAGACTCGCAGGAGGAGAAGCAAATATAACAGGAGAACCTAGTAGAAGAAGGAGTAATCGAAGAAATCAAGCTCAACAAATAATAGATCATGATCGAGTGAGTATACACACTTGGAGAACTGATACACCATAAGAAGAAGATAGAGAACCACAAATCAGAGAAAATGGGAGGTTGATGGGAGGAACAATTCTTGAAAGAGAAAGGGAGATGTTAGAAACATTGAGACAAGGAATCCAAAAAGAACGAATGATCGAAGCTGAAGAACGTGCCAATTTAACAAGACAAAATCAAGAATTGAGGATGGAAAATGAGATGCTACAAAGAATGAAATCTCAAAGTGTTGCAAGATCAAATGTTAGAACAGAAAGAGAAGGACAAAATTCACCGATAATCAATAATGAAAATAATATGCAAGAACAAGCGCAGAATCAAGGTGAAAGAAATCAAGAGAATCGTTTCATTTTAATACCAAACCACGAAAAAAACATGGAGAATTTACGAACAAGGCTAAATCCTAGAGAAAACAATCAGAATCGAGAGGAAGAACATCAACTTATGGAAGAAACTGAGAGACAACAAGCAGAACATCAAAACAATCACGAGAATGGAGTAAGAAGATATGAAGAGGCTCGTAACAAACAAAATGTTGAGTATGAAAGAATTAAGAGAAGAATTGTAAATCAACAAACAGAAGTGGAAAGGAATGAACCAAACTCTCGAATCAGAGTACAAGCAAATCAAGAAGAAATAAATCACAGAAGGAGGAGAAATGAAGAAGAAGAAATTCCTGATATTCGCATGATAAGAATGAGAAGAATAGAAAGGGAAGAACAAGAATTCCAAGATGCTCTGCGACTGAACAATTATGATAATTTAGAAAGAAGATATTTGCAAAATTATGCAAATGAAAACATTAATGAAGAATATGATAGAATGCGAAGGATCGCAAGGGAGGAAGCGCAAGAACGTAGAAGAAGAGAAGCTACATTAAAAAGACCAATGGATGAGAATTCTGAGGCAAATGCACAGATCTTTCGAGAATTAGAAGAAATGAGAGGGATGATAAACAATAGAAGAGGAGGAGATAAAAGGCAATTAGATGAAGTAATAGAAGAAGCTGCGAGGACTCCATTTGCTAGAGAAGTAAAATTGGGAGGAATTCCACCAAAATGCAATTTGCCCACACTTACCAGTATCTTTGATGGGACTTCATGTGCTATTCAGCACATTAAAGCATACATAAGATGCATGTTACAATGGGAGAATCATGATGCTGTGTTATGCAAGTACTTCGCATCGAGTTTAACAGGGGAAGCTTTAAAGTGGTTCGAAGGACTCCCTAAGAACACTATTACGTCACTCAGTCATTTGCAAGTAACTTTCCTTGGAGCATATATCACAAATAACTCTTCACGGCTTGGTATTGAAGATGTATTTGGTTTAAAACAAAGAGTGGGTGAAAGTTTGAAGCATTTGGTAAGACGATGGAAGACTATGTGTAGTGATATGGCAGGGCGCGTGGATGAGAGATACTTGATTCTGTCCTTCATAAATGCGATGTTCGCAACTGAACAATTATATGTTCAAATCTTCAGAAGAAAGAATTCCATAATGATGACAGAGTTACGAGAATTGCAAGAAGAATACATTACACTAGAGGAAAATCAAAATAGTATGGAATCATATCAAGTAGAAAACACTAGCAATCAAGATGGAGGAGAAAATTTACTTCCCAAAATAATCAATGTAGTAGCAGGTACTTCGCAAACATCCTCACAAACTTCTTCGCAAATTTCAAAAGAGAAGAAAATCAATGATAGCCAGCCAAAAATGGTAGCAATGGGTAGTAGAGATCAAGAAGAGTATGATAGAGAGAGGAATTTCTATAATCGAATAGGAAATAACCAAATTCCAAGATTAGATCAACAACAAGAAAATTATGGGGGACAAAGGCAAAATTATTTTGGACAAGGGAACCAAAGACAAAATTATAACAACGGTCAAGGAGGTCAAAGAATGGTAAGGGAAGAGATAAAGTTGCCACCTTTGAATACAAGTGTAGAAAAGATATGGCAAGCAATTATCCTGGTAGAGCATATACCAACTCCATGGAACATGGGAAAGGAACCACCAATGGGTCCAAGAAGTCATGAATTTTGTTCATATCATAATTTTCATGGACATTCTACAAATAATTGCCATAATATCAAGAGGATAATCTTGCGAATGATTGATCAAGGAAAACTAAATCAATTTTTACTTAAGCAGACACAGTCGCAAAAATTACCACAGGCTCCAGCCATAACTCGCAGAGAGAACACATCACAAGAAAAGGGAGAAGAAACCCTACATATAGAAGTGGGATCAAAAGCAAGGAATGTTTTCTGTAATTCCATTGTTCATTCATATAAAACCATAGAGGATTTTCATGATAATGTGTTAAGCAGGGTATATGCGAGGGATGGTGAAGGAAAGGAAGTAATGAACATCGCAAAAATTTCACGACTTGAAGATTGGCAGAAACGTGAAATTTCTTTTGAAGCCACTGAAATTCCAGAAGGTTGTGAAGCACATGATAATCCATTGGTAGTAAGATTAGCAATCTACATGAATATAGAAGAAAACGAAGATGATATGGAGGAAAAATCAATTGGTCTTAATAGGATTTTGATTGATACGGGAAGTTCTGTCAATATCCTCTTTTATTCTGCTTACAAAACTATGGGGGGAAAAGATGCATATTTAATACCTTCTACTTACAGAATTTATGGTTTTAATGGAACTGCTAACAATCCCAAAGGAGAAGTGAGCATGCGAATTCCATTAAGTGGAATGCGAACTGAAATTCTGTTCTGCGTTGTTGATGTCGAATCACCATATAATGCTTTGATAGGAAGACCATGGCTTCATGGAATTCTAGGCGTAGCTTCCACTCTACATCAGTGCATAAAGTTTCCTCATATGAAGGGTATTGGAATTATCAAGGGTGATTGGGCTGAGGGAAAAAAATGTTACGATACAGAAGTGGAAGTTTGCGAAGGAAAAACTGCTGAGAAGGAAAATTGGAGAAAAAGAGCAAAGGCTGTGAAAAGAAGTGAAAATTTAATGGCGGAGGATTAAGGCAAAATAGAATAAAATTACGATGATAATCATACAAGAAATTTACGATAATAATAAGGGGTTGTGATTTGCGAAGAAAGAAGAAGGAAAATAATAAAACAAGAAGGTAATCAGTATGTTTGCTCGTGGAAAGGAGGTATGTTGCAAAACAAAATTTTTTATTTCGTGATAAATTTTACGAATATTGTTTGCTCGCAGGAAATTGGGAAAAATTACAAATTTCAAAATTTATATTGCGATTAAACTTTCATTAATTTGCGAATAAAACACCGCAATCTGTGATCAGCCTCCAAAAAAGAAAGAGAGCCGCAGAAAATTTTATACATGCAAACCTTTGTGGCGTACACCCTAGTTCGCGAAGCTATATTTCGTAAGAGGCAAAGTCCTAAAGTACGTCATTTAAGGGGGTACCTATAAACGTGGCTAAGGGTAACCGGAACACCACCAAGGGCCCTTAGTACATGGTAAAAATTTAGGGGTACAACCCAATAATGGGGTACCTATCCGGGTTAGACACCTTGGATTCTCACCTAATCTAGCGATATTACGCAATATAAAATGCGGTGTAAGAGGATTTAGGTTGGGAGACTAAGGCATACTGTCTTTCCCAAGAAGTGCAGAAAATGATCAAGGCGCCGAGGTACACGGTTGAGTCAAGAGTGCCGGGTGAGGTTGAACCACATCTGCCATTTTTGACAAGTCTTGGCAAATGATGCACTTGGCCCAAAGATACCCCATATGGTGCAACCTCGTAACTATAAGCCCTATAGGCAAAAAGGATAAGAGGTTGCGATCAAAAGCTGGTTGTTGGCAGAACCGGATGGGAAGAGCTAACCTTGTATGGTCGATGTACGCTTCCTTGAAGGGGCAACCAGGGGGAAGATAAAGGGCAGCACCCTCCATTAGGGAGCTGATACATGCTATAAGACGCAAATGTCACGAGGCTTCTTGTTTGCGAAAACATAAAGGCTTGTCATATTTGTGCAACAAATGAAGTTCTGCGAGCATTCTAAAAAAAAAGGAAAACATACAAAAAGAACTCGCAGAATGAAACAAAGAAGTTAAGATGAGATCAATGGGTTATTACATGAAAGTGTAAAAACGTCCTGCGATTTCATCGCAAGACGATAATGTCATGAGGTTGTATGTTCGCAAGAATGTACATACTTGTCATATTATCGCAAATACAAAAATTTACTACAAAAGAGGTGGAAAAATAAGACCTTTACTTAGGAAGGCATGATAAGACCACAAAAATTAATGAAATTCATTAAATCAAAACCATTGAAGAAATTATACAAGAATATACATTATGAAGTTTTGAAGAGAAGACAGCTTCGTCGATACCATTGAAGAATTTTTACAAGAAGTCCTATCAAAGAAGATAACATCATTGAAGAATTTTCACGAAGACTTAACAAAAGATGCAATTTTGATAGCAATTGTAGGAGCGGAATATCACAGCAAATGATAACTTACGAGATTGTGGAGAAAAAATACATTTTGCGAGCAAAGAATATTTTGCGAGCAAGAAGGATATTTTGCGAGCAAAGGAAACCACGAAGGTTCGCAAGATAATATTCAAATCCGAAATTGTGGGATAACACAACGGTCATCTATTGTAAAATCATATAAATAGCCATTTAGGCATGAGAGGAAGGAGAGACACATTTTGAGAGAGGGGATGATTTTAGGAGGAGGGAGAAAATTTTAGAGAGGGATTTATTTTCTTTATCATCTTCTTCCCCAAAATTCTAGAGCTCCAAATATTCATTAATGGAGTCTCAATTGTAAAATCATGTAATCACATACAATCACTAGTGAAGCACCGTGGATGTAGATCACATTGATCGAACCACGTAAAAATCTTTGTGTCTCTTTATAATTTTAGTACCTTAATTCTTAGTTTCATATCAAATTAATTAGGTTTAGGAATCATTTTAATGGATTCTAATGAGGGTGTAGTTGTGAGATAATCCGAAACTACATAATTGGCGCTAGAAACAGGGACTAGCCTTGTTGGTTCAAGAAAGTTAGAAAAATTGTTTATTATTGGTGATGAATTGTATCGGATTTATGAATTTTGAAGACAAAAATGGAAGTTCCTGGAGTTTTCTACATCGTCAAACAACGAATGTATCTTAGTAGTTCAGGAAGAAGATGACAAATAGAGTTAAAAACAGGAATTATGAAGAGAAGAAATTATATGGTGTGCTTTATTTCGCAAGCAGGAAACAAGTTTACGAGAATGTCTTAACAAGACTCATTTTGTGAAGTTATCATTTGTTGCGAAATTAAGACAAATGATTAATTCTTTAAGACAAATTCTTTAAGTAATTTTACGAGAATATGTCACTAGATAAGACAAATTCTTTTCAAGAACATCCGTACCACCTACGAGAATTAAATCCAGGAGAATCATCAAGTTCAGCGGAGTTAACAATCATTATCAGCAAACGAATCAAGCTAGTTTCAAAAACAATCAGCTAAGAGAATCTGGCTTGTTGTGAGTTTATGGGATCGATATGGTAATTAACGATAATTCTTTGTAAGATGCAAAGGAATTTCGTTAAAATTCAGATTGTGAAGAGTGAAGTTCCGATAAAGATCAATTAAGGAAGAAGAGTTAAAAACAAAGTCTTCCCGTCAGATCTTCCAGCGAAGTACGAGGAACGGAATTAAGCAATTTCATCAAGAAGCATTAACAGTCGATAGAGGAAAGATTGGAATTGAACACCGAGATACATTACTGTGAATCAGAGAAAAATTCAGATAGCTCGCAAAAAATTCAGCTATACAGAGTGAATAGAAGATACACAAATAATATAAGAGCACGAACAAACTCCAAAGGGGAAGACAACAATTCAACTACATTTCGACCAGAACTAAACCAGCTTACTTGGGATGAACAAAGGAGTTCAGGCGTAGTTCATAAGCTCCAATAAAGAAATATCTCTTCTTCATGGATTTTACTCTTGAAGTAGATACTCTCAAGAGTAACAAGGAATGAAACAAAAGGGAAATCTTCTAACTCTTTCTTCGCAAATTGTTGAGATTATTAATACAAAGGATATGAACACTCACTGTGAAACAAAAAGCAGATAAATAATCCCTTAAAGCAACAGACGAATAATCTCTAAGGTTGTCTTTTACTTAATATTTTCCATCTTTGTTATTCGCAGAATAAGATGATACATTCAAGCCAACTTAGCCTGTCAATCTTAAACCTGCGAAGAAGTCACTTCACAAACAACCTACACTTTGACAAGTAAATACTTTAAAGCAGACGGACTTACGAGCAACAACTCCCAAATGGAAAAGTGAACTTTAAGAAGAAGAACCTGAAAAGCCGATGTATCTAAGATTTTTGCACGCATAAATTTGCCTGCTGGATTCACACTTTCACGCATAAACATCTCTTCCAACTCAATAAAAGTTCAAGGGCAATAAGCAACACAGCTGAGAGGCTTACAAATTCTGCGAATGATCAACAAACCTGCGAACAACACCTGCGAATGTTCACACTTTCCTCGAATGCTCACATGGTTATGAAGTTAGGACATGTTGAAAATAATAAAGGGCGCAGAAAGACTTCACATAACAGATGAAAACAATAATCATGAGAAGATAATGATCAAATGAGCTTTGGTAAGATGATTTGCAGGTGCAGGAAACCGTCTTCACGGTGCGAATAAATCATAATCAACCAGTAGTACAAAGGCTATCATCGTTAAAAACTGGTTCAACAAAAGGACGATGGGAAACTATTTTGTGAATATAGCAAAATGTTAAAAACCAGGAAAGGGATGAAGAAGAAAGGACGGTGGGAAAAATTATACAAGGGATGATAACATCAGAATAAATTTTACGAATTTAACTGTATTTACAAAAATAGGAACTTGGATAGATGGTCGCAAGAGGAGCTGATAAGATGATGGACGCAAGTTCGAGTCTCCCCATTCGCAAAAATTTTTGCACTTCGCAAATGTTTGCCATGCGAATATTTACAACACCAACACTTCTACTCTTTACACTTCGCAAATTTTTTGTACCTTCGCAGCATGAATTTATATCGTAAATATTTCCTTCGCAGATGTTAACTTCATACAAATGTTTACTTCGCAGATGTTCGTCTACTTCGTGTAAATCATTACTTCGCAGATGATCGTTTACTTCATGCAAATTATTATTTCGCAAGATTTTTGGATATTTCGCAAGAAGAAAATGGGAGATTATTTCACAGACATATTTCTCAATAAATGGCTAGAACAGTTGATATGACACAACATTATACAAGAGGTAGATCAAGAGACAACAACAAGCCGAAAAAGGTAAGTACCATTTACTTGAATATTTTATTTACAAAAGACAAAAGATTTTTTGATTTTATTCCCCAAAAGCGATATACTCGCAAGATTTCTACAATTTATAAGATTTCAAAACATTTCAAAGATTTTTTAGATTGGTGAAAAGTGACACAATCGCAAGATTCAAAAATGAGTTTATCGCAAAAATTTTAACGATCTCAAAATTTTTCAAAGACTTCAAAATTACAAAAAATAGAGAAAATTAAATTCCTATATCCCTATAGAACAATTTTGATTAATACTTCTCATACTTTTCATACTTCTTATACTAAACATTTCATGAAAACATTCAACATTTTATGTACATGAAAAATTTACGATGAATTTTTAAAAGGCGAAAAAATACCACCATTTACGATTAACTTGCGAATAAAAGACCGCAATCTGTGATCAGCCTCCAAAAAAGAAAGAGAGCCGCAGAAAATTTTATACATGAAAACCTTTGTGGCGTACACCCTAGTTCGCGAAGCTATATTTCGTAAGAGGCAAAGTCCTAAAGTACGTCATTTAAGGGGGTACCTATAACGTGGCTAAGGGTAACCGGAACACCACCAAGGGCCCTTAGTACATGGTAAAAATTTAGGGGTACAACCCAATAATGGTGTACCTATCCGGGTTAGACACCTTGGATTCTCACCTAATCTAGCGACATTACGCAATATAAAATGCGGTGTAAGAGGATTTAGGTTGGGCGACTAAGGCATACTGTCTTTCCCAAGAAGTGCAGAAAACGATCAAGGCGCCGAGGTACACGGTTGAGTCAAGAGTGCCGGGTGAGGTTGAACCACATCTGCCATTTTTGACAAGTCTTTTCAAATGATGCACTTGGCCCAAAGATACCCCATAGGGTGCAACCTCGTAACTATAAGCCCTATAGGCAAAAAGGATAAGAGGTTTCGATCAAAAGTCAAGTTGTTGGCGAACCGGATGGGAAGAGCTAACCTTGTATGGTCGATGTACGCTTCCTTGAAGGGTCAACCAGGGGGAAGATAAAGGGCAGCACCCTCCATTAGGGAGCTGATACGTGCTATAAGACGCAAATGTCACGAGGCTTCTTGTTTGCGAAAACATAAAGGCTTGTCATATTTGTGCAACAAATGAAGTTCTCATGAGCCTTCTAAAAAAAAAAAAAAAAAAAGAAAGAAAGAAAGAATAAAGAACTCGCAGAACATAACAAAGAAGTTAAGATGAGTTCAATGGGTCACTACATGAAAGTGTAGAGACGTCTTGCGATTTCATCGCAAGATGGCAATGTCATGGGGCTTTATGTTCGAAAGAATATTTAGGCCTGTCATATTGTCGCAACAATTCCTGAAGAGTCTAAAATACTATACAAAAAAGATAAGGCAAGATCAATGGGTTTTTGCATGAAAGTGTAAGAACGTCCTGCGATTTTGTCGCTACAAAAGAGGTGGCAAAATAAGACCTTTACTTAGGAAGGCATGATAAGACCACAACAATTAATGAAATTCATTACAATCATTGAAGAAATTATACAAGAATATACATCATGAAGTTTTGAAGAGAAGACAACTTCGTCAAGATCATTGAAGAATTTTGAAGAGAATATATATCAAAGAAGACAATTCCATCAAGATCATTGAAGAATTTTGAAGACAATATATATCAAAGAAGACAATTCCATCAATATCATTGAAGAATTTTTACAAGAATATATATCATGAAGTCATAGAAAAAGAGGCGATTTCATTCGCGATCAAAGACGAATTTATATAAGAAAATACACAAATAAACTTACGAAGATAATTATATGAATAGAGGCAATTCAAAGATATATCAATTTTACCGCAGAAAAATGAGCTAAGTAACACAAACATTAGCTATGCATTATAATAGATAAGTATTCACATCATACAAGCATCATACTTGCATCATACAAGCATCATATTTGCATCATACAAGCATCATACTCGCATCATTCAAGCATCATATTTGCATCATAAATGCATTGCATAAACATTTCATGGCATAAGAATCGCATACGCATTTCATAACATAATCATTACATAAATATTATATTCGCACAAGTATTGTACAAAATTTTACAGGAAAATACCACGAAACTTCGCAGAAAAGTTCATAATTCGCAGGACTATTCAAAGTTCGTAACACTATATTCGCAACATTATATTCGCAACACTATGTTCGTAACACTATATTCGCAATAGTACATTCGCAACAGTATGATTCGCAACAGTATGTTCGCAATAGTACATTCGCAACATGTTCAAAGACTATTCGCAAAGCACTATTCGTGGTTCAGAAACGCGCAAAAAACTCGGGAATTCGTAGAAATATTCAGAAGATAATAGGGTTACCACTTGAGGCAGAGGCAACATAACAATAGAGATGCAATTTAATTATTCAACATTTTCTCAAGAATTCTCTTTCGAAGATAAAGAACAGAGGCAACTATGGATACCCAAGAAAATATTTGATGTTCTTTATCTTCTCAAAGAAGAATCCTCACCAAAAGTGGAATAATAATTTCACATGAACAGAGGCAATATTTATCACTCTCTTAAGGATACTTCATACTTCTTATATATTTCGAGGATTAAGTACTTCTTATACTTCTTCAAGGATATTTTATATTTCTTATACTTCATACTTCTTCAAGATACTTCACATACTTCTTACTTCGCAAGATGATACTTCTAATTACTTCTTAAAAGCTTCAGAACTTCGCAAAAGAATAGAGGCAAGTATATACTTTTTGAGTTTGATATTCTTTCGCTCGTTCCTTCATCAACAAAGATCAAAGACTACTACAACGGATTTTTTCTTAAAGATCGCTCTTCAAGCAATATTCAAGAAAAAAGAGGCAAGATGTAGGAGCGGAATATCACAGCAAATGATAACTTACGAGATTGTGGAGAGAAAATACATTTTGCGAGCAAAGAATATTTTGCGAGCAATAAGGACATTTTGCGAGCAAAGGAAACCACGAAGGTTCGCAAGATAATCTTCAAATCCGAAATGGCGGGATAACACAACGGTCATCTATTGTAAAATCATATAAATATCCATTTAGGCATGAGAGGAAGGAGAGACACATTTTGAGAGAGGGTATGATTTTAGGAGGAGGGAGAAAATTTTAGAGAGGGATTTATTTTCTTTATCATCTTCTTCCCCAAAATTCTAGAGCTCCAAATATTCATTAATGGAGTCTCAATTGTAAAATCATGTAATCACATACAATCACTAGTGAAGCACCGTGGATGTAGATCACATTGATCGAACCACGTAAAAATCTTTGTGTCTCTTTATAATTTTAGTACCTTAATTCTTAGTTTCATATCAAATTAATTAGGTTTAGAAATCATTTTAATGGATTCTAATGAGGGTGTAGTTGTGAGATAATCCGCAACTACAACAATCAAATACAGATAAGTTCATACTCGTAAAATTTTACGAGAATTAAATACTTCTTATACTTCTCCATATATTGAATATTTCTCCACAAATTCAATACTATTTATACTTCTTCAAGAATATATCATATTTTATCATACTTCTTCAACAGATATTTAATTTTGCGAAGGTTAAGTACTTATTATACTTCTTCATACAATGAGTAATAATTCTTATACTTCTTCATATATTGGGAAATTCTTCATGAATTGAATGCTGATAATACTTCTTCAAAGATATTTTTATACTTCTTATACTTCTTAAGGGTATTTCATATTTCGTATACTTCATACTTCCTATACTTCAAGGGGAGATTTATTATTTACTTCGCAACATTCCGCAAAAGGCAAAAGGATTATATTTCTTATACTTCGAAGGGAGGATTTTTTATTTATAATCACAATAAGAAGAAACTTCGTAAGATAAATTGAGAAGGATATTCTAATACTTCCAGCGATAGTTGATCATTTGAAGAGCAATAATAAGGGGAAAGGGAGTACTAAGCTAAATCTTTAAGATATATTATTTCTCTCCACATGATCAAGTTATGTGAATAAGGGAAACAATCAATCAAAGAAAGATTAATTCAAATTAATCTTTGAAAAAGAAATTGTTGGATTGATTAAAAGTGCAATCAAGAAGAAAGTGTTGTATTGAAAAGAAACAGAACAGACATACAAAAAAGAGTGAAGTTACAGAACAGATATACAAAAAAGAGTGAAGTTATTCTTCAGGCGATCTATTCCCATCAAAATGATCTTCTTCTTCAACTTCACTATCATCTTCAACTTCACTATCAGAGATTTCCAGATATGGAGTATCTTCAGGAATTTCTTCAGAAAGGAGCGTATGGTACTTCTTGAGAGGAATTTCATTATCTTCGCAAATCTTGCGAGTCATCTTAGCTCGAAAACGCTTGACATATAAACTATGGTTATGCTGGGAAATTAGAAGCTGAGATCTCAAATCAGAAATTTTCTTATTACGATTAGCAAGGATAGTTTCCATATCGTTATTCATCTTCGCATAATTTTCTGCAGCAAGGAGAGAAATTAAGGAATTGGTTAGCAAATTACGAAGGAAAAGTAATCAAAATAATTACCATCGCAAAGAATTTACCTTCTAATTGCTTCTTATCATTACGAAGAGAAGAATTTTCAAGCTTCAATTGATTATTCTCCTCAAGAAGAGAAGAATTATCAATTGCGATGCTCGCAGATTGTGAATTATCTTCGTGACGAGATATTAATTCTGCGTTATCAATACTTAAATCCTCTACTTTCTGACGGAGATTTGAATTTTCAACCTCTAACTTCTTACAACGATTTAAAGTTTTCTTCTCAACAATAGAATGATGTCTTTCCCAATCATAAGCAGCTGCACAACTAACTCTTCCAACCTAAACAAGAAAAAAGGGGTTACAAATCAACAAAATAAGGGAAATAAACAAGGAATAGAGAATAAACTTACCATGCTACCTAAAGCATATAATGAAGCAGGAGAGACGAATCTTGAAATGCCTTTGAGGGAGTTATTATCAATTACAGTAGGAACTTTACAAGCCTTCGCAATAAGTTTGCGAGCATTCGCTGTAGGAGAATTTCCTAATCCACGAGAAGAATGGAGGAAAGCCTCGGAGATGCTAACCATTGCTGAGGCAAAAGTTTCTGGAATACTGCAATCTTCATTTCCACCTTCATCAACATCATTATCATCATCTCCTTCGTCAGAAAGGGTATCGGAATTAGAACTAAAGTCCTTCTCAGGAAATTTATCATCTTCATCACCAAGATCTTCCTCAATATTCTCATTAGAAGAGATTACATTGGAATGAGACTTGGTTGAGAGTTTCTTCTTTTTCCTCCTCTCGTAAACAACATCTTGAAGTTTCCTTTTACCTTTGCGAAGAGCATCATCTTGACTACCAGAAGCTTGGGTAACCTTCATAGAACGAAGAGTTTGTTGTCTTGCAGTAAACCTTTTAGAAGAAGTAGAACTCTTATTTTCACTCACAGCAATCTCAGGAAGAAGTGGAACCTGCAAATTCAAATAAGGATAAGAAACAGAGGCAACAATATATTGTTTAGAAAAATACAAGAGTGTTTCTTAACTCATTTGAAATTAAAGGGTAACAAAAAGATAAGGAGATGGAAGTACATACATTTCTAAAAACCCAAGGTTGATAATGGCGGTTACGAAGGTTCGCATGAAGTTCTACTATCCCGGAAATATAAGAACCCGATAATATTAAAGGGTACTTATACCAATCTTCATCATTAGAACGAAGAGATGTCTTATTATTTCCTGAAGCATAATCAATGTCGTGCATGAGAAGATCATCTGCTGCGATATTAGCTTTACGATGAAGACGAACACCCCAACGATTATCTTCTTTCCTCGCAGGAATTAGTGTGTAATTTTTGAAGAAACCCTCAACTGTATAATTCGCAGCAATAATTTCCATATTTTTAAATCCAGGTTTCCTAAGATCAACTGAATACAAAGATTTCCCAAAAGCGGCACGATTTGAGAATTCAACTAAGAGGCGAATACAATCACCAGTCAATTGGTAAATGGCACAAGAAAAATTGGGGTGGGAAATAATTTCATAGAATAGAGGAAAGTTAACATCATAAAGAGGAAGAGGAAGACCTGTGAGGATTTGACCTCGTGAGATTAAAATTTTCTGATCATCCCAAACATATTTGGTAAAGAGCTTCACACAGAGAGAAGATTTATTATCATAACCTTCAATCTCAGAGAGAATGAGGTCCCTATCAGCAAGTTCCGCATTAATCTGTTCAATAGTTTTCTTCTTTGGTGCCATTGAATATAAGATGGAAAATAGAAAGGAAAAAAGATAAAAGAGATTGCAGAGGCAGAAGTGGTGAAGAAGATGAATAAGATAAGAGAATAAAAATAAAAAACAAAGGATAATATTTATAAATAGAGAGATTTTGATGAAGATAGAAATTCATTAATACGAGTAAGCGTGAACGGTTGAAAAGAACGGTTATGAAGAAACGTGTCAAAAAGATAAGGGAAAAGTAAAAAGACGTGTTGCGAACTTGATGGGTGGTAATAAATATACTAAATTTACGAGAATAGGGATTCTCATGACATTTCTTCTTCGTAGAATTGACATGAGAAGAGGCAAGATGTAGGTACTGAATATCGCAAGATAATAGTTCACGAGTATTTTAATAAATAAAGGAGGAAAGAGTTATAAAATGATACGATGATAGAAGTAGTGTGGGGAAATATGAAGTTTTGCGAGGATGAAATAATTTTGCGAGGATGAATTGCGATACTTCGCAATTCATATACAACTGTATAAGTTTTACTATAAATAGGAGTTCAAATGTAAAATTCGAGAGGTTCTTTTAATGAGTGTAAGAAATTATCTTAGGAAAGAGAATAGAAAAAGTTGTAACTATTCTAGTTCCATTTTGATAATTCTATGTAATCAACTAAGAGAATTAATAAGAAAGTTATCATTCACCATCAAGAACTTCTTGAGTTTTTACTAATTCTATTGAGGGTGTAGTTGTAGGTTATTCTGCAACTACATTATTATTATGGCGATTTTGCGTCCATCTCCTTTCTCGATTTTCATGGTTATTTTGTCTTAATGCCTCTTGAAATTCTTGTTCTTCTACTTCTGCTCTTAATCTTTCTCTCTCGCAAGCCAGTCGTGCTTGTTCAGCATAATGCCTCTCAATTTCTTCCTCAATTATTCTTCGATTTCTCTGGATCTCTCGCCCATGTAATATCCTTCTACCTTCCTCTGGATTATCTTCATCATTTTGGTTGTCTCTTCCCTCTTGATTCCTGTTGTTAAATCTATTATCCAAATTTTCTCCACGCGGATCATGGCGATCTTCTATTACCTCTTCTTCTCTATGACGTTGTTCTTCATTTGGATTTTGCATTTCCTATAGCATTCCTTATTGGAAAATTTTGCCTTAATTCTTCTCTTAATGATCTTGAATTCGATCTAACAGTACTTCTTGATCTTCTATTTTGTAACCTCAAATTCTCCATTCTCAACTCGTGATTTTGTATTGTTAAATTTGCACGCTCTTCCGCCTCTAATCTTCTTTCCTCTTGTATTCTTTGTCTTGGATCATCCGCTGTTCCATTTTCATCTTCTCCATGAATTAATCCTTCAATCACTCCTTGATTTCTTTCTTCTATTTTCCCATCTCTTAATTGTTGATCTTCTACACCTTCCATCGAATCCGATCTCCAAGTATGCACACTCACTCTATCATGATCCACATTTCTATTTTGTATCAGTGTTTGTTGATTAGGTTGCGGAATTTGATCTTCTCATTCAATCCTTGTTCTATTTCTTCTTGTTCTTCTCCTAATTCATTTGTTTCTTCTCCTGCAAGTCTTTTACTCCTCCTTATAGTTGTTGGTGGTTCTGATGTATTTCTTCTTCTTCTAGCCATTTCTTCAACTCTAACAATTTCTTCAAATCTTCAAATTGTAATTAGAGATTTTTTAGCTTGATTCTCCCCTTTTCTAGCGCCAAAATGTAGTTGCAGGATTTCCCACACTACACCCTTGTTAAGATATTGCTATAATCAACTCACAATTAAAGATGAAAAACGACATTTTATTATTTTGTTCTCAGAAATGTTTACAGAAATGGAAGAATTCAAGATTACAACTATTCTCTTGAAGTTTCTCTCTCCTCAAGACTTTCCTAACTCTCAAAAATACATCATCCTTTTCTGGACACATTGGGTCTATATTTATAGGGTAGTTACATAGTGGATGACAGCTAAGTTTTCCTCTTATTTCGGGTTGATTCTGCGATTGTACCGCGATACTTACAATGTTAAATCTCGCAAGTTTTCTAACCATCGCAGAACAAATATGCTTTTCTCAAGTTTTCTTCAATCTTCAGTTATTACGTCACTCTTTTGAAGGCTTTTGTGACACTCGTGAAGTGTAGTCGAAGATCTTGCGGTGATGCTCGCTGGAAAGTATCGTTAATCTCGCAGAGAATATCGTTGTGGCGATATTATGGTCCTACACATACCACACTTGAACTATTAAAAGTCCCCACTTGATCATGATTAGTTCCTTCAAATATATTAGCATCTGACACATTATACTCTTCTTCCATGCTTTCTCGAAAAACTACGCTACTAGGTCAAGAAAACTAGAAGATTAAAGTAAAAGATTGTGAATTTAGATGGTGAGAATAAGTTTTGGTTTAGTCATTATCACAAAGAACATTAGATATTAATAATAAGAGATATATAATTATTATTTTTATTATCTTAAAATAATATTTCGAGATGCAAATCCATCTAAGATTTAAATCCTACGACTGACAGGTGCACCCTTATAAAGACTGTCACGAGGGTGATCTCATCACAACATGACTCAATTAGAGAAAGAAAAACTAGGGGTTTCTGTGAGAAGGAATCGATAGAATATTTATGTGATATTGAGGATGAAGTTAAGTATTTGGGGATGGGTATTGTGAGTTAAAATCAAGGAAGAAGATTTTACATCTGAAATTCAATGCATAATGAAGAATCAGAGAATTAGGGTTTTGAGATTTATGATGAATTCTTGTTTAAATTGACAACTTATTCGGGTTGTTGATAGATAAAGCCCGAGAGGGTTGTTGTATGATTGTTTCGGCAGAGTTGTGTTAGTGAAGAATCATGATTTAGGGTTTCTGGAAGAAATCAGAAAAATAATTGGATGATGAAATTGAAGGTTTATAGGATTAATTAGAGATGGGTTTGATCTGAATTAAGGAAGAAGGTTGAAGAACAACACAAATTTATAGATAAGGTTTTGAAGTTACTAATTCTGAAGTTTCATCTGAGGTTGACGGGTTGAAGCTGTTGAGGAAATTGGGGGTTCAATTCCGGTAATACTTTCTTAGTTATTTAGTTTATTGTGAGTCTATGAAGTTACTATTGAATTGAGATTTTAAATGATAACACTGAAACTATAGTTGTAACTTAATTATATTTAGGATTGCAGAGAATTGGTGCTTAGAGAATTTGGTGGTGATGATGTTGAACTGGTGGATATGTATGATTTGAATTATTACTAGTGCAGTGCAGAGTTTCAGAGTATAAGACTAGACTTATTGAATGGAATGTTGCAGAGAATCGTCTTATGTTGGATTAGTATAAAGATTATTAAATTACATGTAGGAGTTGAACCTGTGGTGGTATGAAATTAAAAAGATTGTGGAATTGAGATATAACTGTGGTTGTAAGGATTTGAATGTGTATGAACTGGTTCTACTGGAGATGGATGTTGTTGGTTTAGAGAGATAACATCAACGGGTTGATGTAGTAATCTAAAATTGCAAATGGTGATGATGTTGTGACAGTAAAGTCACAATTATTGTGACACAAAGAAGTTAAACTGAATGGACTGTGGTGGATATGGTGTTATGAGTTGTTGGCGGAAGAAATGATTGGAATTGAGTAATATGTAGAAGTGTTGTTGAGTCTGTTCAACTAATAAGTGTATTAACTGTGATAAGAGTAAAAAGAATGTGTTGTAATATTGAGAATGGTGGTGTTGAGTGTGTTTAATATAAGATGATCTGAGTATTGCTTAGAGATGCAATTGCAGGTAAACTATAGCTGAATTTAAAGTGAGTCATGAAGTTTATATGCTTTGAATGTATGATTGATATGATCTAAAATGAAGTTGTATAATCTGGTAAAATTGAAGTAATGAATAATAAGTTAGTATTGTAGAGTTAAGAGTTTTAGTGTGTTGCACCATGATTGTGCATTAGTGTCTTTGGCCTGTGCAATGGCTCAGGCCATTGTTCTTTTTGTTCAGTCAGATGCCTGACTGATTTAGTCTATCTGACTGAGATAACTCAGTGACCAGACATGACCAGAATTGACTCAGTAAATCTTGATCGAGTTGGATCGTTTGAAAGACCTGACCTTGAGTGTTGACTTAGGCGTTGACTGTTAGTTGACTCCCACTGAACAAACGTTGATCGTTAGTTGACCAGTTGGACCAGGCCTTGGATTATTGGACTAGTTTTGCGGACTTGGGCTTAGTACCATGTATTCTTAGTTTTATGGTCCGAATTGACCTTTGGTCCCTTCTACAAAGTTGTAGATGTTCACAAGACTTAGTTAATGGACTATAGAACCAACCTAATTCAATTAATAAACCTTAGCTATGCTAAAAATAGAAAATAAAAATGTGTAAAGTCATAAATGGGCTTAGAACCATTAGATAGTTCACTTATTCTATAACTAGAGACTTGTATGAAATTATGCACGATTCTTGTATGAGCCATTTTGGCTAGATTCTTAGAGTTCTTGTGTGATTAAAAGTTAGTCTTTATTAACAACGATTAATTCAAAGGATGAACCAGTGGATCGTGGATCTCGAGGTAGGCGTGGCTTGTCTTCAAAAGAGGTGGGAATTTACATTTAACTCTTTTGTGATTATTGTTGTTTTCCTTTATAAAAGTTTACATTTAACAAATTCATGCATTGTCTAATTGTGTATTCCATGCATTGTTTTTTTTTTAAATTCCGAAAGTACTGTTGATTCTTTTAATCTTTTCATTGCTTGGAAAGGAATTGTAATGCTTTGGTTGTCTTTATGAATAGTTTGGGAAATAAGAATTTCCATTTGTATGTTTGTAAAATGAGGATTTCCATATGTGGTATATAAGATACTGCTCCTTCATTTATATCTACTTACTTTCGAGCTTTGATGCGTAATAGGTGTGTAAGGAATTGGTTGACACTAATATAAACTAATAGGGTGTGTAAGGAATTGGTCGACACTCAATATATATACGATACTATGTAGTAATTTTTAATCCATTCGGTTTCTTCCTCAACATCCGCTTCTGTGTTCGCTTGTTTTACACGTTCGTATATTTCCTTTGTTTCTTTGCGATATTTTTCTTATTTTGCTGATTCTTCCTTTTCTCTTTTCCTTTTAAGTATCTCTTCTTCCATGGCAGAAATAGACTTGGTGGTGCTTTCCTTCCTTCTAAGTTTTTCTAGTATAATGGCAATTGAGTTGGTGGTGGATGATGATTGATTTCCTATCGGATTCGATAGTTTGTTCTTCTTAAGTTTTTATTTTTGCATGACAATGATGATGGATTAGCCAATAGATATATGTGTTGGAACACAATAATTTGTTTTGAGGTATCAATTTTAATGGGACTATCAATTCTTTTAAAAAGATGAATACACAACGGCTATTTTCCACTTTATTGTACCGGCATTGTCAGTACCTGACTTTTGACGCCGGTGTAAAAAGCTTATGGTTTATGTTTTAAAAAAATAGCCGTTGGACATTGAATGTTAGTTCCCGGCACAGAACTATGTATCTGAATGTTGCCGGAACAAACTACCGGCGTCTAAATACATATAAATTCTATGCCGGTACTAGATACCGCCTAAAAAGTGTCCAAGACTTCAATGCCGGAATCAGGTTTGTTGCACACAAAAACAATCAAAAGATTAACACTCTATCCTGGCATATATATTAGAATATTATATCGCAACTGTAATTTATTTCGAATGTAAACCTTGTCGAGGGAACAACGAATGCACTTAGCATGTGCATCAAGCCTTTGAACCCCTAGGAGACCCTAGTGGATGAGTATAGTCTTGTGAGGGTTTACATCGATATCTATTCACAAAACCTACACTAAATCTTCTAAAGCCATCAATCTTCGTCCGAGGAAGATACACCCTCCACCTTCTCCTGGCCATACTCCGGGATTTTGTCTTCCATGAATTTATAACTTGCATCGAATGCAAATGCTTCCCCATTTTCCTTCAAGTAGCACACTTTGACGACTTCATGCTACACAAACATAACACAAACTTAGTTAGCAATGTTTAGTAGGAAGATCAAAGTTATGTATACCCAAAAAAACACTTACAAATTGTTCAATGGACAAGTTAAAGTTGGTAGCGTTGAAAATTGGTTTTTAGATAGCTACATAACCAAGTATCGCATTTTCTATGACTTTATGCCTATCATGAATTTGTTTAACACTTCTTATTTTTAGATTCCAAAACTCTTGCCTATATTTGTTGAATGCCCTACCCCAAAAGGTTTCAGAATCCACCCTTACGGAGGACTGGCTTCTAATACGAGTTTCCGCATACCAAGCTTTGGTGATTGACAAATCTTCATGTGAATCAAATGATGCCATTGCTTTGTATTTAGAGGTATTGGGATAGCTAAAAAGAGTATATAATGATATTAGCTTTGGATAGTATATGGAACCAGGTGTGTGTTGTTTTGTAGGGAGAACGTGTGTATTTATAGGTTGGTGCCCAAATCTGGCCGTTATTGTACTAAATCAAGGAAGTTGTACTTACACAAATTTGAATTTTAAACTAGCCGACATTGTAATAAGGATAACTATCAGCCGGAACCAAGTGCCGACATTGTGTCACCTATATAACGAATGCCGGAATTTGGTTTATTATACACAGAAACCATAAAACTTTGACACTGTGTCTCGGCATAGACATGTACAAAACATAATAGCCGGGAATTACTACCGGAATATAATTATGTATACAGAGTATGCCGGAACTATAATTTATTCCAGATGTAATCCTTGTCGACGGAACAACGAATGCACTTAGCACGTGCATGAAGCCTTTAAACCAGTTGGTGACCTAATTGGACGAGTTATAGTCTCGTGAGGGTTTACATAGAGATCTACCCACAAAACCTTACCAAAAACTACGATAAAAACCTAACCAAAGTGCAATAAACCTATCAATGTTGTTAAGAATAATCCATCTCCGATTCACCCAGCTGGTGGTACTCCATGACTTTGGTTACCATGTGGTTCACGTTTTCGTCAAACATGAATACTTCCCCCTTTTCCTGTAAGTAATTCTCTCTCAAGGCTACATGCTACAAAAACAAGACACAAACTTAGTTTGTTACATAAAAGTTCAAAAGAGTGGATTGTGTCGAATTAATCGAAAAGATACTTATGAGTTGTTGAGGGGACAATCTATTGTGGGTAGCGTGCACGATCTGATATTTGATTTTTAAATACTCAACCACCTCACCCATGATTATGTCGTGTCGTTGCTCGATTTGTTGAGCAGTTCTTCCTTTCAGATTCCCATAATCGTTTGTAATTCTGTTAAAAATATTCAAACACATTGAATCCCTGGTACTTATATCTATAATTGAAGGACGAGTTTCGGCGTACCATGCTTGGGTGATTGCTAAATATTCTTCGGAGTCAAACGATGCCATTTGGTATATGTGGGAGTAGGTTCTATACTAATATATATATATATATATAAGACTTATAGGGTTTAGGTTTTCATAAGTTTAGAGTCTCAGGGATATAATAAAGAACACACGAGTTTTGGGCTATTGGGTCCAAGTATTAGCTCTCTATATATAGAGAAAAATCTCAACGGATATTTATTTTGAAAGCAACAGTGTCGGCTTTGAAATAATAAAGATGATGTATGCCGGTACTTACTTCCGGCATAAATCACAAATAAACTACTTTGCCAGAAACCTTTAATCTCACGTTCAGATTTTGTGGACTATGTATATGGTACCAGCGTAGTTTTTAACGCGGCTTACCACGCCGGAAATAAATACCGTCTAGTCTTTATTTGTGCGACAATGCCGGTAGATGTAAATTTCAAAATAAAACGGCTAGTTTTTTGAAAAATAAGACCGTTGGGGCTTCAATCTATATAAAACCCCCCATTTCCTTTGCAAAAATCTACACAAACCACCCACCCAATTCCGAATATCCTTCTCTGATGAAACCAAACCTCAAAAAATATATCAAGCTAGCACGGTTCAAGGATCAAAAGCGATGGGAGATTCATTAATAACCTCTACATGCAAAGTAAGTATATTCAACATTTCTAAGGATGAATTGAACAATTATAATCTTATCTGCTATGACGAATCACTAATATAATCTTCTCTTACAGAGTCCTCATTGCAGCTGTCAAATTTGCAAGTCACCTTCACATCTAGCCTTGGATTATCCTTTTATTTATTCTAAGTGTAGAAAAAGTGATGGGACACGCCGGTTTTGGGTTGCAAAAACTGATGATGCTGAAAATGGAAGAATGTTCCTAAGGTGTTTGAATCACCCAAAGTGCGAAGAGTTTCAATGGTTTGACAAAGCCGTTGCACTAGCCAAAGCAAGAGAAAACCACAAGGGCCAATGCGACCCTATTGATGGGCGTGATGGGTGTTATATGAAGGGAAAGGAATATGTTGAAAGAGAAGATGAACCAATAAAGCTGGTCCTTGACACCGAGCTTCCAGACGGTGTCTTCGAAGAAATTTGCGAAAGGCTCAAAGGATCTGTAATTGTTGAAAAGGGATGGAAATAGATTATGAGATCATCTTTAGCCAAAATTACTCCATTACATGTTTTTTAGTATGTTTTAATTTAAAGTTTCAAACCTAATGTAATAGATTACTTAGGAATGAAATAAAAGTGCATTCGGAAATACTATCGGAATAATCTAAGTTCCAAATCCAATACCGGCATTGTAGTTTTATGAAAATCAATTCCGGTCTTCTGGAAAAAATTTCCAAGTTTACGAAAAACAAATTTCCGGAATGGTTGAAATCAATATTTCAATGCCGGTACTATCCAAATTCTTTATAGAAACTTATTACCTTTCACCCCATTGTTCCGATATGGTTTTAGAAAAAACGATCAATGCCGGTACATGCCCGACGCTGTAGAACCTCAATGTTTTAATGCCGGCACCTATGGTCTAAACAAAACATGCATTTCAGTATAAATCTAAACATGTTCAACATAAACAGACAACTGGATTCTTCTTAAATGTTCTTAATCCAGCTATCATTGTACCGAAAGTATACCAAACAACTAAAGAGTTAATCCAAAAATATGTTCGGAATTGTTATAAACGTAACAACCACCATTGAAATAAAGAACCACAACTAAAGAGTTAATCACTTGGTCTTTTGCTTCTTCTGGGCCGGCATCTTCCTTGTTTCCCCGAACAAATATTTTGCACTTGGATCTTTAATTTTATCAAGAAACTCCTCGACTTCCTTCATTTCTTCAAGGGATAACACATATCCTTTCTCGTACCTACAACCAAATATTTTCTTCATCTTGCCAAGTCGACGCCGCTGGTTTCATACATCCAACACATAATTAGTATATATATATATATATATGGTAATATAAGAGTATGTGTACATTAAACAACTAAGAAATTAACAATACTTACTAGCAATCCAAGAGTCTTATTAATTTTGGCCATTGTAGGTGGTGCCTCTGTAGGAGTTGGAACCAGAGGGTTTTTCTGTGGTGGGACTCCGCCGTCTTCCGGGCGCACGACAAAAGGATGTGACCATTCCAGGTAATTATCAATGTAGCAGGAATCGGCTTCATCACCGTTGTTCACAAGCTCCCAATTACTGAAATCTACCAGACGACTTGGTTCTCTATCCCTCCAATATGTGTTGTTTCTGGAACTGGATCATAAACTACCCTCAACTTTGAGGGAGTTGTAATGCACTCACCCAAGTGAAGAGTGTATCTTTAAGTAGAGGATGTCATGAACCTAGGTAATTGGTTATATCCAAGTTGCCGCATCACAAGTCGAGGATCGGCCGTAACGTATCCCTTTGGGTGGAACAACGGTCCATTGTAGAATGCAACGTTCAGATACCTCAAAATTTGGCGGGTTTCTCTAGCCTCCTTGTAAGGGTTGAACATAACGTTTTTGTAAGTCATCGTGTCCAGAGCCAATATCATATTTATTGGTTGACCATTTTTACCAGGCTTCGGAGTATTGTTGAACTGGTATCTCTTAGATATGGGCGCACCAGGTTCAGAAAGGTCTATAATCTTCAAGTAGGGGTAGTCCTTGAACAATGTTGGGAAGTGTTCATAAGCCCACACCTATACCAATGTGGAATCATACATATTGTTTATGGGTGAAAACAATTCCTGCCGGTTTTGGTAATTTGGGGTGTGTGGATGAGGAATGAATCTAAACCTTAAACAAATGCACTGCGCGGTGAGTGCTTGTAGATTCGAGAAATCAATCTGTGTAAATCCGGCCTAAACCAAGAAATGGTCGTTCCAGACTTGTTTCGGTCACAAAGTGAAGGAGATGGGGTTGATATTAGGGAGGGAAGCGAAGAAGGTGTTGAGAATGTGAAGGCGTTGGCTATGTATGACTTGTATCAGAAGGATGACCTGGCTTGCGGGATGTAATATATCAGTTCTGATGTTTGAATACGGTTGTATCAACACTTATATTTGTTGACTTGTCTTGTTTGAAAAATAGGATGGAGAACCAATTTATACAAGTCTTTCAGCCTAACACTCATATCTCGTGGGAAGTGGAGAAAGTGGAGTGATAGAGTAGTGGAGTAGTGTGTTAGTGTCACATGACCAGCCTTTCCAAATTCTCCCATCATCACTAATCGTCCATGACTTCCTAACACGTTCTTGTGATGGCGCGTTGTGCGCTGCACGTTGTAAACCGCCAGACCAATACCCCAGTATGTATCCCCCAGTTTGTGACATGATTGATATCTTGAATGTGTGGATCGTGGGACCCACAAAAAGTAGCATGTAATGCTAAATTGAATATCTGCGTTATTTAGGGAGTCGATACTTGTGAAGTATCGTGTGTATTCTATGCAGGTACTGTATCGAATATACTCAGCATGTATGAAGCATCGTTGTTTGATCGTCTCAAAATAGCCTCATGTCCAGCCTACTTCATGTGATGGTTTGGAGGTTGCGCAAGCAAGTCCTCCCTTGGCCGACCACATGTTGTGGTAGAGTGACGGGCGGTGATCACCATGACGCTGCAGTGACCAATTAACTCATGACAAGGGCTGTATATCCAAGCCGGTGAAGTTGGACGGACGAGATGATCTTTGAGGCACTCATCTGTGATCGTTGGTGAAATTAGGGTTTTGGAGGAGGTGCACATGCATCACTCTTCAGCCTGATCGAATCCAAGCTTGGGATACGATTTTTGGCTGGCCGATCGTACGTGCGTGTAGATGGCATAACAGTGTAGGCGCCCATACCCCATTGTCTCACGAAAGTGTTATCTGGGCCACTAAATTCGTCTGGCGAAGTTGAGTGGTCGAGATCAATTTGCGACAGAAAAATGGTGCCGCAAAAGCCGCACATCCTCCCAACTTCAGGCGTGCGTTCCAAGAAGACTAATCTTGGTTGGTCTTGGCCGATTGGCCTAGCGTGTGGGTGGTAGGATGGTGTTCACGCATATACCTGATTGTCCCATGAAAACGTGATGTAAGCCACTCAAATTATCCGGCGAAGTTGAGTGGTCGAGATTAGTTTGCAATTTGGGAAGTGTGACCACGCTAGTTTGGGCGTGCGATTTGGGATAACCAGGCATGTTATGCCTTTGCCGATCAGGTGAGGGGATAGATGGGCCCACGTTGGTTATGTTAGTATGACCAGACCTGCTTAATCTAATCTCGGACCTTTCATTCGTGCCGGAGATAATGGACGCTCGTGATGTTCAAATCCTAATTTGGAGTTTCACGGCCGTGCGTCATGCTCTGTTAGGGCGCACGAATTGGGATGACCGAACATGGTTGGTCCTGACCGATCGGTCAGGTATGTTGGCGGGCCCACGGTGATCATGTTGACATGCTCTTTGCCCTTTGAATCTACATCTACCCCCTCCATCTATACATGTGAAGATGGATGGTTGAGACTGTTTTGCGACACATGTAATGTGCCGCAAACCCTAATTTAGGGTTTTCCGTCCATACTGGTCTGGCTTGGACGTTTTGGAAAGATATGCCAATCTTTTGGGTAGACCGACCATGCGGTGCCCGCGTTGGTTCGGTAGTGAATATTCCAATACCTGCTTGGGGTCATGGATCGATCTGAGCTATCCAATTCATGCGGGTGAAGTTGGATGGTCGTGATCGTTTCTGAGACTGACATGGTCAGTCTAGATGCTCAATCGGGCTAGTATAGCACACCGAGAGTAACATGCTCAATCGGGCTAATATAGCACACCAAGAGTTGTATCATGTATGGGTATTTCGTACATGATTTCATTATAATGCTTGGAGGTTCGTATTAATCTGCTGAGAACAACACTCAGACGTCATGCCGCACTGATAATGTGTACAGGAAATACAAGGATGGTTATGCATTAATTAATAATTATGTATTTAATTCATAGACTGGGATTGTTGCCACATGCTCCATTCTAGGTGAATTAGTAAAGTGAAGAAGTATTCATCACTTATTAATGGATTTATCTTTTACAAAATGTTAGCGCATAATTTTTTGGCTTTTACAATTTTAGCCTTAAATGAAAATCTACCATCAACATTAAGTCCCCTGCCTAGCGCATAATAGTTACACTATTATGGGGTAGGCATGAGATGGTGAAAAATTTATACACTGAAATGACCAAGCTAAAGTGAATACATATTTACCAGATAGGTCGACATCGCCAGGCGTTGCCCTTGAACTGGTTAGTCCTGATTAAGGTTGAGAAGGAAGAAGGACTTGATCCGGTGAGTCGCTTTGGTTTCCTTCGTACATATATGGACAGAGCTTGTCCCATTCCTTGGGTCAGGTGTACTTCCTTTCGTCATAATGGCAGCTTTCCTCAGATATATCTGATAAGCATCGTTAATTGCTATCCCGAATTAGTAGCCTTTATAGGTGACAAGTAAAGACTTCTTTTCTCCTGGGATTATGTCGACTCGCGAGATTATAAAGAAGAATTATAAGGATTCATCTCATGTAGTCATTTCTTCTATATCTCAGGTACTGCTCCATACTTATCTTATCTTCTGATTGACCGATTGATTGATATTTTTTTGTGCTCATAACTTCTTCTTCTTTGCAGCTTATCATGGAAGCGGAAGGAGATCATTCTGTCATTTCTCTAGGAAGAAGCTTCGAAGTTGACAAGCCCAAAACCCATGCGCACGAAGAAGTAATGGCTAAGATCGATCTTCCACTTCGCGAAGTCATCCGTGCTATACAAGGGATATCTATTTTGCACCTGCGTATTTCCAGGGGACGCATCTGTGCCCTTTCAGCTGTGATTGACATGGAGGAACGGTGGAGGCGCGAAGAAGCGTTACAAGCACCAGTAAGCACAAGGGAAGAGAGATTTGCAGCGCGGTTGAAGAGGCGGAGGGTTGAGCATAAACGACCTATAAATGAAGATAAGTGCGATTACCTAATCCAGGACGGCGTGATAATTCTTGATTCCGACACAGACGAACCTGAGCATTTGAAAACTCCTAATGTTGCTGTGACCTTTGATGCTCCTGCTGATGATGTTGGGACAGAGTGCGTTGCTGCGGAAACGTCTGATGCAGAAGCTGAGGCAGATCCGAAGGATGGAGCATCAACATGTGATGGCATTAAATCAGAACCCAACGGTGGTGCAGGCGCGGTCGACCCTCTTGACGACTAAAACCTCTTTTCTTCTTTTTCCTCTTCCCAAGTATATTCTGTAATTTGTGAACATCTTCCTTGTACTCAGTGGCAGCCGAGTTCAAGATTTTCTTCTATTGTTTAAATAAAGGTTTTTACTTTATAATCCTTTGTCAAGACTACAACTGAACCTTCTCAGGCGCAAGGGTGCGCCTTTACACGTAATTCTTTGTGATAAAAGAAATAATACCATAATGGAATACCTACGGACCTGTGTTCCTGATGCAATATCTTCCTGGCCTTGTTGGGGTGAGTGCCTCAAAGCTCCTTCCCTTTTCTCACATATCTTTTCCCTCGACTCTTTTCAGGATGTTTTTTCTTAGGGTTTCTTTCCTGACCTGCTCTAGTGGGTTGATTTATGTTGGTATTTGTGTCTTTAGGAGTAAAGAGGTTCTCAGATGGAAATAATACTTCAATTAATTTGAAAACTGAAAATTGAAACCCTAATTATGAAGGAAAGTATTGCAATCGTATTCTAGAGGAATCACAAATATGATGTGAAATTGTAAAGGGAAACATGCTGGAGGAAGTAGCACAACGTCTTAAAGCGTGTAGGATAGCATAACGTCTTAAGTACGGTAGGGTTTGAGCCACCTCGAGTGAACTGTTATGCCTTCTAGATTGTCAGCATTGATGAGTTTGCAGTAGCCGCCTAGGATGACATCTTCTATCAGGTATGGTTCATCCTCCTTCTTGGTGGGTGAATCAGGTGGGGTAGCCATTTTCACCATAATGCTTCCAACCTTGAATTCGGTTGTCTTCGTTACTAAATCTCCAATTCCAAATGGGTTTGGGCGTGTAGACATTGAGGTCTTGGTCTTGTCGCCTTTGATCGAGACAGCTTCTAGACTCCTTATAAACTGTTTGAAGGGGCCGGCCTCCCATTCGCATCTCTTAGCCAGGATTGGTTTTTCGGCTAGAGACAGTCCCCAGGACTTATCAAAGTGAGGGGCGGTTGGTTGTAAAAAAAGTTGTGTGACGAGACTTACTTGAGCTCGGAACTTTTCAATATATGTTGAAAGTCTCTCTCCGAGAAGTTGTGTCACATTTGCAAGTTGCTGGTGCAGCAACAGACAGTCATCAGGTCCGAAAGGCGTGTTAGAGATTTTTTAAGGTATCAAAACCGGTAGAAAATATGCTCCTAGCATTGCCTTGTTTTCTTGTATCTAGGAGCGTCCTAGGATCATGTCATAGTGGGGATGATCTTTGACTATGTAGAACTTTTCTTGTGTCGAGGCATCACCCAATTTGACTTCAAGATCAATGTATCCATATGCATCTCTGAGTCCTCCTTCTGGGTCCTTAACTACAGTTGGGTGATGAGTAGCTTCCCGCTTCGAAATCTTTGGTGATCTCAAGGTCTTGACAGTAATGATGTTAAATTTGGAGGCTGCGTCAATCAACGCGCTATCGAACTCAACGTATCTCAAATGAGTGACGGTTAGGAGTCCTCAGTTTCCCTTGCTCGCATCTTCCAGGAAATACTGGGTTTTTTGGACTGCTTATGGATACAAACTCCTTCCTGATACAACGCGGTTAAGGGCCGTAAATATGTCTTGACGCTATCCCTTGGAGAAATACAATATTTCACACAAGTGCTCCATTATAGATTGTACAGTCATGCGAATAGAATCCCCAGAAATCATGCAGTTCCTGATAGGAAGAGGATCTCTATGAACACCTTCGTTTCCAAGTTGGAGTTCTCCTGTCTCTATATTTTCCCTGAGGATTTGTTTTAGCCTGTTACAATCTTTGGTTGGATGGTGGACGAACCTATGGTAGCAACATTATTTGGGATCCACCATGTCTTTCTCAGTTGGAGGACGTTTGATAGGAGGCAGCTTGATGACGTCGTCTTGAATCCACGCTTCCAAGAGTTCTATTACTTCATTCATGGGGAAAGGAAAGCCTGTATCTTCGGTGTCTTGTGCAGGAGTTTTGTCCGCTACTTTCCGAGATGAAGTCTTGTGCGCCGGGGATTCCCGCTTGGTTTGTTGTTCTGTTGCTGAAGCCTTCCTTTTTTCTTCTCCACCCACTACACTCACAGAGGGACCAGTGTTGTATTGCTTATTCGTGAGATGCCTGCTTCCTCGACTTTCACGTGAATCTTCACTTAGAACAACTATGGTTCTTTCTAGCAATGCTGGTGCATTTGTGGCTGAACGTTTGGCATCTTCATGGAGTTCGGAGAATGTTTGAAATCCCAAATTCTCTAAAAGAGCGCGATATATGGGTATCATCCCATTAATGCATAACTCCACCAATTGTCGTTAGGTGACGTTCGAGTCGTGACAATCTAGTGCTTGGGTTATGAACCTCTTAACGAAGCTGTTGGGATGCTCGTTGTTCCGTTGAAAAATTCTCCCAGATCTGAAAAGGTGATCTGTTCAGACACGAAGAAATACTTTCTGTAAAAGGCACTGACCTTCTTGTTCCAATTGGATATGATGTTAGGCGCGATGTTGTTGTACCAGGTGTATGCCCTTCCCATAAGTGACTTTGAGAATTATTTTAGGTAGAGAACATGATTGTATTCATGCTCCCCCAAGAATTCCAAGAATCGAGAGACGTGTTCACGAGCATTACCAGTACCATCGTAGAGTGAGAATTGAGGAGAGGTGTAACCCCTTGGAAGAGGAATTTGTTGCAAATATTGAGGGTACGGCGGCGGATGCTGGTGTATATTCGTTCGGTCCCCTATGCCACGATTTTGGAGAAATCTTTCCAGGTCCTCGCGTGTGATGATGTTGGACGGTTGGTTCCTATCTCTTAAGCATTCAAGAGTAACACGAGTTTCTTCATCCGTGTGGTCCAGGATGGAAATGTTTCCCTCGGGTTGTCGTGAATCTTGTGTTAATCGCTCAGTCAAAGTTTTGAGGAAAGTGAGTACCTCTTTCTGAGTTGCGGCCATATCCGTTTGAGTCTTAGCTAAGACTTCCTGCTTCTCCATCAAGTCTGCATTGGTAATGGATGGTGGTCCTCCTCTCATTCCACCGACTCCTCGTCATGATGAAGGAGTGAAAGTTGTTGCCATGGTGACCACCGGAGGAGTTACACTTGAGGATATGTCGGGATTCGCAGCTGCTCTGTCTCTGGTGATGGGAGGCGGTATACCTACTGGAATATCTCCTGCTCCTCTAGCGTTGGTAATAGAAGTGACGGCTCCACGAGATGTATTTACCACGGTAGCTCCACTGAAATGTTCATCGACACCGGGAGTGTTATCTACACTATCTCCATCATAATTGATCGCTGATCCAGACCTGAGTTCCACCATATTGAAATGAATTTCTGATTGAATTGGTTCTAAGACCCTTTCTGAAATTGATAAAATTGAATCGGATTTCGAATAAATTGACTATACAACTGTGAGATTAATCTCCCGCTGTGGTCGCCAATTATTTATGGGTGAAAACTATTCCTTCCGGTTTTGGTAATTTGGGGTGTGTGGATGAGGAATGAATCTAAACCTTGAACAAATGCACTGCGCAGTGAGTGCTTGTAGATTCTAGAAATCATTCTGTGCAAATCCGGCCTAAACCAAGAAATGGCCGTTCCAGACTTGTTTCGGTCACAAAGTGAAGGAGATAGGGTTGATCTTAGGGAGGGAAGCGAAGAAGGTGTTGAGAATGTGAAGGCATTGGCTATGTATGACTTGTATCAAAAAGATGAACTTGCTTGCGGGATGTAAGATATCAGTTCCAGTGTTTGAATACGGTTGTATAAACACTTGTCTCTGTTGTCTTGTCTTTTTTGAAAAATAGGATGGAGAACCTATATATACAAGTCTTTCAGCCTAACCCTCATATCTCGTGGGAAGTGGAGAAAGTGGAGTGATGGAGTAGTGTGTTAGTGTCACACGACCAGTCTTGCCCACTTCTCCCATCATCACTAACCGTCCATGACTTCCTAACACGTTCTTGTGATGGCGCATTGTGCGCTGCACGCTGTAAACCGCCAGACCAATACCCTAGTATGTATCCCCCATTTTGTAACATGATTGATATCTTGAATGTGTGGATCATGGGACCCACATAAAGTAGCATGTAATTCTAAATTGAATAACTGCGTTATTCAGGGAGTCGATACTTGTGAAGTATCGTGTGTATTCTATGTAGGTACTGCATCGAATATACTCAGCATGTATGAAGCATCGTTGTTTGAGCATCTCAAAATAGCCTCATGTTCATCCTACTTCATGTGATGGTTTGGAGGTTGCGCAAGCAAGTCCTCCCTTGGCCGACCACATGGTGTGGTAGAATGATGGGCGGTGATCACCATGACGATGTACTGAGCAATTAACTCCTGACAAGGGCTGTATAACCAATCCGGTGAAGTTGTCCGGACGAGATGATCTTTGAGACACTCATCTGCGACCGTTGGTGAAATTAGGGTTTTGGAGGAGGTGCGCAAGCACCACTCTTCAGCCTGATCGAATCTAAGCTTGGGGTACGATTTTTGGCTGGCCGATCATGCGTGCGTGTAGATGGCATGACAGTGTAGGCGCCCATACCCCATTGTCTCACGAAAGTGTGATCTGGGCCATTAAATTCGTCTAGCGAAGTTGAGTGGTCGAGATCAATTTGCGACAGAAAAATGGTGCCGCAAAAGTCACACATCGTGCCAACTTTAGGAGCGCGTTCCAAGATGACCAATCTTGGTCTGTCTTGGCCGATTGTCCTAGCATGTAGGTGGTAGGCTGGTGTTCACGCCTATACCTGATTGTCCCATGAAAACGTGATGTAAGCCACTCAAATTATCCGGTGAAGTTGAGTGGTCGAGATTAGTTTGCAATTTGGGAAGTGTGACCACGCTAGTTTGGGCGTGCGTTTTGGGATAACCAGGCATGTTATGCCTTGGAAGATCAGGTGAGGGGATAGATGGGCCCACGGTGGTCATGTTAGTATGACCGGACCTTCTTGATCTAATCTCGGACCTTTCATTCGTGTCGGAGATAATGGACGCTCGTGATGTTCAAAATCCTAATTTTGAGTTTCACGGCTGTGCGTCATGCTCTGTTAGGGCGCACGAATTGGGATGACCGAACATGGTTAGTCCTAAACGATCGATCAGGTATGTTGGCGGTCCCACGGTGATCGTGTTGACATGCTCTGGGCCCTTTGAATCTACATATACCCCCTCCATTTATACCTGTGAAGATGGATGGTTGAGACTGTTTTGCGACACATGTAATATGCTGCAAACCCTAATTTAGGGTTTTAAGTCCATACTGCTCTGGCTTGGACGTTTTGGCAAGATATGCCAATCGTTTGGGTAGACCGACCATGCGGGGCCCGTGTTGGTTCGGTAGTGAATATTCCAATACCTGCTTGGGGTCATGGATCGATCTGAGCTATCTAATTCATGCTGGTGAAGTTGGATGGTCGTGATCATTTCTGAGACTGACATGGTCAGTCCAGATGCTCAATCGGGCTAGTATAGCACACCGAGAGTAACATGCTCAATCGGGCTAGTATAGCACACCGAGAGTAACATGCTCAATCGGGCTAGTATAGCACACCGAGAGTTGCAGCATGTATGGGTATTTCGCACATGCTTTCATTATAATGCTTGGAGGTTCATGTTGATCTGCTAAGAACAATACTCAGTCGTCATGCCGCACTGATAATGAGCACAGGAAATACAAGGCTGGTTATGCATTAATTAATAATGTTGTATTTAATTCACAGTCTGGGATTGTTGCCACATGCTCCATTCTAGGTGAATTAGTAAAGTGAAGATGTTAGCGCCTAATTTTTTGGCTTTTACAATTTTAGCCTTACATGAAAATCCACCATCAACACATATAAGAATCAGTTAAAAAATTTTCCGAGTTCATAAAAAGGGTACGATATGTATAAAATCTGATATCAAAGACTTAATGAAAAGAACATAGAACTAAAACTCAAACAAACTTCTCTCGCTTGATATTTGCAACCCAAGTAAACTTCTATAAACTGTACCATGGATCAACAAATTCACTTCATGTCAACTGTACCAGTTGACTCAACCATATTGGTTCGTTTTTATTTCATCTCAATTATACCAGTTGACTCAACCTTATTGGTTTTCACTTCATGTCAACTGTACCAGTTGACTTAACCATATTGGTTTATTCTTCATGTCAACTGTACCAGTTGACATGACCAAATTGGTTTATTCTTCATGTCAACTGTACCAATTGACTCAACCATACTGTCTTCTTCCTAGTATGTTGGTTTATTCTTCAACAGTATATGTGAACAATATACATAAGAACATAAGTTTAAAAACAATATTACCTGGAGCAAAGTGAAATTGCCGACAAATTGGTCTGTAACAGCCTTAGAGGCCATTCTCATCCCCGTCATCAAATATGCCATTACCACGGTGCCCCAAGAATAGGTAAAGACCTCTTCCAATGGATCCAATTATTGAAGAAGGCTTGCGCTAACCCTGTTGCCACTGGTGTCGGGGAATACCTTAGTGCCCAAGATGAATAAAATGTACGCAGCGGCTGTATAACAAATTTTTACAGGGTCCCATCTATCCTTCAAACTTCTTTCCTGCATTTTTTCAAACTTCTTCTTGAGCAGCGTTAGCTTGATTGTGTTTATCCTACTAGACTTGGATACATAAAAGCTTTCCATGGAAGTTTTGAAGTCCCAACCCAACAACTTGTTAGTCAAAGCGTGCAACTTCGACCATTCTAGGTCCGGACAAAGATCTCCTTATACTATTTATTTTCCAATAACATTCAATCCCAAAATGTTCTGAGCATCATCCGGGATCAAGGTCATCTCCCCAAACGGAAAGTGCATGGTATTTGTTTCGCCATGATACCTTTAGACGAAGAAATTGACTATCACAGCATCACACTTCATATAATTTTCAACTAGAGCATATAGACCAGATCTCTTACTAATGTTTGGACCTCTTCACATTCCAAAGACAAATCCCAATCGCCCGCAGCTTGGTTTCGGGAAACACGCACAGACTTCTTGTGATCCTACAATTATGAGATAGTACGGTTAAAAGATTTAACATAAATACACAAGATTAAAAAAATCTTACATAGGTTTGATAGATAGTACGAACCCAAGAGTGCTTGTAGCCAAATATAATTCTCGGATCGTCAGCTTCACCCCAAATTCTACCACGATCAAGGTCAGGTATCATGTCATCAACATGAGGAATATGGGAACCTTTAACTTTTACTTTGCCCTTGGCTTTGGCTTTGCCTTGTTTTGGTTGTTGACTTAGCCCACCAACTTCGCTTTGGCTTGTAAATTGACTTGGATGAACCTCATTATCTTCCTCCTCACTTTCCTCTTCATCTTGCTCATAGTGCTCAACTGTTGCAGTAGGTTCATTGATTACAAGTCGACTTCGGTCACCACCACTCTCCCAAGCTATCCCTCTACAATCAGCCCCTACAAGATTTTTGCGACCTTGATCTTTACCCCGGGGAGGCAGAGTATTTGGAGTATCAAGACCGTCCTTCCTCCTTCTCTTAGACACATCATCTTTACTTTTTATTTTCTTAGCCTCCTTGGCTTTTGATCTATATCATAAGCGCACAAAACGAATATAAGATATCTCATTTTTAGTTTTAGTACCGGCATAGACTCACTTAAAAAAATCACGCCGGTTCACATTTCCCAGCATAGAAACATAGTAAATATTTCTAGCCGGTACCTGATACTGGCATTGAACATTAACTATCGACAATGCCGGTATTAATATGTAATTCTCCTGGATACCAAAATCTTACTACCGGCACTTTCGAAATAAATCTATACCATGTCGTAACTGAGTACCGGCATACAATGCAACCCAAATATATATGCCGGCATGGGTGACAAATTGAAAGATGTTCCTGTAAGTTTTAATTCTACTACCAACATACACGAACTATCATTAATCAATGCCGTAATTAAAAATCGGCATAGTATTCAACACATTTTTATGCCGATGCATAACATTGAGTTTCAGGGTTTGAAACCGGTATTGCATTCATCATAAGATCTAAGCCGTAACTAAATACCGGCAATGAATTCAACCTATATGGAATGCCGTAAATAAAAACCGGTATAGTACTCATACATAATTCAATGCCGGAATCAACGGAAACTCAACTATTTCGTTCATTATTCTCGATTTTAACCTAAACCCATTGTTATAAATCGATTCAAACACTCATAAATGAGTTCAAAATCACCTACATTATCACATAAGCCATCTTTGCGAGCGGTTGATTGTCCGACAGCATTGCTTCTTCTTCTTCTTGCTCTTGAGCAATCTTAGCAAGTCTTTGTTTTAATCTCTCTTCACCAATCGATTGTGAGTTCGATGGGGCTTTTGGTTTCTTTTGTGGAGGCATTGTTATGATTCAGGTAGGTTAATCGACGATTTTTTTTTGAATCGACGAAGAACGGTTGAAGAACGATGAAGAAAAAAAAACCGAAAACCTAAACCTAAAGGAACTGTCGGAACTAATGTTAGAAATAAGGGATATATGTTTTGGTTTTTGATTTTAATGTTTTAGGTGAAAGGGTAAAATAGTCTTTTCATAAAGAATTTTAATTAACAAAAGGGTATTTTAGTACTTTCATATCAATTGGTCACCCCTTAGACGAAATCATGGGGTGGGGGAAGTAATCAATATCCCCTAATTAGATTGGATATCCCCCAATTACGCGTTCATTCTTTATACTTTATGACCTCATTCTTCTCACTACACTTTGTGACAAATAACCACATATGTCCCACGAGCTTTAAACTAGGTTGGTTAGCACTACCACACCAAATACCCGTAAATTTGTCAAAGAACTAAGTTCTACCTGGATTGCGTAGGCCAAATATGCTATTTATTTGAAATTAATCAAAATAAAGCATGGTTCGATATCATTGTGCTCTACTTCTGGAGCAACTATTTATGGATTATATCATCATTGTGCACGCCTTCCGTTGACTCATATACATTCTCATAATCCGTCAGGATTTTATTGTTCTCTAGAATCATTTAAAACTTCGGAGTGTCGTCCAGTTTGATTCATGGACATATTCAGAGACAATCTTATGAGATAATTTCTGATGATTTTAATAAGTTGTGCCTTACTCACCTACTTTATTTCTAGGTGAGGATTGATCGAACCAAGTGGTCTCTCCAACTTACTTTATGGAGCCACGGCCTCAACTACACTTCCACTGAGTGTAGTTGCAACACCTTAGTCTATGGTGTATATCCCGTATTGAGGATTTGTGACTTTGCAGGTAGGTTTGCAACTAGTATGTGTGATCTCATCACTTTAGCAACATCAATGTACATTCTGAAAATTGAATATTCTTTATCACTTCACATTTAAATTTGTGGAGTACAAGAATCAATATAAGACACAGTGGGAACACACCATGACAATTCCTGTCGTTTCCTTAGAAAATACGTTTTCTTATCTCCCCTTAACGACGGGAAGACTATCTCTTTAAAGTGATAACCCGCAAAGAGATCTCCTGCCAAAAGTTTTAAAATGCGGACAATTTTTGGGAACTCAGTTCCAACATAACTACTTAACAGTTTTGAAGACCCATTATAGTACGATGTGGACTCATAATGGCACATATATAGTGCAACCAAAAATGCGTAAGAGCACGAATGTCAGGCTTAAATCCAGTTAACAACTGGTACGCAGAAAAGGTTGACTGATATTGGGTTCTAAAAACGAATTAAGTAAGATGCGTGTAATATTGCATATCCCCAAAGCAATAAAAGATGGGTTGGTACGCATAACCTGTTCCTTATGCACCATCTGTAATCTTTGATTGTAGCCTCTGCGAGACCATTGGGTATAAGATGCTCTATATTGATCTTATTAAACATGCAATATTCATAAAGTCCTTTTGATGTAAATTCTCTAGCATTAATAAGGGTGGTGAGCCTTTGCACTTTGTGTTGTGTAATATGTGCTAAGAGTTTTTAAACGCAAATTTCTTGGGAACTATAACTAAAACATTCACCAGAGCCATAAGTCACTTTAGTGGTCCGCATTCTGCATGAATATTTTTCTAAATTTGACCTTGGTATCTTTGTAATATGGATTGTTTACCATTTGCATCTTAGGATGGTCTCGATCCCGTTTTACCGAAGACTTTGTAAAATGAGTGATATGCTCTCTTACTTAAAATCATAATGGGAGGGAAGAGGGGGTTGTGCATCTCGTACTTTAGAAAACACTTATTGAAAGATATGACGTTACTTCGCATTCTGTCAATCTTTTTTCCGTTGTCTCGTCCACTCAAACACAACGATGTACGTATGAGTCATTTCAAAATGAAACATCATGTCACAACCAAAATTCCTTTATGGTTATGTCAAAGTATGTATGAGTCAATTTCCAATATTTCATCGTCGGAGTCAATATGGATTCAATAATCCCAATTAATACTTTACTAAATTGACTCATTAGTCTCTCTAAAGTATGTTTCCTTCCAAATACATTAGTGACTATAAAAGATGCAATCAATTACATTATAATCACAGTCAGGTTCCACATGATATCCATTTGCATAGGTTTCTTTGGAATTTAACAAGGTGTTACTATCTCTCGGTACATATAGAGATTTTGTGACGTCTTTCATTCCATAGGTGAAGATATTGTATCTAGTTTAACTGAATAACATAGTCAATTGGCCCGGCAAAGTTCTTGTTGCCATTAAAGTTGATGTGAAAATTGGTTGCTACTATGATACACATATTACATTTAATATATCAACACCTATGACCAGGTGCATTTCCAACTCTTTCATTTATGATGGGATCTAGAATTACATATTAGCTTCATTCCATATTCAGCTGATACATGTACTTTGGTGTCATTACTACTGGAAAAAAAATACATCTTTGTCTCATGATATATATGTCCCCTTTCACGTGCTTTATATGAGTCATTACGTCTAACCCTTATTACTTAGGGGTTCTTTCCATTTTCAATTGGCTACATTTAGATTATTTGAGAAATTTTTTTATCTCAATAGGCCAAGAGAATCTTACTACACATGTCAATCACTTACTTTAGGTTGAAAAGATTACTAAAGATAGTTCTATTGTTGTTATACTTCAACATATACTGGTTTGCTAGTATCATGGAAGAAGTATAGAAATGGAAATTCTCTGATTCATATCACCTTTTGTGAGTTCTTCCACACAAAAATGGGATACATGTGATTTTATTTGCAACGTATCTTTTGAAAATAACGACTTTTTAATAGTCGACCAAGTGGATTACATCCCATAGAACATTCAAATTTGGGGACAAAAGACATCATTCGACTATAGCCAATATCATACTCAAGTGAACAAAATAATACTAAAACCAAAAATCTTAATGATCAACAATCATAATTTAAGTTGACGATTTATATGATATGGACTTATCTTAAGACAACAAAAACAGAACTAAGCATGTTTCAAAAAATAAACAAATAAGTCCACCAAGTATTTTTACATACCTCAAGTCAAGCTTTGGTTCCCACTCACTGTACATATACTGAACCAGAACAAAGTTGGCCACACACATCCCAAAACTACCACGGACAGGATTGGAATGGGTAGACCTGAACCAGGACTGGGTTGGACAGGAACAGATAGAATGAATTGGACAGATAGGTCGAAACTGCTCAGAATCGGACAGATGGGTCGGAACTGCTCAGTATCATACATATGGGTCGGAACTGCTCAGAATTGGACATATGGGTCAGAACTGCTCAGATCTGGGATGGGATTTCTTTCTCCTGATTACGAACTAATATTAGGGATTGACGAACAGATTATTAGGGATTGACGAATTCAGGCGAGTACATATTATAAAATATAATTACTAAACTGATTATGGGATTTGCATTAAATAACGATCAAATCAATTTGATTATATGATTAATACTTATTTATATTGAATAAATATGCCAAAATCAAAAATAGGGAAAGTTTTTAATAGATCCAACTTATCTAATTTGATTTCAGCATTATCTTGACGACAATTTCATAACTACGTTGATATCAATCATCCATATAAAAATAATAATTAAAAAAAAAATTTTGATTCAATCTAGCTCCGTGGTATAGCTTCGTGCATGATAACATGATTGAGGAGAATCAGAGGTGAAGGAAGGAGATGTAGAGATAAGAAGAAGAACCATCATATTAGAGAGATTAGTAGTTCTATTACATAGGTTACAATATATACATATAAATGGATAACCCATGGGCCATACATCCATAGGTCGTAGGCCCTGTAACATAAACTATATATTGAGATAGACTAGATTAATTTGTATCATCGCTTATTGATAAATGAATCCTTCAATCGAGTCAATTATATGAATATTTTTATTTTGATTTGCATCACTAACATTTTTTATAAACTATGTTATAACACTTAGGTGATGCCAAGCTTCCAACTCAATAGTAAAATACATCAATGCAACTCTACATATTACCGGTATGAATTATGGAATATCACGTAGTCTTTACCTTGACCCAATGCAAAATACAATTCTCCACATAACAAATCTAGACTGAAAAAGCGGGGGTCTAACAACCTCACCCAATTTTTTGATTAGTAATTTATGACGATTGAACAACGCACAACATGTATTATTTCAATTATATAACGAAATATAATACATAAAAGAAATAACACAGACACCAGAATTTTGTTAACGAGGAAACCGCAAATGCAGAAAAACACCGGGACCTAGTCCAGATTAAACATACACTGTATTAAGCCGCTACTGACACTAGCCTACTCCAAATTAACTTCGGTCTGGACTGTAGTTGAACCCCAATCAATCTCACACTGATCCAAGGTACAGTTATGCTCCTATGCCTCTGATCCCAGTAGGATAGTGCGCACTTGATTCCCTTAGTTGATCTCACCCACAACCAAGATTTTCTATGACCCAAAGTCGAAGACTTTAGCAAACAAATCTGACTCACACAGAAAAGTCTACAAGATAGATAAATTCATCTCCCACGAATAAACCTATGAGTTTTGTTCCGTCTTTTGATAAAACAAAGTGAACATGAACCAATCAATAAAACCAGACTTATATTCCCGAAGAACAACTATGTTTTATCAATCACCTTACAATAGTCTTAATCGACGCAGCGAAAAAAGATATTGTGGAATCACAAACGATGAGACGAAGATGTTTGCGATTAATTTTATATCTTTCCTATTGGAGATAGAAATCTCAAGCCAATTATTACAATTGTACTCATACAATAGAAACAGCAAGATCAGATTACACAACTACAAGAAAAGTAGTATCGGTCTGGCTTCACAATCCCAATGAAGTCTTTAAGTTGTTAACCTGGTTTTAGAAGAAGAAAACCAAAGGTTAAAGGAGAATCTACTCTAGCTTAGCAAACTAGTATCACACAGAATGTGTGGGGATTAGGTTTCCCAGTTGTTAGATATCTCCCTTATATAGTCTTTCAAATCAGGGTTTGCAATCAATGTTAGCTTAGTAACAAAGCATTCAATATTCACCGTTAGATGAAAACCTGATTAGATACAAACTAATATCTCTCAACCGTTAGATCGAAACTTAGCTTGCCATACACACATGTACTTGACGATTTTTGGTTTGTGTAACCGTACCCAAACGTGTACAATATTTGGTTCAATATTAGTCAACCAAATGGTTAGCCAAATGATAATTTTCATATCAACCATATTATTCTTCACCATAACTAGTCCAAATGACTCAAATGAACTAGTTAGAGAGTTGTTCAATTGCTATGAGATATTATGTACTACACAAGACACAGTTGAAGCAAAAATGATGTGATTCACTTGAATCAATTCATGAAATATAAAACCACGGTTTGCGATAGCATTCCTTAGATAATTTAAATAAGTTCACGAACATCGTTTTTAGACATAACCACTCAAGTTTGTAGACTGGGTTCGCGGACTTAAGTTAGCCGGTTGGAGTTCACAAACTCCAGCAGAAATTATCGGGTTCGAGAACTTCCGTCAGTTCGCGGACTGAGTTCAAGGACTGAAACAGAACTACAACTCTAGCAGAAATTCTCGGGTTCGAGAACTACGCTCGTTCGCGGACTGAGTTCGCAGACTGGGTTGACTGCTCAAGTTACAGTTTTCACTTGATCAACAAAGATCGCAAACTTCGGTTCAAGTGCTAAGAACTTATACATATATGTGTTACCACAACAATGTTTATATCCCCCAGTGTTTATATTGTCTAAACTCTCATTTCAATCATTGAAACATTCTTAGAGGACGTCATATAGTTGTTATTCACAAACTAGTTTTCGTCAGAGCAATTTCCAAAGTGATTGAAACATAACATGACTTTCGTCACTAGGCAAAGATGAACTTGGAAAAAGCGAAAGCTTCACCAACACACATTTCAATAAATAGATAAGATATATATACTCAGCTCAAAATGCCTCATGTGTATATCTTTAGTCTATATAGTAAAACGACTTTTATCTCAAGATAGGAGATAGAGTAGATAGAATTTTGAGTGATAGATAAGTTCAAGTCTCCACATACCTTTTAGTCGATGAAGATCCACTAGTTCCTTGAGTAGTCCTTTGTCTTGTATGATGATTTCCACGGAGTTCTTGAGCTCAACTACACTTTCTATCCTAGTCCGAGACCTTAGCTATAATAGACTAGAAATCAAGACTTTATAGTTTTGATCACTAACATTGACAAACATGCTTGATATAGCAACACATGCGAGTTTGACCGAGCAATGCTCTAACAATATCCCCCTTTGTCAATTTTAGTGGCAAAACTATTAATACATATGGAATACAAAAAAAATATAAGTAAACTTTGTAGCTCATATTCCACATGTCTAATCTTCAACAATACTCGAAATCTTTGTCACTTCCAAGTAGTCCAATGATCCCAAAGGTTGTAAGTTTAGCATCATCGTTATTGAAAATCCGTAGCTATAACAATGAGAAAAGTATCGGTTCTCAATTATTGTTATACAGTGTCATAGTATTATTACACAACGTCAAAGTCAAATTGCATCACAATTTCAACAACAATACTATGGCGATACTTCACCCCCCTTAGTCAATACTCCATCTCACATGGAAACCTCTACCCCTTACATAATGATCCAAAAACCATATGTATTTGTAGTGTGAACTACATATTAATTCTCCCCCTTTTTATCAATAAAATTGGCAAAGGTACAAGAACGGGATCCTAATGAAATTTCCGTAAGAGACATTTCATGACCAAAGGTAAATGTGTATCATCTTGTTTAGATGTAATCATAAAGGCGAAGCTAAATGCATTCATCAAGGAGTTTATAAATATAACACCTGGTATTTTTGAACCCGGACTTAAAGCCCGTTTCAACTTATAAGAGTTGACGTAGTGATTCGTATATATGTGTGTGTACAAATCCTAGTCCTTTTATTATAATTTTTGTGATTTTTGTGGGGTGTATATAGCTCAAATTAAGGCGTAGCTAGTAAAATAGTTAGCACATGGAATGATGGGGTCACTACCTAGTATAATGCATGGTTTTTATGGCTAGTAATTCGTGTGATAAGAAGAAAAGGTCTTTCTCCCACCTTTGCATTTACTTTTAGGGTTATAACTATTATATATTATTTTGTCATTTTCCTAAAACCCTAGAAAAGAAAAAGAAACCATCTCTTTCTTCCTCTTTTCATCTCTGCTACTTTACAAAAAGGAAAAAAAAAGAATCTGTTTTGTTACTTTATCTGCATGGAATACTACTTGCTTGGATTGCTAGGATATTAGGATTTTCACTTGGATTGCGTAAGAGGTAGGGGTTTCTCGTAATACTTAAAAACTAAACTATTTCTCATGTTTTGGTATCTGTTTCTGAAATATGTCTGTCAGATCCCTGTACACAAATGTCAGATGTCCGTTTCCTCGTTTATAAACAGAGTTCGCTTCTTGTCAGTGTTTTGTGATTTGAATCTGTTAAATAATTATTGTTTTGACCATTAATTTTTAGATGAGAACGCTTTAAAAGAAAAAAAGGGTTTTTTCCTATTGTATGGATATTTTTAACCCACCTGTTATCTTTTCACTGCACCAAAATGTCAGACTGAAAAGAAAAAATAATATTTGTTTTGAAAAAAAAAAAAAGACAGAACAGACCCATGTGACATAGTGATTTCAAAAGAAAAAAAAATCAATTACTTTCTGGATCAAGTACACCCCATCGTTTGATTTCATTTAATACTCTGTATTCAATCATTGTTAGTGGCTCTTTTTTTTCACAATTAATATCAGTTGGTAACTTTATTCACTCTCTCTTCTTTTTATCACTAGTAGCAGATTATTTTGTTATATCAAGTCAAAATGTAGTTTTGTTTTTCGCATCGAGATTTCTGACTGATTTTAAATCATTCCTTCCTGAGTCACAGTGTTTTGATATTCAACTGTTTTATAAATATTTACGCGCAATTGATGGGAGTCTGACAAGGTAGTACATGGTAAATGCATATCGGCGCATAGTGGTTTGGTATACACGGATAATTTCTATTTTTGGGTATGAATGCATTTTGTGTGTTATTATTAAATATTATATATAAATGCATTAATTAAATTTGATGGGATTTCAGACGTGGTTGTCTTTTTGTATGTAACTGGTGTACTAGTAAGAAATGAATTTTGGATACACATATCTTTCTCTGATGCTGCTGTTGAAATGTCAGGCCTTTATGGCATCCCACCACTGGTGGCTACCCTGGGAAGACTGTTTGGGGAACAATATGGTTTGTTACCGGAATAACTCCGACACTAGATTAGGACCTACAATTTTAGGTTGGTTTATGTGAGTAAAAGGTGTAAGTAATTTCAAAGGATTTTGACTTACATGGGTTTTATTTATTTATCTTTATCGGCTGCATGATTTAATTTTCGATGCACTATATTATTTTTTGAAATTCCTACTGAGTTGTGGTTTGCTAACCCCAAATTCCTTTTCCTCTCCCCACAAAGTTTGAGGAGCAGTTAGCGCGGTAAGCGGACTTGGAAGCTTACGTCATAGTACTCAGATGTTAGTATTCTCGCAAGACACTACTATATGATATCACATGGATAATGGGTACTTTTATTGATTATCATTTTTATTACTTTGGAGTTTTCAAGTATTTTAATAAGAGACATTTCTAGTTTAATAAAATTTTAAATTATTGTTCTTACTTTATTAATTTTGGAACATCATCAGTGATTATTATTTGGAAACTCTTTACTTGGAATTTAATTTGGAAATAAATTAAGTGATGTTGTCTTCATTCATTTTTTACTTCTATTCTGTTTTACTATTATTTAGCAAAAATAAATAAATTAGCTTGTTCCATAGTCATGCCTCAAGAATCCGGCCTTGCTAGTTGGGTTGGACTCAACCCATTGTGTCAAATCCAGTTCAATAGAAGCCCGAATTTTTGCGGTCGTGACAGCTGGTATCAGAGCATGGTTATGATTTACTTGGGTCGTGCGTGTGGACTTACTAGTTTTGAAAGTTTGGTTTAAAAAAAAAAACTTGCACTCTGATTTTTTTTTTATTATTTATTTATCGACTAATGATATGAAATGATTTTGAGAATTAGGTTATGTTTTTCCTTATTCTTTTTGGAAAATTAAATTTATTTAGTTTTCATCAAGTTTTGCATATTTAATTTACTTTGGGGTTGGGGTAAATAACTAAAAGATTTATAAAATAAAATATGGTGTGTATTAGTTAATATAGGATTTCGATTTAGATATTAACATTAGTGCGCGTTTCTCTCTATTTAGAAGATGCCGCCTCGTCGTGATGCCACCAATGGTGATAGACGTATTTATGAGTCTATTTTGGTCTCAATTATGTATATTGTTAGTGCTCGATTTTGTAGTTATTTGATTATTTTATATCTTTGTAGGTATTTTTGGTGAAATAAGCTTTTGCGTCGAAATTGGCTCAGAAAGTGGTTTTTGCGCTCGTGGGAAAAAATTACTATTCGTACCCTCAGATTGGATAAGGGGCACTTCAATTACTAATGGGTACTTCAATTATTAAGGGGCACTCTAATTGCTATTCACACCCTACGGATATTGGCACCCCAGTACTGGATAGGGGTTATCTTCTCTCCTTCACGTTCAAAAGCAGAAAAAGGCGGGAAAAATGGGTTATGAAGAACCAGAATTAGGGTTTGTGATTTGAAGATGTTTTAGGGAGATTAAATGGATGCAATTGTTTGGGTATCTTCGTTTTGGCCTAACAGGCCTGGTAAGGTTGCAGGATTGGGTCAAATTTGTCTAGGATTCGATATTGGAACAAAACAGGGAAGTTACGGCTCAATATGAAAGTTATGTGGGATTATAGGGAAGATTTATTCCATGTAGGATTCTGTTATGTCATGAAGATAATTTTGAAGGAAAGAGATACCTGGGAAACCGCGAAGAGAAGAAAAACTAAGGAAATAAATCAATCCCGAAGGATTATTTCCCGTGAAGAAAAGAAAAGAATAATGGAAGATGACTTGGGAGATAATTTAGCTTGAAGTTTATAAAAGGGTTGTACTAGTTCCAAAAAGGGGGTCGGGAGTTTGGGGTAGCTGCAGAGCTAAGAACAAGGATGCAGAGAAGAATTGCAGCAGCAACAGAGAAGAAGAAGGAAGAGTTGCAGACGACAGAAAAGAAGTGTCGTTCTCAAGAACACGAAGAACAGACTAACATGCGCAGTCTTATTTAAACAGCACAAGAGAAGTGTATTGTTCATCAGATCACATATTTCATAAGCTTGTCATCTTTTCTCTGTAACAGTTCAACACCCGTTGTAACGGCTGTTTGTAACGTTGCTACAGCGTTGCAAACTGTCTACTTTATTAGTTTTCTCTTGTTTTTCACCTATTTGAGCTATGAACTACATTTTTTAGCACGTGAATAATATGAGGAGCTAAACCCCAACACTGGGATGACAGAGGAAGCCATATTTCATGCGTGTGGTAATTATATTTAATTCTTTTATGACTTTTTGCATGGATTATTAATTGTTATATGGTTTTTATTGAATGGTTGTGAATTCAATTGATGGTTTATACTTATGTTAAGTCTTTTGATATCCCATGCTTTAGATTTACAGTCATTGCTTTTCCAAAATCTACCTTGGCAAAGAAACAGAGTCAATATTCTATTTGAGCTATAATTGTCTAGAATAAATCTATGAATCGCATGAATGAGAATTGGTGGAGTCCTGAATCCAAATACTTCTTGATCTTGTGACAATTTTGTGTAAATATTTTGTTTATTATTTCTAAAATCGTATCTCATCAAGTCCGAGAATCAAACCCTTTACTTACCACTTTCAAAACTACATCAGTTTTTGGCGCCGTCGCCGCGGACTTGTATTTAGGTTTAGGTTTTAGGTTTTGTATATATTTTATTTTATTATTTTATTTTATTTTATTTTTTGTTCTATTTTACGTCTTGGATATTTTTGTTTTTGGTGTGCAGGTTTTGCTTCAAGCTAAAACTGGAAAATTGGACTTGCCTAAAATAGTACAAAAACCTAAAAAAAAATTGTTAGTTTTTTTTTCTTTATTTTTGGAGTTGTATATATTGTTTGTTTATTTTTTTTATTTTATTTTTAGTATTTTGTTTATTAAAAAAAAAAAAAACATGTGCACACACCAATTGCATCGTCAGACTACCGATTTTAGAAAAACTCATGGATTAGTAAGTTGAACCCGAGCCTTGGGCCTTATGGGAGTTACCAGCTGAAAGTCCACAAACCTCAGCCTCGTACCTTTGAGTATATTTTGTTGTGGTAACCTGAGCCTACCTATTTTAGTCAACCTTGCATTTGCACATGTACAATAGAATATCGAACTGGTATTATAATAGCCAATACAATGATTATTCGACTGAGCAACATGGACATTATTCTTGTTATGACCATAGTGTGAATAGTGGTTGGGAACTCCAACCTTTTCAAGGTTATGGTTCATACCATGGTGATCCTAATTACTATTCGCACGTGCACCGGTCATACGAGCAAGAAAATAAGGAATATCATAGTACTAGTTCCTCGTCTTTGGACGACTTAATTAAACAGTTAAAAACTAGTCCTTATGATCATTATGTTCCTATTCTTCCTCTAGAAGAGTCTCTCAAGATAATAGTTAATCATCCTGGTCATATTCTTTCTCTAGAAGAGTCTCTCAAGATACTAACTGAAAATACATATAAGTTGAGGAACGAAAGACTTACTCGGAATAATCTTAATTTCCATTATAGTGTTTCCAATAGTACCCTTGAAAACGAGGATAGTTATTCACATAATCAAGATGACGAGGTTAGAATTGGTAACACTACTTGTTTAGATGAGGTTCAACCATTTTCATGTTCTTATAATGATGATTATGATGAGGATAGTGTTGATGAAAAATTTGAAATATGTAGGCATAGTGATCGGGAATTTGCTACTCCAATTGAGCTTTATAATGATGTTACTTCTAGTTCAAATCCAAATAAGTTTAATGATTATTCACCTATTCAAAAGGACGAGGATTTGATTAGATATACCACCGTTTTAGATGATGTAGTATTTCCTTTTGATTACGAAGCCGATAATGGTTTAGAGGAACGGGTTTATTCTGAAAATCCTGTTTTAGAGTCCAAGGATTTAGAAACAATAGTCTTAGACGAAGAAGATAAACTCGTAGAGATTTTAAATATGCATGAGGATGCGTCACCTAAATATGACCCACAAGAAGCAATTGACCATTTTCAGGATTCTGATGATCTAGAAATTAGGGAAATTATAGCTAGTCTATCTAGAGACACCCAAAACTCTAATTTTGGGGGTGATTATCATTCTCCATGTGCCTTAACTTTAGATCTTACAGAGATCCCTCACTTGGGACTTGACATATGTACCTCTACCATTTTAAAAGATCATCTTCAGACATGTATTCCCGAACCTAATGATGTCCAAGAAGAAGTTCAGTTGTTAGAAACCCATCCTCTGGTTGATGTGGTTTACCTAGGCTATGATACCCAGATTGATTTTGTTTCCCCACCAAATATTTTTCAACCAATTGTGGGAATGTATAGATTTCAAATGTGTCAGTTATTAAGTTTTGAAACTAAACCTAATTATTTTAGGAAAATAGAATTGACACATTTGCTTAAGAATGACCACCACTCTCATTATGGTCAGTTGTGTAAGTCAAATCTGATTGACTTAGAGGATCCTCAATTATTCAGGTTATTATTATGTGCTTCTAATTTTTTCCAGACTTTAGAACCTGATCTTTTCAATCTTACTTATGAGGAGGGGCAACCCACGAAAATATTTTATTTAGACCCCTTTATTGAATCTGAACCACAACTAGATGTAGTTGTCTTAAACAGGAAACTAGGCAAGGATGTGCTATGTTTATTCTTGGCATGTTACAGTTTCCTTTTATTTGTGTTAACACTTTTTTATGCAGATGATCTACAGTTGTTCAGGCTATTGATATATGATTCGAGGTGATTAATTCTTTCTTGTGTCTGGCTGAAAACGTTAAACTTAGCACTTCTTGGGAGGTAACCCAATACTCATGCAACACGGTAATATCTTTCCTTAACTCTTTTGCTTCAAATGGTAACAGTTTCTCCTTGTTCATGCTTTTAATTTCATCTTTAGAACATTGAGGACAATGTTAGATTTAAGTTTGGGAGTGTGGGAGAAACTTTTTAGTTGCAATTAATAAACTCCAGAACCTAGGAATTTATGCTTATTAAGGATGGCACTAACCAATCTAAGTGGATGGAAGCATTTTGGTTGTAGGGGTTGAGGAACCAATCTGATTAGATGGAAACATCTATAAGAGTCTATTCATAAAAGCAATGAGCTCAGGTGTTAGAAATAACATGGTAGTTTCGCCATATCTCGTTGAGTCCTTTTCACTTCTATTTTTATTTTATTTCTTTAAAATATGTTTTTCTAAGTGATTAGGTGGGGCTCATGATTCAAGTTGTTACCACTGCTAGGGTGAAATAGAGTGATTGAGTTACTAAAAAAAAAAAGACCAGACCAATTAGACCAAATGGAATAAAATAAAAATAAAAATAAACACTTAGATAGCAATATGTGTGTGTTCTCCATGTCTCCGTCGCCTAAACAAGCGTGGAATGCAGGATCCACGGGAACTATCATGTAATATGCTGACAAGAAGCATGCGCTTAGATCCAAAGATCTAATCATGCAGTTAAAAAAAAAATGAAAAATGAAAAGTTTATTATTGTGCGATAAATTGACCGCTGGTTCCCTTGTGTATGCCAGACGAGTTGATCTAGAATTAGGATTATCGACCACTGGTTCCCTTATATATGCCAATTGTGTTGATATTAGTCAGATCAGTATCTCAGTCCATTAGGATAGGTTCATTTTGGAAGTGGCCTTCAGACAGATATGAGAAACACCGTTCACCTAGTCAACATCAAAACCATCTATGTTTTTATATATCCATCTCTTAATCTATCCATGTGATTGGTTGACTCCGGTTATGATGTCCATAGTGCGACTATCTGAGTAGAGCTCTATCACTTATATATGAATTTTAGTATGCTTGAGTGCAAACTCGTGTACAGCAATTGGAATTTCGCATCAGGGTATTTCCTCCTGTAGTCAATAAGTATGCCAACCAAGGAGATTCTTTAGTTCCTTCCAAGGTTCTGCGTAGATAGCTAGGGTCTGGAGTAAAGGTTTTGTGGGTATATCTCTAGTAAGCCCTCACGAGACTATAACTCGGCCACCTAGGGGTTTAAAGGGTTATTGCATACGCTAAATGCAATCGACGATTCCTGCGACAGTGAGTTGGGATTTTATTTTGTAGATTTGATTTGCTCAGGACTGGCGAATAATAAGTTTGGGGGTATTTGATATACGCATTTATGTGTCTATTTTGGTCTCAATTATGTATATTGTTAGTGCTGGATTTTGTAGTTATTTGATTATTTTATGTCTTTGTAGGTATTTTTGGTGAAATAAGCTTTTGCGTCGAAATTGGCTCGAAATGTGGTTTTTGCGCTCATGGGAGAAAATTACTATTCGGACCCTCGGATTGGATAAGGGGCACTTCGATTACTAAGGGGTACTTCAATTATTAAGGGGCACTATAATTTCTATTCACACCCTACGGATATTGGCACCCCAGTACTGGATAAGGGCTATCTTCTCTCCTTCATGTTCAAAAGCAGAAAAAGGCGGGAAAAATGGGTTATGAAGAACCAGAATTAGGGTTTGTGATTTGAAGATGTTTTAGGGAGATTAAATGGATGCAATTGTTTGGGTATCTTCGTTTTGGCCTAACAGGCCTGGTAAGGTCGCTGGATTGGGTCAAATTTGTCTAGGATTCGCTATTGGAACAAAACAGGGAAGTTACGGCTCAATATGGAAGTTACGTGGGATTATAGGGAAGATTTATTCCATGTAGGATTCTGTTATGTCATGAAGATAATTTTGAAGGAAAGAGATAGCTTGGAAACCGCGTAGAGAAGAAAAACTAAGGAAAGAAATCAATCCCGAAGGATTATTTCCCGTGAAGAAAATAAAAGAATAATGGAAGACAACTTGGGAGATAATTTAGCTTGAAGTGTATAAAAGGGTTGTACGAGTTCCAAAAAGGGGGTCGGGAATTTGGGGTAGCTGCAGAGCTAAGAACAAGGCTGCAGATAAGAATTGTAGCAGCAGCAGAGAAGAAGAAGGAAGAGTTGCAGATGACAGAAAAGAAGTGTCGTTCTCAAGAACACGAAGAACAGACTAGTAGGGGAAGTCTTATTTAAACAACACAAGAGAAGTGTCGCTGTTCAACAAATCACATATTTCATAAGCTTGTCATCTTTTCTCTGTAACAGTTCAACACCCGTTGTAACGGTTGTTTGTAGCGTTGCTACAGCGTTGCAAACTGTCTACTTTATTAGTTTTCTCTTGTTTTTCACCTATTTGAGCTATGAACTACTATTTTGAGCACGTGAATAATATGAGGAGCTAAACCCCAACACTGGGATGACGGAGGAAGCCATATTTCATGCTTGTGGTAATTATATTTAATTCTTTTATGACTTTTTGCATGGATTATTAATTGTTATATGGTTTTTATTGAATGGTTGTGATTTCAATTGATGGGTTATACTTAGGTTAAGTCTTTTGATATCCCATGCTTTAGATTTACAGTCATTGCTTTTCAAAAATCTACCTTGGCAAAGAAACAAAGTCAATATTCTATTTGAGCTATAATTGTCTAGAATAAATCTATGAATCGCATGAATGAGTTTATGGTGGAATTCGAAGTCCTAGTATTTCTCGTCATCGTGACAATCTTTTGTATATATATTATCTTTATTTTTAGTATTTTCTCGTTTTACGTCTGAAATCGAATCTCATTAAGTCCGAGAATCAAACCCTTTCTTACCACTTGTAAAACTATATCAAATGGTCGTCAACCAAGTGGAGAAGAGGGAGTGGATAGAAGGGAACGCATGGAAGCTACCCTTGACTGAGTTGTTGGGACATTGGGAACACTGGTACAGGTTGTTGAAACCCAACGCCAGGGTAGAGTGGACTTAGAAAAGTTCTTAAAGGTGGTTGGAAGGAAAGAATTTAAGGGGACTGAAGAACCTCTTGAGGCTGAAAGGTGGTTAATGGGGATACAAAATGAGTTTTTAGCCTTAAGAGTGGAAGAGAATGACAAGATCCGTTTTGCTACATACCTTTTCACTGGAGATGCTGATTTTTGGTGGGATTCGATAAAACGAGTCTGAAATGTTATAGTCTGGGCAGAGTTTGAAACATTGTTCTTTGACAAGTATTTTCCTGAGACAGTCAAAGCCCAGATGTGTGATGAATTTGCAACCTCAGCTCAGGGAGACATGATGGTTTCTCAACTTGTAGTTGCAGGATTTCCCACACTACACCCTTGTTAAGATCTTGCTATAATTAACTCACAATTGAAGATTAAAAACAACACTTTATTATTTTGTTCTCAGAAATGTTTACAGAAATGGAAGAATTCAAGATTACAACTATTCTCTTGAAATTTCTCTCTCCTCAAGACTTTCTTAACTCTCAAAAATACATCATCCTTTTCTGGACACATTGGGTCTATATTTATAGGGTAGTTACATAGTGGATGACATCTAGGTTTTCCTCTTATTTCGGGTTGATTCTGCGATTGTACCGCGATAGTTACAATGTTAAATCTCGCAAGTTTTGTAACCATCGCAGAACAAACATACTTTTCTCAAGTTTTCTTCAATCGTCAGTTATTACGTCACTCTTTTGAAGGCTTTTGTGACACTCGTGAAGTATAGTCGAAGATTTTGCGGTGATTCTCGCTGGGAAGTGTCGTTAATCTCGCAGAGAATATCGTTATGGCGATATTCTGGTCCTACATCTTGCCTCTTCTCATGTCTTTTATGCGAAGAAGAGAAGATCATGAGAACTAAATGCCGCAACTACTTATCTTTTCACATCGATCTCTATTCTGACACGTTTCTATATCCTTCGCCAGCTGTTTTCATGCATTCTTCCTTCCAATAAATATTTGACACGTCCTTTCTAACCGCTGTGATCTGACCGTTCATTTCTTTTCTTTGCATTTATTGCGTTCATCTTCTCGAGAAACCTCTTCTTCTATAAATACTCCTTTCATTCTTTTCTTTTCCTCTTTTTACTTTCTTCTTCTTTCGCTGCGTAACTTCTCTGCAAGTTTACCGTTCTTCCGTAAATTGCGCGTCTGTCATCGCTGTGATTTCTTTCTTATTTTTCAACCTTTTCTTTCATTCCCATACTCAAAAATGGTTGCTGCTGGTGCTAAAAAATTGACTGCTTTTAATGAGATGCGAGAAAATCTCAAAAGCAAAGGTTTTACCTTGTCTACAATTCCAGGTCAAAGCCCTAAATCTGAACTTTCTCTCAAACTATTTTCTGATCATCAATGCTCTCGCCATAAAATCATAGTATCGCTAGGTCAACTTGAAGATGGTCTTCCCCTTCCTCTCTATGACCCAGAACTCCCATTATTCTATCAAATAATATTTGACGAGAGGTTCTCGCGAGCGATATATCAATTAGGTGGAGATTGTATTAGATTGCTGCTTGAATATGCTTCTCGCGATGCTGATAAAGGATCTTGCTATCCTGAAGCTGCGAAGAATCCTCAATTTAAAGATGTTCTCATTGTCTCTGCAGATTATACTGTGGAGAATTTCTTCAAAAATTACAAGATAGTTCCTATGAAGAGGGATAGCACTTGCTGGGGTGTTCGCTTGAAGAAAGAGAAGATCGATGTTGAGAAAGCTCTCATGTTGGACATTGACTTTCATACACCTACTAATCAAGGTCCTCGCCACTCTAGCAATGACAAGTGGTTCATTTTTCCATTATGTCTTGAAGGTCCTTATATATCTGGTTCTCTCACATTACCTGCGAATCTCTCAGATTATGAGCCATGTGTCTTTAACTGGCCTGAAAGATCTAAAGAAGTATATCCTCTCAACTTTTTGCATTATTATTATTCACTATCTTCTTCATGTTTTTATATTCTCGCTAATTATTTTGATCTTTCTCAGATTGATAGAATGAAGCTCAGCTACCAAACTTTTAGGAAACCCAGCACTTTCTTAGCTCTTAAATCCTTCACAGATGAAGTAAGAAATATCGTTTTATTAGTTTTAACAATATATTGTAGCCCCTAATTCTTATCTTTATCTGTGTTCTCAGGAGATTGAAGAACTAGAACCAATAAAACCCGCGAGAACTAAGGAGAAATCTTTAAACGATAAATCTACTGTTCCTCCCAAAGGGAAGTCTTCTGCCCCTCGCGGTGAAGAATCTGGCGATCCTCCCTTGAAGAAAAGGAAAACCCATCCTTCTTCTTCTTCAACTCCTCAACCCATTCCAAAAAATCCAAGTGTTGATTTGGATAAGGACAATAATGATGAGGATTACAATGATAACATCTTCCCTTCTATAAAGAATTCTTCTGATTCTGATTCTTCGATGGCTCATTTATCCAATTTTTTTGGCAAGAATATGTTTGGTATCCCAAATGAGTATGGAGATGAAGCTATTAATAAAATATCCCAGTCCCTCTCCAAAGTCTGCGATGCTCCCATACTAGCTGACAGTGATTCCCTTCGCGGTGTTTCAAGATCGCTGACTCCAAGTCTCTTAAATTCACTTGGCAGCCTGGTATGTTTCTACTTGTTCATACTTTTTATGTATCTATTGATATTTTTGTCAGACATTGATTTATATAATTTTATCACAGGTTGGAAGAGCCGCTTTTGCTATTGCTTCTGATTTAGACAATAGGCGTATCATTTATGAAAAGAAAGCTGCTAATCTTAGCCAAGATAAAGAAAAACTAGAAGTTGAAGTTATTGAGCTTCGCAGGAAAAATAAGCAACTGGAGACTGAAGTTTCAGTTGACAAGCAAAAATTCTATAATCTTGATAAAGCTAATCAACAACTCTATGGTATGATTTATTTATTTTCTCTTTTAATTCTTCTCACCCTATCGCAGCTTATTCAAGCAACCATTTTCGCAGATATTTATGGTCTTACTGACGAGGCTACATTCTTCCAATCCTTTCCTGAACCTGTAGATGATAATACCCTTCTTGCTTGCCTTAATAGTTCTTTAAATAACTTCTCAGATGATAGGATTAGATCTCTCTCTATTGATGAACTTAAATCCAAACTTGATCTCTTAAAAGTTGAACATAGGTTCAATTTAAATTTAACCAACAAGTTTAAGAACCTTTATCTTAGTTCAAAGGAGGAAGTGAATAGATTAAGAAAAAGGAATATTGATCTTATTGATGAGAAGGATCTTGTTGTTAAAAACGGCTCCAAGGCCCTAGAAAACTTTCATAAAACTCTTCTTAATATTCAAACGGAAAGAGATAAACTTATCCATGAGAATGAAGATCTTCTTGCGAGGGAAACTCAAGTTAGATCTCGTCTCCTTATTAATAGCGATGATGAGTTTGCTTGGGCTGCGAAGATTCTTGATAATGCCAGAAATAATTTAGGTGTAAATGTTAGTCTGCGTGCTGATCAAGCGGCTTTAATTAAAGACATGATTTCTGAAAGAGAAGGTTATCACTCTTATGATTTCACTAAATTATTTCCTAATTGAATCATCTTTATATGTATTAACTTTGTTATCATTTGCTCGCAGCATCCGAAAAGAACTATCGTAAAAGATTTGATGAGTTAGAAGAAGAGAAAAGCCAACTCGCTGGAAATCTATCTTTTCGCAATGAAAAGTATTCTAGATTAAAGGAAAAATTGAAAATCTCATTTTCAAATTTTAGTAATGCCCTTCTCCGTGTTCGTAATGACGTTGTTAAACTAGTCTGTGATGATCATGGTATTCCTCATTCTACATACCCCGATATTGCAAAGGAAATTCCAGCTGATTCCCCAAATTTAGTTATCTCTGATAGCGAAGCTGAGGAGTCTAGCGAAGATGATAATGATGAAGAATTATTTGGCGAGGAAGAGAAATCTGACGTAGATAGAGATAATAATGATAATGATGAAGAAGAGAAATCTGGTAATGAAGAAAAATCTGAAAAAGAAAAGTGCTCTGATGAGGGTGGTGATGGATCTACTTAGTCTTGTTTCCTCTCTTTTTCTTCGTTGTAAATTTTGTACATTTATTTTTTGCTTCTCGTAACATCGCTGCGAGCTTCTCCAACTTGATGTGTAAACTTCTTTTGCTTTTATCTGTATGAATTAGAAAACAATTCTTTTTCTGCAACATAATCAATCAATCATAATTATTATCCTTTAATTATTTGTATGAATGTATCATCTATGCAATTTTATCATATGATGGATGAATAATAATTTCATCATTCTATGAATTCCCATACTTGCCTCTAATATTCATCTGCAATATAAAAAAAAATTGAGTAGAGATTGGATATTAGTTATGAATCAAATTAAATTTGCATCAATATCGGCGATGTAATCTCTAGTAATAATTGCATAACTTTATGATTTATGCGTAAAATTGCAAATCTCATAAATTATGCGAGCATTATCGCAATAATCTTATGGTCTTATTATGCCTTCCTAATTAAAGGTCTTATTTTGCCACATTTTTTCTTTCTGCGACAAAATCGCAGGACGTCTTTACATTTGTATGTATTGACCCATTGATCTTGTCTTATCAATATTTTTTCAACATCTCTGCGACAATATGATAAGTATAAACTCTCTTGGAAGAATTAAAACTTATGACATTGCCTTCTTGCGATGAAATCGCAGGACGTCTTTACACTTTCATGTAAAAACCCATTGATCTCATCTTAACTTTGTCTCTTTTGGCTTGTTGCCTTTGTATAACTTTCGTCACGCGACAATATGACAGGCCTAAATGTTCTTGCGATTATAAAGCCCCATGACATTGCCGTATTTAGACACTTATCAGCTCCCTAATGGAGGGTGCCGCCCTTATCTTCCCCCTGGTTGCCCCGTCAAGGAGGGCACATCGGCCATACAAGACTAGCTCCTCCCATCCAGATTTACCAACAACCAGCTGTTTTCGCAGCCTCTTGTCCTTTATGCCTATATGTCTTATAGTTACAAGACTGCACCCTAAGTGGGGTTTTCTTCAGGCCAAGTGCATCATATCCAAGACTTACCAAGAATGGCCAGGATAGTTTCGTACGCCCCGGGCACCCTTGGCTCAACCGTGTACCTCGGTGCCTTGGTCATAATTTTCACTTCTTAGAAGATATTCTCAGTCGTCCAACCAGGGTATAACCTTATATAGTTGGAAATCCAAGATCTCTCTCCTGGATAGGTTTTCTTTAACCCCAACATCTTCATGACTCAGGTTCCAGCAGCGGTATAACCTTATCACTGAGTCATGTAAAGAGATACCCCCTTATATGACGCACTATTAGGTCTTACATTTGCCTCTTACAAAATTTTATCCGCGAACTAAGGTGCACGCCATAAAGGTTCATCCCATTCTATTAATCTCTGCGAAGTTTTATTCGCGTTTCTCACGAGTATTGTAACTCTGATAAAATTTCATTTCTTTGATTTTCTTGTAAAATTTTGCAATTCTTTCAAATAGAGTACTCTTTTCAATTGCATTTTCTTCAAACAAATTCTGCGTAAGATTATTTAAACTTCATCATTTTTCCTTATACTTACTATCTTCTGGTTCTGCTTTTCTGTTACGTTTTGCTGTTTTTTCTTTATCTGCGAGCTGCTCGCCATTATCTTCCTCTCGCTGCTCTATTGAATCAATCATCAATCTTTCACATCTATGTTGTTGCTTGATGTTGTACTTCCAATTGCTCTTCTTCTCAGCTCTTTCCTCGCAAGATTTTATATCAATCTCATAACATTTCTTGCTTTCTCCCCAATCTCCCTTAATAACTCCAACACCATTAGGATGAGGAAATTTAACACACTGGTGGAAAGTAGATGCTACACCTAATATCCCATGTAGCCAAGGTCGACTAATCAGGACATTGTAAGGTGATTCAATGTCAACAACATAGAACAAAATCTTGGAAGTTATCCTTTTCAATGGAATCCGTATTTCAATTTCCCCTTTGAGGTTATTGGAAGTACCATTAAAACCATAGATTTTATACGTTGATGGAATTAGATCTTCGTATCTTCGACCCATGGTCTTATAGGTATGATAAAATAGTATGTCAACTGAGCTTCTTGTGTCTATTATAACTCTATTGATTGCCCAAGAATCTTCATTTTCATCATCATTTTCTTCATCTTCTTCTTCTATTTGCTTTGGATTTATCTCTAATCTTACCACCAATGGGTTATCATGCTGCTCGCCAGGTTCTGGTACTTCTTGTGCAGTGAAAGATATAATTTTTTTTCTGCCATTCTTCTAATGGAAAGGCTCTTGCGATATTCATTATCTCTCTTCCATCTGTGTCTCTCGCGAAGACTCTGCTTAGAACATTATCATGGAAATCCTCTATAGAATGTACAATGGAATTACAAAACAAATTCTTTGCTTTAGCCCCAACTTCTATTACGAATGATTCCGCTCCTTTTACAGTATTTACCCTGTGAATTTATGGTGCTGGAGGCAATCGCTGAGATTATGGATGTCCTATTAAAAAGTGGTTTAGCTTTCCTTGGTCCATCATCCTTAAAATTATTCTCTTGACATTCCTGCAATCATTTACTGTGTGACCATGAAAGTGATGGTAAGGACAAAATTCTTGACTACGATTATTAGGATGTGGTTCTTTTCCCATATTCCATGGTGATGGTATATTTTCCATCAAAATGATAGCTTCCCAGATTTTTTCTATACTAGCATTTAGAGGAGGCATCTTAATTTCTTCCCATATGATCTTCTGATTTCCTTGGCTTCTGAAATTGTTTTTCCTCTGTCCACCATAAGTTTCTTGCGGTTGATCAAGCCTTTGAATCTTATTATTCCCACCGCGATTGTAATAATTCTTTTCCCTTTCATATTCTTTTTGATCTCGACTACCCATAGCTACCAACTTCTGCTGGTTATCAGTCTCCACTTTCTCTTGTTGTGCTTGCGAGCTGCTCGCCACATTGTTAATCATTTTAGGAAGTAAGCTCTCATTTGCTGCTACTGAATTGGTATTCGCGATTGGATATGATTTCATCTCATTTTGTTTATCCTCCAAAGCAATGTACTCTTCTTGTAGTTCTAGTAGTTCAGTCATAGTGATTGTATTATTGACTCTGAAAATTTGTATGTACAACAGATTGGTCGCGAACATTGCATTGATAAAAGACAAGATAAGATATCTCTCATCTACTCTTCCTGCCATCTCACTGCACATTGTCTTCCATCTTATGGTTAAATGTTTCATACTCTCGCCAACCCTCTGTTTTAACCCAAACACATCTTCAATACCTGGCCGCGATGAATTGTTGCTTATATATGCTCCTAGAAATGTAGCTTGTAAATGATCAAAATAAGTTATAGTATTTTTTGGCAATCCCTCAAACCATTTTAGCGCCTCGCCAGTTAAGCTAGATACAAAATACTTGCACAATACATCATCATGATTCTCCCATTGCAGTATACACCTAACATAAGCCTTAACATGTTGTACAGCATAGGTAGCTCCATCAAAAATGCTGGTTAATGCTGGTAAGTTGCACTTTGGAGGTATTCCTCTTAATTGTAATTCTTGAGTGAATGGAGTTCTCGCTGCTTCTTCAATAGCTTCATCAAGTTGCCTTCTACCTCCTTCTCTTCTGTTATTTATTATTCCCCTCATCTCTGCTAATTCTCTTAATATTTGCTCATTCACCGTCGAATTTGGTTCCATCGGTCTTTTTAATGCAGCTTCCCTTCTCCTGTGTTCATGTACCTCTTGTCTTGCGAGATTTTGTGTGTCTTCTTCTACACCCATATTCCTTCTTCTGCGATCTTCTGCTTCACCTTCTTCTTGCAATCGCAGCTGTACTTCTCTGCGAATTTCTTCATTTCTCTTCGCTGTCTTTCTATTCTCCTTTGTATTCTATCATACTCTTCCTGAATATTATTATTATAACGATTTTGTGTACGTCTCATTTCTCGATTTTCATGGTTATTCTGTCATACTGCCTCTTGGAATTCTTGTTCTTCTACTTCTTCCCTTAATATTTCTCTCCCGCGAGCTAGTCGTGCTTGTTCAGCATAATGTCTCTCAATTTCTTCCTCAATTATTCTTCGATTTCTTTGGATCTCTCGCCCATGTAATATCCTCCTACCTTCTTTTGGATTATCTTCATCATTTTGGTTGTCTCTTCCCTCTTGATTTCTGTTGTTAAATCTATTATCCAAATTTTCGCCACGCGGATCATGGCGATCTTCTATTACCTCTTTTTCTCTATGACGTTGTTCTTCATTTGGATTTTGCATTTCCTCTTGGATATTTCCTCTAGCATTTCTTATTGGAGAATTTTGCTTTAATTCTTCTCTTAATGATCTTGAATTTGATCTAACAGTACTTCTTGATCTTCTATTTTGTAACCTCAAATTCTCCATTCTCAACTCGTGATTTTGTCTTGTTAAATTTGCACGCTCTTCCGCCTCTAATCTTCTTTCCTCTTGTATTCTTTGTCTTGGATCATCTGTTGTTTCATTTTCATCTCCTCCATGAATTAATCCTTCAACCACTCCTTGATTTCTTCCTTCTCTTCTTCCGTCTCTTAATTGTTGATCTTCTACATCTTCCATCGAATCCGATCTCCAAGTATGCACACTCACTCTATCATAATCCACATTTCTATTTTGTATCGGTGTTTGTTGATTAGGTTGCGGAATTTTATCTTATCCTTCAATCCTTGTTCTATTTCTTCTTGTTCTTATCCTTGAAGATTCTCCTAATTCATTTGTTTCTTCTCCTGCAAGTCTTTTACTCCTCCTTACAGTTGTTGGTGGTTCTGATTTATTTCTTCTTCTTCTAGCCATTTCTTCAATTCTAACAATTTCTTCAAATCCTTAATTGTAATTAGAGATTTTTTAGCTTGATTCTCCCTGTTTCGGGCGCCAAAATGTAGTTGCAGGATTTCCCACACTACATCCTTGTTAAGATCTTGCTATAATCAACTCACAATTGAAGATTAAAAATAACACTTTATTATTTTGTTCTCAGAAATGTTTACATAAATGGAAGAATTCAAGATTACAACTATCTCTTGAAATTTCTCTCTCCTCAAGACTTTCTAAACTCTCAAAAATACATCATCCTTTTCTGGACACATTGGGTCTATATTTATAGGGTAGTTACATAGTGGATGACAGCTAGGTTTTCCTCTTATTTCGGGTTGATTCTGTGATTGTACCATGATAGTTACAATGTTAAATATTGCAAGTTTTGTAACCATCGCATAACAAACATACTTTTCTCAAGTTTTCTTCAATCGTCAGTTATTATGTCACTCTTTTGAAGGCTTTTGTGACACTCGTGAAGTGTAGTCGAAGATCTTGCGGTGATGCTCGCTGGGAAGTGTCGTTATGGCGATATTCTTGTCCTACACAACTAGACAAGAAGTTCATTGAATTGGAACATTTTGGGGATAACTTGGTCAATACGCCGTTACGAATAGCAAGAAAACTTCAGGATGCACAAAAACCTGCCATCCGTGCTAGGTTAGTACCATGTCGCCTAACCACTTATGAGGATGTTATTGATACTGCATTAGCTATAGAAGCGGACTGGGTCAAGAACCAGAAGGAAAGGGAGCCGAGATATACCAAGAGGAACCAGAAGACGGATCCATCGACTCATCGGAAGCGTCCGCGTACGGATAACCCTGGGAAGGTCGTTGCACTGATAGGGTGTAGAATACACCGTATTTACTATCTAGTAGTTTATGCTTTCTTTGCTATTTTTCTTGTAAATTATGTATTTTACGTGTGTTTTTGAGCTATTAGGGTGATACATATCACCATAGTATTGTTTTCAAAGTTGTGATACAATTGAACTTTGATGTTGTGTAATAATACAATGACACTGTGTAACAATGATTGAGAGCATTTGTTTTCTCATTGTCATGCTACGGATTTTCAACAATGATGATGCTGAACTTACAACCTTTGGAATCATTGGAGTACTTGAAAGTGACGAAGATTTCGAGTAATGTTGAAGAACCAAGGAGATCATGCATGTGGAAGAGAATCTGCAAAGTTTATTTTTTGTATTCCATATGTATTGATAGTTTTGTCACTAAAATTGACAAAGGGGGAGATTGTTAGAGCACTGCTCGGTCGAACTCAAAAGTGTTGCTATCTTAAGCTTGTTGTCAAGTTTAGTTTCCAAAACTATAAGTCTTGATTTCTAGTCTACTTATAGCTAAGCTCGAACTATGATAGAAAGTGTAGTTGAGCTCTAGGATCCACGGCGTTCATCATACAAAGATGAAGAACTACTCAAGGAATGGTGGAACTTCATCGACTAAAAGGTATGTGGAGACTTGAACTTATCTATTACTCAAAAAGTCTATCAACTCTATCTCCTATCTTGAAACGAAAGTCGTATTGCTATATAGACTTTGATTATACACATTTGCTATTTCTTGTAAATTATGTATTTTACGGTTAAGGGATTGTCATATAGGGTACCCCTTATCATTATTAGAGGTTGTAATTATCAATGGGTGTACTTATCATGGGGCGCAAATAGCCACCCCAATGATTGACCTAACCCTAAAATCAAGAATTCCACCATTCATTCCTAAAACTAAGAAGAGAAGAAAGTTGTGGCTAGAAATAAATCGAGAGAGAGCTGATGATACTGAAATCAGAGATGGGTGAAGAGAAAATCGTGAATTGATATCAATTGATTAACTCAGAGAAGGGTCAGATCGAGAATATGATGAATCGAAGATGGGTATGCGGTTTATTTTTGTTCAACAGCAGATGCAGATGATGGAAAGAACAAAGAAGAAATTGATGAGGGTTTCATGGTTGATTTGTGAATAATTAAATCTGCTGAGAGATTGATATGGAATTTGGGTTTCGAAAGTGGAAGTTGTTGATAGCAGAGATGGGTTTATGATTAACTTGAGTTGGATGTTGAATTAGAGAGTTGTTAATGGTGCTGAGAAGAAACCAATCAAGACGCTGCTGATACTCGAGAAATAAAATGGGGATCGATTTTCAAACAAGAAGATGAGGAAGAATTAATAAAAACTGGGTATGTATTAGTTGTTGCTGTTGAGATGAATTTCGCAACCTCAGAAATGGTGGGTTTGAATTGAATCAATGATTGAGTAACAGAGATGCAGTTCAGGAATGGAGGAGATTGGTGATATTTGAAGTTACATAGCATATGGGAGGAATGAATGGGTCTGTGGCTATGGGGATGTAGCAGGGAAGAACAATTGAACTATGAATGCTTCAAATTAGATGTATGTAGGTTTGTCACAGGAGAAGACCAAAGAATTGAGGCCTGAAATTTGGCCGGAGTCCTCAGAATTAAACAGAACTCGGCCGGATTTCTATTTCGGCGAGTTAACTCAGCGATCCCGATGAGCGATCCGATCCAGCTCAGCGAGTAAGCCAATCCAGCCGACTAAGACAACTGACTCAAAGTTGAATTGACTTTATTCTTTGACCTTTTGACTAACAGTTAACTGACGGTTGACCTGTTTGACCGTTAGTCATAACTATTGAATGAACGGAATATTCCCCTACCGGAGGAGAATCTCAGGTGGCCGGCGGCGGCGGATTCCGGCCTATTTCCAGCCAAAAACCCATTTTCCCGGCGAGCAAAAGTTGCAGAATTTTGTGTGGATTTCTCTCATGGGATGTGAAGAGTTGGACTTGGAATTGAATGAAGAATTTGGTTGGAATATGGAAAGAGGAGATGGAAGATTTGAGAAAGGCTTGGATTTGGAAATTGAGCTACAAAAGGAAAGGGATTCTATTCCTTAGAAGATATGGAGAACATTGAAGCCTATAAATAGAGAAGAACTTCTAAACTTCCATATATCTTTTTTGCATCTCTTTTGCACACTTTTACACACACAATACTTTTCTCTTTGTGTGAACTCCTTAATATGAGTAACTAATTTGATTGAGGATGAATTCCTAGTTCTTAACATGTTTTGAGTTTTGTTTTAAATCTACTTTGAATTTTCACATGATTATCGTTTGTTTTTACTAATATGAGTGTTTATGATTGATTGATAAGTCGTTTAGGATGCATACTAAATTGATTTGTTAATTTAATCTAAAGCTAGTGAAAGTTAGGGAATACGTAATAGTTTCTTGACTCTTTACACAAGTAGAAAAAACGAGACCTTGCGGAGGGATTCCGTGGAGCAATTGTGTGTGAAAACAACGCTAGAAAGTGGACCAAGCGAACCGAGTCTAACTACTAGTACTATACCTAAGTTCATAAATCTTAATGCGTTCGGGGAATTACATCTTGTAAGAGAACCTCAAGGTGGTTCTTTTGAATAGAATCTGATAACTAAGCGAACATGTTACTCAGTGAAATAAGGAATTTTGGGGTTAGCTAAGCCAACCTGCTATCCTACGGTTGGTGATAATCTGTGACTAATAAGAAGTGGAAAAGAACATAACTTTAATCATTGTTTTGCAGCGAAGAAGGATTCCTTGATCTAATCTCTCTTATTGATTTCTATTATATTTTTAATTGTTTTGTTTATTTATTTTATTTTCTTTTACTTATCTAAAACATACCCCCCTTTGTGACATTATAAGACAACTAGAATCTCGTGCTCCTCGTGGGATCGATCTTGACTACCCTATATTACTTGTTAATTAGGTAGTAAAGTATTAATTAATTTTTTGTGGTTACGACATGCATACAAATTTTGGCTCCGTTGCCGGGGAGCATCGGATGATTTTAGTTGTTTTCTTTTTACTTTTTGCTTTATTCTTGCTTTGTTGGATTCTTTATCGCATCTAACTTAGTTTTTGAGAATTGTTTTTCAGGTACCGGTTTTCCATGTATGGTGGACAAGAGCAAGGATATTACAACAATCAATACGGTTTTCAACCTCAACATCATGGCAACTTCCAACCATCCTTAGGATACAATCAAAACCAATCTTTTGGCTATGATCAAAATCCTATGGAGCCTTATGGATATTCTCATGCATATCAACAACCTTATGACGGGTATGTAAGTGGACAATCACAAGGATGGACGGATAATTATGCTTCTAATACATTGTTTTCTAGTAATGTGCAGACGGAAAGTTGGGAATATACTCCTCTTCATCGTGTTTTTCCTTCACTTTTTAAGGATATACAATCTAGAAACTCTATACACGGTGGTAAGCGTGTGAATGTCCGTAAACTTGCACAAAAGTTATACAAATTGGAAGATGATGGAGACTCGGAAGGCTTGTCGCATAAATTAGTAGGACCATTCATATGGAACTTAAACGACGTCGGGATAAAGGTTATGAAACCGATGAAGATTCTTATTATGGTGATTCCGATAATGAAGATGATTGTGTTGAAAAGGACCAACCTTTGGAAACTTTTGATGACGCTAGTGTAGTTTACTCGAGCCTTGATCTTAATAATGATCAATCACCTATTAAAAAGGTAGAGCTTGAGGAAGATGCATTTAGTTCTTGGAAAAAATTCCTTAGGGAAAGATATGAGTCCGCGGAGGTGTATGAGCGTTGCAACAATGAGGAAGTTATTCCAACTCCGGATCATAATAACGATCCTTCACCTATTCAAAAGGAGGAGATTGTGTGTGACTTGCCTATTGTTGTAAACGGTATAACACCATCACAAGAAGATCTTAAAATTTACACCGAAGAAGATTTTATGAGAGAAGAATGGCCCGATTCCGATGATGAAGATGTTGAAGAGGTGATGCTCGATAATGAAACCGAATTGATTGAATTTGTGGAAGACCCAATTGAACTTGCTAATGATTATGATGATGCCGAGACTTTGGTTAAGGTAGAAAATGATGAAGAATGGTTGCAAATTTTGATAGAGGACCACGATATGCAAGAGGTAAGTAATTCACTCGAATTTTTTAAGGATGAGGAGGATACCGTAATACAAGAGATTGTGCAAGGTTTGTATAACTCTTTGCATATTGATTCTTCTCCTTTACCTCTTATTGGTTTGAATGTTTGTGCTTCTAAAGTATTTTTGGATGACTTTGTTTCTAGATATCCACCATTGGAAACACTTGTTTCTAACACTATGCAGGTTTTCCAAGAGGAATACATGGAAGTTCCCAAATTCTATGTTCTTTATACACTTCCGGGTGTGGATAAGAATAAGTGTGGGGGAAATTTCTATCGGGCGATAATTTCACTATTGTTTTCTTGTGCTAACATTTGTATGGATCCCCAAATTTTTCGATTGTTAGTATATGGGGAATGAATCTTACAAGAGCCATGTCGGGTCGTCGACTTTAAAACAAGTGCTAAGTGGGAGGCAACCCACCGGTTTTGTATTTCTTATCCTTTTATTTTGCTTTTTATTTTTGTTTATTTATTTATTTTTCTTGTTCCATATCATATTAAGATTTCCCACCTTGAATTTACTTGGACGATTCAATTACATTGAGGACAATGTAAGGTTTAAGTGTGGGGGAGTGGCTAAGCATATAAAAAAAAAAAAAAAAAATTTTTTGCATAAAACTTTCAACTTTTAGAGATTTTAGAGTCACTAGCATACTTCTAGGTATGATTACATAGAGAATTATGACCGACATAATTGAACTTGGAAGTGTTAGGGAACTACGTTCGGATTTCTTGCTTGTTAGAGTGTTAAATAATGGATTTAATCATGCCGGTGATGCAAATTTGGTGAAGGGAGAAGTGCGTTATTAGAGTTGCTGATCAATCATTAGTGGAGACTACCCATTTTCATATCAACCAAGGCACCGACCAAAAATTCTTCCTTTACTAAAGAGCTTCTTTTGAGTGTGTGTCACCGTACGTTAATTCCGGGTAGAATGGTGAGCTACCCAATTTCACACCAATTTCAGCACTATTTTGATCTCTTGAGTGCTAATTTTTGTCAATCATGAGGGTGACGTCTATGGATGAAAGCCTCCTTCTTGTAGTTCGATTTGCAGTTAGCACCATTCTCTCACTCGACAACAACGGGTCCATAGAAACACCACAATTATCAACAAGGGAGCGACATCAAAATCTACAAGGAAAGTTGAAAAGGTTCAAGGTTTACAAGCAACAATGAAACAAGAAAAAGAGCAAATTTTTATATCCAAGTAAAGCAACATACAATGAGCAGATTTTACATACATGTTGAAGACTTAAAATGCAATGAGGTAATTCCATATCTAAGTATTAAGACTTATTTACAAGAGCGAAGAAAATTAAAAGGTGAGAATTATTGAAGTTTATGATTTCGAGATGATACAAGTTGTGAAGAATAAAGCGGTAAAGTACTTTTCCATGGCCATGGTTTATTTTATTTTTCACTTTTTTTTTGTATTTTGTTTCTCTTGTCTAAAAAAAAAATGAAAAAAAAAAAAAAAAAAAAAATAAAAGAAAAATATATATATATATATATATGAGACAAGAGAAATATCTATTATTGTTTTGTTTTGAATAAGCCGTGGGGAAGGAAAATTTATAAGGAAGTTTCAAGCAACATGGATTTTAAGGAAAAAGGTTACAAATTGTCGAGGATCTACGAAATTCAAGTGTTTATCACCAATAGTTGAAGCCGAAGACCAAGAAGATAAATACAAGGAGCGGAAGACGTTTCTTTTGGATTCCGTGAGAGTGGTGTTATCATAATTGGCAATCGGATGTGAAGGTAAGTAAGTAATCTCATCCTTGATATAAGTGGTTGATTTCCTTTCATAGAGATCGTTAGAAAAATGGTTTTTCAAAATGTTAAATGATGTGGGTTTTTCAAAATTTCGGAAGTTATCCTTCCTACCATTCAACGTGTTCCAAGAATTCTCTCTTCATTCCTACCTGCACACATGTGAGACCCATAAAAAAGCAGTCTTTTTGAGTGCAATTATCATAAAATCCTATTTTGGTGAGGCATAAGTCGAGGCGAAATGCTTATTGATCGTTTCTCAAACACGTGTTCTCTCATTATGGTGTGGTTATTTCTCACTCAACATTTAAGAATGAGAATGTGTTCTTTAGTATTTATAACTTCTTATTAATAGCATGCAGAAACTCTATGTCCTCATAACTTTTAGGATGCTTGGGACGCTGGAACGCTTTGAAATTTGTAAGTTTTAGTTTGATTTGCTCGAGGACTAGCAAAGTCTAAGTGTGGGGGAATTTGATAGGGTGTAGAATACACTGTATTTACTATCTAGTAGTTTATGCTTTCTTTGCTATTTTTCTTGTAAATTATGTATTTTACGTGTGTTTTTGAGCTATTAGGTACTCTGGATTCGCACGGAAGAAAACAAGGAGAAATCACCCAAATTGGGCAAAAAGGGAAAAATTGTCATTTCATAGGGCGAGCACTATCTGGAGCCCGGTAATGGTTAAGGGGCAACTCTTCTTGGAGGTGTACTAAACACAAACCAGCTACGGTTAAGGGATTATCATATAGGGTACCCATTATCATTATTAGAGGTTGTAATTATCAATGGGTGTACTTATCATGGGGCGCAAATAGCCACCCCAATGATTGACCTAACCCTAAAATCAAGAATTCCATCATTCGTTCCTAAAACTAAGAAGAGAAGAAAGCTTCGCCTAGAAATAAATCGAGAGAGAGCTGATGATACTGAAATCAGAGATGGGTGAAGAGAAAATCGTGAATTGAGATCGATTGATTAACTCAGAGAAGGGTCAGATCGAGAATATGATGAATCTAAGATGGGTGTGCGGTTTATTTTTGTTCAACATCAGACGCAGATGATGGAAAGAACAAAGAAGAAATTGATGAGGGTTTCATGGTTGATTTGTGAAGAATTAAAGCTGCTGAGAGATTGAGATGGAATTTGGGTTTCGAAAGTGGAAGTTGTTGATAGCAGAGATGGGTTTATGATTAACTTGAGTTGGATGTTGAATTAGAGAGTTGTTAATGGTGCTGAGAAGAAACCAATCAAGACGTTGCTGATACTCGAGAAATAAAATGGGGATCGATGTTCAAACAAGAAGATGAGGAAGAATTAATAAAAACTGGGTATGTATTAGTTGTTGTTGTTGAGATGAATTTCGCGACCTCAGAAATGGTGGGTTTGAATTGAATGAATGATTGAGTAACATAGAAATAGGGTAGTAGCTGGAATTGATGCAGTTCAGGAATGGAGGAGATTGGTGGTATTTGAAGTTACAGAGCATATGGGAGGAATGAATGGATCTGTGGCTATGGGGATGTAGCAGGGAAGAACAATTGAACTATGAATGCTTCAAATTAGATGTATGTAGGTTTGTCACAGGAGAAGACCAAAGAATTGAGGCCTGAAATTTGGCCGGGAAGTCCTGTAATTAAACAGAACTCGGCCGGATTTCTATTCCGGCGAGTTAACTCAGCGATCCCGATGAGCGATCCGATCCAGCTCAGCGAGTAAGCCAATCCAGCTGACTAAGACAACTGACTCAAAGCTGAATTGACTTTATTCTTTGACCTTTTGACTAATAGTTGACTGACGGTTGACCTGTTTGACCGTTAGTCATAACTGTTGACTGAACGGAATATTCCCCTACCGGAGGAGAATCTCAGGTGGCCGGCCGCGACGGATTCCGGCCTATTTCCGGCCAAAAATCCAGTTTTCCGGCGTGCAAAAGTTGCAGAATTTTGTGTGGATTTCTCTCATGGGATGTGAAGAGTTGGACTTGGAATTGAATGAAGAATTTGGTTGGAATATGGAAAGAGGAGATGGAAGATTTGAGAAAGGCTTGGATTTGGAAATTGAGCTACAAAAGGAAAGGGATTCTATTCCTTAGAAGATATGGAGAACATTGAAGCCTATAAATAGAGAAGAACTTCTACACTTCCATATATCTTTTTTGCATCTCTTTTGCACACTTTTACACACACAATGCTTTTCTCTTTGTGTGAACTCCTTAATATGAGTAACTAATTTGATTGAGGATGAATTCCTAGTTCTTAACATGTTTTGAGTTTTGTTTTAAATCTACTTTGAATTTTCACATGATTATCGTTTGTTTTTACTAATATGAGTTTTTATGATTGATTGATAAGTCGTTTAGGATGCATACTAAATTGATTTGTTAATTTAATCTAAAGCTAGTGAAAGTTAGGGAATACGTAATAGTTTCTTGACTCTTTACACAAGTAGAAAACACGAGACCTTGCGGAGGGATTTCGTGGAGCAATTGTGTGTGAAAACAATGCTAGAAAGTGGACCAAGCGAACCGATTCTAACTACTAGTACTATACCTAAGTTCATAAATCTTAATGCGTTCGGGGAATTACATCTTGTAAGCGAACCTCAAGGTGGTTCTTTTGAATAGAATCTGATAACTAAGCGAACCTTTTACTCAGTGAAATAAGGAATTTTTGGGTTAGCTAAGCGAACCTGCTATCCTACGGTTGGTGATAATCTGTGACTAATAAGAAGTGGAAAAGAACATAACTTTAATCATTGTTTTGCAGCGAAGAAGGATTCCTTGATCTAATCTCTCTTATTGATTTCTCTTATCTTTTTAATTGTTTTGTTTATTTATTTTATTTTCTTTTACTTATCTAAAACATACCCCCCTTTGTGACATTATAAGACAACTAGAATCTCGTGCTCCTCGTGGGATCGATCTTGACTACCCTATATTACTTGTTAATTAGGTAGTAAAGTATTAATTAATTTGTTGTGGTTACGACACGCATACATTCACCAAAACCTTGTTTTCACTGTGGAGTTGTGGGTCACTTCGCGAGGGATTGTACTAAACCGAAGCCACCTGGACAACTGAATGCAATCTCGGGGTGTTACCATTGTGGTAAGGATGATCATTTTGTAAGGGAGGTTCCTTTGCCCGCACCACCTAGGCCTCCAACTCAGAATCAGTTTCAGAATAATCCAAGGCCGAATTTCCAAACACGACAACCATAACAGCCTAGAAACAATGCACCACCCTTTCAGCCAAGGCATCAGCCAAATGTTCCAGGGCAGCTGAACCATATTTCTACTATTGAGAAGGGGACAGAAAACTCTGCGATTGAGGGTAATTTCCTGATCTTTAGTTCTCGTGATAAAGTTTTGTTTGATTTTGGAGCTACTCATTCGTTTATATCATTGCATTTAGCTGCTTATCTTGGTTTTGAACCAGTACCCATGGGGTTTACTTTGAACGTCTCTTCACCACTAGGAAATGTAGTATCCCTTAGTAAAATTTGCAAGGATTGTGAAATAACTTTTGGTGACTATAGATTAAAAATAGACTTGATACCGATGAGGCTCCAGGACTATAATGTCATTATTGTCATGAATTGGTTGTCACAAAACCAAGCTATCCTGGAATTTTTTGAGAAGAAGATATCTTTCCAATCATCTGATGGAAGTCGAGTGTCTGTCCAAGGAGAAAGGTGGAAAGTTATGAATCCATCCTTACCCGGAATGAAAAGGATGGATGAACCCGAAGAACACATAGCTTATCTTGCTCATTTGAGTGAAGAAGAGGATACCAAGGTGGTAGATGAAGAGTTACCGATAGTTCAAGATTTTCCAGATGTCTTTCCAGATGCATTGCCTAGATTACCACCAAAGATAGAGATTGATTTTGAGATCGAAGTGCAATCGGTAATCATGCCAATATCGATGCACCCATATTGTATGGCACCCAAAGAGATGAAGGAGTTACGGAAACAACTTGATGAGTTGGAAGAGATGGGATTTATTTGACCAAGTACCTCACCGTGGAGATCTCCTGTTCTTTTTGTACTCAAAAAGGATGGATCAATGAGGATGTGCATTGACTAACGACGACTGAACCAAATTACAATCAAGTATAAGTACCCCTTGTCGAGAATTGATGACCTTTTTGACCAGTTGAAGGGAGCATCTTATTTAGCAAAGATTGATCTTCGATCTGGGTACCATCATATGCGGGTCAGAGAGGAGGACATTCGTAAGACCGCATTTGGAACTTATTACGATCATTATGAATTTCTCATGATGCCGTTTGGGTTAACAAAATGCACCTGCAGTATTCATGGATCTGATGAATCGAGTTCTTAGACCTTTTGTGAACAAGTTTGTAGTAGTGTTTATTGACAATATTCTCATTTATTCCAAGACTAAGGAAGATCATGAGGAACATATGAGAATGGTTTTACAAACTCTAAGAGAGCACAAGTTGTATGCAAAGAGGAGCAACTGTGAATTCTAGATGACCAAAGTCTTATTTCTCGGACATGTTATCTCTAAGGAAGGTATATCTGTTGTTCCCGAAAAGATATCGGTTGTGAAAAAATGGAACCCCCAAGGTGTGTTTTTGATATTCGTAGCTTCTTGGGTCTGGCAGGCTATTATCGAAGATTTTTTGAGAACTTCTCGAAGATAGCAGTCCCTCTTACTCGTTTGACCAAAAAGGGGGTGAAGTTTGAGTGGACTATTGAGTGTGATAACGCATTTGAGGAGTTGAAGCGGCGATTAACTACGACACCCATCTTGGTTACCCCGGAACCAGTATTAGGTTATGATGTTTATTGTGATGCTTCAAGAAGTGGTTTGGGTGGAGTTCTTATGCAGAAAGGGAAGGTGGTAGCTTATGCTTCTAGACAGTTAAAGAATCATGAAAAGAACTACCCAACCCATGATCTGGAATTAGTAGTTTTAGTGTTTGTGCTAAAGATTTGGAGGCACTATCTCTATGGAGAAAACTTTATGGTATTTTCGTACCATAAAAGTATAAAGTACATCTTCACTCAAAAGGATTTGAACTTGAGACAGAGAAGATGGATCGAGCTTCTTACGGATTATGAGTTTAAATTGGAGTACCATCCTAGGAAGGCGAATGTTGTAGAAGATGCACTCAGTAGAAAAGAATCTGGATCCATAGATTATTTTGGAATGGTCAAGTTTGTGGAAAAATATGATTTCGTTGTTGAGTGGAACAATGAGAGGGAGTACTTTGCTCATGTTGTTGCGATACCTGAGATTGTTAAAATGGCCATTCAGGCACATATGTTAGATGACGGTTTGCAATAAGTCAAAGAAAATATGGGTACCACAGATCAACAAGAAGGATGGACACTAGGAGTCAATGGGGATTTTCGCTATAAAGGACGGTTATGTGTACCAGATATTGAGGAATTGCGAAAGGAAATTTTGACGATGGCTCATAAGTCTGTATTGACAGTTCATCCGGGAAGCACAAAGATGTATCAAGACTTGAAGCGCCAGTTCTGGTGGAAAGGTTTGAAAAGGGATGTTGCATTGTTCGTCTCCAGGTGTCTTACTTGTCAACAAGTGAAGGCTGAACACCAGCGACCGGCGGGACCACTTCAGCCTTTGTCAATAGCCGAGTGGAATTGTGATTTCATTTCCATGGATTTTGTCAAAGGATTACCTAAGACCCTACAAGGAAAGGATGGTGTATGGGTGATCATGAATCGTCTCACCAAATCGACACATTTTCTTCCAGTAAAGCAGACGGATATTGTTCCTATTTTATGTAACTTGTATATCAAGGAGATAGTTAGGTTACATGGAATTCCACTGTCGATCGTTTCCGATAGAGATCCTATTTTTACATCCAAGTTTCGGGGGAGTTTTCACTAGTTGATGGGATCAGGATTGGATATGAGTACTGCTTACCACCCTCAGATCGATGGTCAGTCCGAGCGAACGATTCATATTTTTGAGGATATATTAAGAGCTTGTGCGATCGACTTCAAAGGTAATTGGAGAGATCATTTACCCCTTGTTGAGTTTTCATACAAAAACAGTTATCAGTCCAGTATCGATATGGCACCTTATGAGGCATTGTACGGAAGACCGTGTCGAACACCGTTATGTTGGGCTGAGGTTAGTGAAAGAAGCGTCATAGGGCCCCAGATGGTTCAAGAGACAACACAGAAGATATGGATTATCCAAGACCGTTTGTGAATGGCACAAAGTCATCAGAAGAGTTATGCAAATATAAGAAGAAGACCATTGGAGTTCCAGGTTTGGGAAAATATGTTTCTAAGAGTTAGTCCTAGACCAGGCATTAAACGGTTTGGGAAAAAAAGTAAATTGGCGCCATGCTATATTGGGCCATTTGAAATTTTTCAACGGATAGGAGACGTAGCATATCGATTAGCTCTACGAACACATTTTGCAGACATATACAATGTGTTTCATGTATCCATGCTTCGTAAATACAATGCTGATCTGTCCCATGTCATCGAATGGCGAGACTTGCAACTGAATGACAATGTTTCTTATAAAGAAAAACTGTTGCGTGTAGTCGACTCAAATGAACAAGTTCTTCGGAGGAAGACCATCAAAACCGTGAAGGTTCTCTGGAAACATCATGGTTCTGAAGAGGCAACTTGGGAGCTGGAGTCCGAGATACGAGACAAATATCTGGAATTACTGAGAGGTAATTCTTAAACTTAGCTATGCCTCGAATTTTCGGAGAAATTATTTTTTTTAGAGGTTAATAGTATAACGCCTAGTATTTTTAAACCCGGCTTAAAGCCCGTTTCAACTCATAAGAGTTGACGTAGTGATTTGTATATATGTGTGTGTACAAATCCTAATCCTTTTAATATAATTTTTGTGATTGTTGTGGGGTGCATATAGATCAAATTAAGGTGTGGCTAGCAAAATAGTTAGCACATGGAATGATGGAGTCACTACCTAGTAGAGTGCATGGTTTTTATGGCTAGTAATACGTGTGATAAGAAGAAAAGGTCTTTATCCCACCTTTGCATTCACTTTTAGGGTTATAACTATTATATATTGTTTTGTCATTTTCCTAAAACCCTAGAAAAGAAAAAGAAACCATCTCTTTCTTCCTCTTTTCATCTATGCTACTTTACAAAAAGAAAAAAAAAGAATCTGTTTTGTTACTTTATCTGCGTGGAATACTACTTGCTAGGATATCAGGATTTTCACTTGGATTGCGTAAGAGGTAGGGGTTTCTCGTAATACTTAAAAACTAAACTATTTCTCATGTTTTGGTATCTGTTTCTGAAATATGTCTGCCAGATCCCCATACACAAATTTTAGATATGTCTGTTTCCCCGTTTATAAACAGAGTTCGCTTCATGTCAGTGTTTTTTGATTTGAATCTGTTAAATAATTATTGTTTTGACCATTTATTTTTAGAAGAGAACGCTTTAAAAAAAGGGGTTTTTTCCTATTGTATGGCTGTTTTTAACCCACTTGTTATCTTTTCACTGCACCAAAATGTCAGAATGAAAAAAAAAAATTGTTTTGAAAAAAAGAGAGGGAACAGACCCATGTGACATATTGATTTCAAAAGAAAAAAATAAAATAAATAATCATTTACTTTCTGGATCATGTACACCACATCTTTTGATTTCATTTAATACTCTGTATTCAATCATTGTTAGTGGCTCTTTTTTTCACAATTAATATCAGTTGGTAACTTTATTCACTCTCTCTTCTTTTTCTCACTAGTAGAAGATTATTTTGTTATATCAAGTCAAAATGTTGTTTCGTTTTTCGCATCGAGATTGCTGACTGATTTTAAATCATTCCTTCCTGAGTCACAGTGTTTTGATATTCAACTGTTTTATAAATATTGACGCACAATTGATGGGAGTCTGACAAGGTAGTATAGGGTAAATGCATATCGGCGCATAGTGGTTTGGTATACACGGATGATTTCTATTTTTGGGTATGAATGCATTTTGTGTGTTATTATTAAATATTATATATAAATGTATTGATTAAATTTGATGGGATTTCGGATGTGGTTGTTTTTTGTACGTAACTGGTGTACTAGTAAGAAATGAATTTTGGATACACATATCTCTCTCTGCTGCTGCTGTTGAAATGTCAGGCCTTTATGGCATCCCACCACTGGTGGCTACCCTGGGAAGACTGTTCCGGGAACAGTATGGTTTGTTACCAGAATAACTCTGACACTAGATTAGGACCTACAATTTTAGGTTGGTTTATGTGAGTAAAAGGTGTAAGTAATTTCAAAGGATTTTGACTTACGTGGGTTTTATTTATTTATTTATCTTTATCGGCTGCATGATTTAATTTTTGATGCACTATATTATTTTTTGAAATTCCTACTGAGTTGTGGTTTGCTCACCCCAAATTCCTTTTCCTCTCCCCACAGATTTTGAGGAGCAGTTAGCACGGTAAGCGGACTTGGAAGCTTACGGCATAGTACTCAGATGTTAGTATTCTCGCAAGACACTACTATATGATATCACAGGGATAATGGGTACTTTTATTGAGTATCATTTTTATTACTTTGGAGTTTTCAAGTATTTTAATAAGAGACATTTCTAGTTTAATAAAATTTGTAATTATTGTTCTTACTTTATGAATTTTGGAACATCATCAGTGATTATTATTTGGAAACTCTTTACTTGGAATTTAATTTGGAAAGAAATTAAGTTATGCTGTCTTCATTCATTTTGTACTTCTATTATGTTTTACTATTATTTAGAATTTTTTTTTTTAACATGTTCCATAGTCATGCCTCAAGAATCCGGCCTTGCAAGTTGGGTTGGACTCGACCCATTGGGTCAATTCCAGTTCAATAGAAGCCCGAATTTTTGCGGTCGTGACAATAAAGATGCAAGATAACCCCTATAATATTCCACAGCCGCACTCCCCACAAAGATTTGGCAATTAAGCACAAGTTCAAAAGAACTCTCCCCCATAATATGTCATTCCCTAAGGAACAACAAGAGCGACCTTAATTTCAAAAAGAAAAGAAGGATTTCTTTAGACTCAACAAATTGCATACAAGAATGAATTTGGAATCCAACAATAAATATTCAATCAAATTAACCAAAGCTAACCAAGATTAATTTGACTAAATATGCTCAAAACAAGTAAATTTATGGAGACTTAAAAAATCAATTACATTAGTCACAAGAGAACTTGCAAATAATCTAATTGTCATACTCAACCAAACTAATTACAAGAGTAATCAATTTAATTAGCCACACTCGACATAAGAATATCTATGGAGCAATGACTAAGTTAATCATAAAAATAACCATCCTAGTCAATCATGATCAACATGAGAAGAACTTACGGAGTGCTAACTAAATAACCATACTAGATGATTGATTTAGTTCATTTGGGCTAAACATAAGAGATTATGGAACCCCGACTAATATTATCATAAGACATGACAACCTTAACCGTACATGTACTCAACATAAGAAAACTTATGGATTACAAACTAAATAACCACACAAGTTGATTAATTTAGTTCTTAATGCTCAACATATAGCATCTCATGGAACAACCAACCATGCCAATAAGGAATCGACTTAGTCGTATCGCTCTCAACATAAGATACACAATGGAGCCTTCACGGTAATAGATAAAAAATGGATCAATAAGGATCTATATCGTGGATAACACAAGGATTCATTCTATGTTTCCATTACCACTTGCACAATGACACACAATAGACATAATCCTTGAATCACCAAAAGATTTTAACCTATCTTATATCACTAATTGACAATATAGGCTTAAATTTTGTGTTTGTCAAAAGTCTATTCATCCTTTTATCAATATTTGCATATCAATTCACGAACGACTTTACTTTTGACGAAATATGGGATAATCAAGTTCACGGACATAAACACACATATCCCATCAAAATATTGCAATATATAAAATCAAAAGATTAATACTGCAACCATCATCTTCCAAACAAACTTAGAATTTTTAAATAAATAAAAATCTAAAAATAAGAAGATGAAAAACATTGGATATAGCTATATGTAATCACAATAATGGCTATTCCAAAACACTAGTTATTCTTCTAAATAAAAGATAAACAATAGAAGATTTACTAGATATCTGAACCAAACAGACTGAAATAAAAACACTTCCATGTCACCGAGATCTTAAAGTCAAATCGAATGTTCGAGACCTTCTTGAGTCTTTAGGTCCTGGAGCTTGTGAATGGCAGCATCCTCTGCACCCTTGAAGAGGATATCCTTATTTGGAAGTTCTTTAATACGGGTTTTAATGAGAACAAGGTCAGACTTAACCTTTTTCAACTCAGTTCTTACCACATCAAGACACTTCATTGTATCAACATGTTTCTATTTATCCTTCTCAAATTCCTTTAAGAAATCGAGAACTACATCCGATGAAATCTCTTCAATCTCCTCTATATCAGAAAGTTCAGAGGATTGAGGAAAGAAACCTTTATTTTCAATAGGAGTTTCCTTCTTTTTATCGAGTTTCCAATATACCGCCTTATCAATGACATCTTTAGGCAAATCCAAAGAGCATGAAGAAGAAGAATCCATTGATAAAAAGAAACCTATAGTAATAAGAATAACTCAATAGGATAGATATATAAATAAAAACTCGAGAGATTTAGGGTCTACGGGATAGGTTTTAAAGAATAACCCGAAACTGTACGTGTACCCGTAAGATGTTTTTCACAAAGCTCTGCATGGAAAAAAAAAACTTTTATTTTCAAAGAAGGTTAGACAAGGAACATCAAGAAAGAAAAAAAAATACTCACAACCAGTGTTTGACCAATTATCCTTCTAAAAACAATAAGAGATTAGCTAGATAATTAGAATCACTCAGTTATGGAGTATACCTATTAAAGTCTCTCACAACTAGGCTTTTTGTAAGTGAGATATTTTACCTTGTGATTACTTTAAAAAAGTATGAGCCTTTAGCTCATCAAATGAATATTGTTCCTTTTTATCCTTCTGTTTTTGATCTGTGCTCTTGCTAGAGAGATGAGACACTGCTTGATTAGCATACTTATCAGAAGGACTAAATCTAGGACCTCTTGCAATTGGATTAAGAGGATCAGAGTGGATGGGAATTCATTTTTTAGATTTAGATGTATCAGGAACATCCTTATAAGTACAGGGAATGCTTTTGTTAGTAACACAAGAATTTATGCCAGAATGCACTTGAGCCCTGTGATGATATTTAGAGTAGAGATCATTCTTATAAGGTTTCTGATTTCTTGTGGACATGTGATTCACTGTGTTAGTCAACTGACTATTTGTTCCATTGACAGTGAAGAGAAGCAAATTATGAAGCTTAGAAATTTGTTTCCTTCTTGCAAAACAATGGATAGCATAGTGATTCTGTTTCCCAAAAAAAGTACAGGTTCGCGAAGGATAAAACTGTAAGTTTTATAAACTTTAAGTTATATAACAGAAAGTAAGTTATATAAACTTTTCTTGACACAATATTCTACTGGAGACCACTTCTTTGTATGCGGCAATTCATGAGAATTGGTTACTGAAGAATTTCTCCTTAAGACAGAGTTTTCCTTTTCCAAGGATTTACACTGTTCATGGGCTAGAGTAAGAGATGCATATAGTTTCTCTTTTTCAGTACGAAGTCTGTTGAGATCTGATGAATGAGTCTCGAGCAAACGTTTTTCTCTAATTGAGTCCTCTTTAATAATATCCTCAAGACCACTAATCCTTTCATGCTGAAGAGTAATTTCTTGAAGAAGTTTCTCAATATTCTTAGAGAAGGACTTTATGATGTTATAGAGACCACGTTCTCGATCAAAAGGCTTTTCAAATTCATCAATGAGCTGATCATGATCATTAAAATCAATGTCTTCAGTTGTATGTTTTGAAATTCTGGTGAGCTCCTTTTCAGCTTCTGCCAAAATGTCACATGCCTCATGAGGGGAATAAATATCATTATCACTTTGAGCATTCTTTCTACCTCGGGATTCGGAAGAATTAACTAAGGAATAATACTTTAAGGTATTTTCAAGACACTTGACACGGTCAAAAGCTTTAGGAGACGTATTTGGTATCCGTAACAGAGATTTCGTCCACGGACTCAGATTGCACAAACACAGACTTGTAAGGTCTTAAGCGTGTTTGCCTGCTCTGATACCAATTGAAAAAGAGGGGGTCTAACAACCTCACCCAAAATTTCGATTAATAATCTGTATGGACAACTCCGAGTTGTTTTCTAGAGAATCAACTAGACTCAATCAATAGAAAATACTCAAAGAGTTATTATCTCAATCTCTCGATTTGATTTACTCAAGCAAATATGATTCGCGAGTCTAATCAAAGAGAGATATCTCGGATGGTAAATATCCAAGTGTCAATCAATTTAAATCAACAACCAAAAAGGTCGGATATTCTAATTGATTGAACAATGCACAACCTGTATTATTTCAATTATATAACAAAATATAATGCGGAAAAGAAATAACACAGGCACCAGAATTTTGTTAACGAAGAAACCCCAAATACATAAAAACCCCGGGACCTAGTACAAATTAAAAATACATTATATTAAGCCGCTACATACACTAGCCTACTCCAAATTAACTTCGGTATGGACTGTAGTTGAATCCCAATCAATGTCACACTGATCCAAGGTACAGTTATGCTCCTACGCCTATGATCCCAGCAGGATACTGCGCACTTGATTCCCTTAGATGATCTCACCCACAACCAAGAGTTGCTATGACCCAAAGTCAAAGACTTTAGCAAACAAATCTGTCTCACACAGAAAAGTCTACAAGATAGATAAATTCGTTTCCCACGAATAAACCTATAAGTTTTGTTCCGTCTTTAGATAAAACAAGGTGAACAGGAACCAATCAATAAAACCAAACTTATATTCCCGAAGAACATCTCAATTTTATCAATAACCTCGCAATAGTCTTAATCGACGCAGCGAAAAAATATATTGTGGAATCACAAACGATGAGACGAAGATGTTTGCGATTACTTTTATATCTTGCCTATCGGAGATAGAAATCTCAAGCTAGTTATTACAATTTTACTCATATGATAGACACAGCAAGATCAGATTACCAACTACAAAAAAAGTAGTAACGGTCTGGCTTCACAATCCCAATGAATCTTTAAGTCGTTAACCTGGTTTTAGAAGAAGAAAACCAAAGGTTAAAGGAGAATCGACTATAGATTAGCAAACTAGTATCACACAGAATGTGTGAGGATTATGTTTACCAGTTTCTAGAGTTCTACCTTATATAGTCTTTCAAATCAGGGTTGCAATCATTGTTAGCTTAGTAACAAAGCATTCAATATTCACCGTTAGATGAAAACCTGATTAGATACAAGCTAATATCTCTCAACTGTTAGATCGAAACTTAGCTTGCCATACACACATGTACTTGATGATTTTGGGTTTGTGTAACTGTACCCAAACGTGTACAATAGTTGGCTCAATATTAGTCAACCAAATGGTTAGCCAAATGATAACTTTCATATCAACCATATTCTTCTTCACCATAACTAGTCCAAATGACTCAAATGAACTAGTTAGAGAGTTGTTCAATTGTTATGAGATCCTATGTACTACACAAGACACAATTGAAACAAAAACGATGTGATTCAGTCGAATCAATTCATGAACTATAAATCCACGGTTTGCAATAACATTCCTTAGATAATTTAAATAAGTTCACGAACATCGTTTTTAGACATAACCACTCAAGTTCGCGTACTGGGTTCGCAGACTTAAGTTAACCGGTTGGAGTTCACAAACTCCAGCAGAAATTCTTGGGTTCGAGAACTTCCGTTAGTTCGCGGACTGAAACTGAGCTACAACTCCAGCAGAAATGCTCGGGTTCGAGAACTACGCTCGTTCGCGGACTGGGTTGACTGCTCAAGTTCCGGTTTTCACTTGATCAACAAAGTTCGCAAACTTCGGTCCAAGTGCTAAGGACTTATACATATATGTGTTACCATAACAATGTTTATATCCCCAGTGGTTATATTGTCTAAACTCTCATTTCAATCATTGAAACATTCTCAGAGGACGTCATATAGTTGTTATTCACAAACTAATTTTCGTCAGAGCAATTTCCAAAGTGATTGAAACATAACGTGACTTTCGTCACTAGGAAAAGATGAACTTGGCTAACGCGAAATATTTACCAACATAAATTTCGAGAAATAGATAAGTGAGATATACTCAGCTCTAAATGCCACATGTGTATATCTTTAGTCTATATAGTAAAACGGATTTTGTCTCAAGATATGAGATAGAGTAGATTGACTTCTGAGTGATAGATAAGTTCAAGTCTCCACATACCTTTTAGTCGATGAAGATCCACTGGTTCCTGAGTAGTCCTTCGTCTTGTATGATGATTGCCATGGAGTTCTTGAGCTCAACTACACCTTCTATCCTAGTCCGAGACCTTAGCTATAGGAGACTAGAAATCAAGACTTTATAGTTTTGATCACTAACATTGACAAACATGCTTGATATAGCAACGCATGCGAGTTTGACCGATCAATGCTCTAACATAGACTATAATACCTACCCAGGATTTATAAGATTAAAAATCAACATAGCACTATCCATGCTATGTGACATATGTGATTCTGACATTGGGCTTACTTTGACTGATGATGCAAGCTATTGTAGAGAAGCTAAGAGAAATCATCAGGATGAAACATTGGAGAACTCTTAGAACTCAATGAAGCGGAAGCATTCTTCCGGTGGAAAAATAAATGAGTGGCCATCATATTGAATTTCAAAATAATTCTTAAGCTATCCTTCAGTTACTGATTAAAATGTTGCAAAAGCCAAGAAAGGGAGATTCAAGAACAACTCTTATTTTGGAGACACACAACGGAATTTTGCAAACTTTAAGGCTATGCGTTTTTACTTAGTCTGTAGATTTGATATATGTTAGTGACAAACATATCAACTCTATGTGATCCATCGGTCAATGTATAGACATGAGACAATCTGAATAATTTAATTAGGGATATTAATATGACATCTGAATTACATTGGCCCTTGTATTATCATACAAATACCAATTAAGGCATGAGTATGGCTTGCAGATGTAATTTTCTTACAAAATAAAATAAAATAAGACATAGGTGATTATTAAAGTTCATGGCCTAACTAATATCGAAAACCGGTTGTCCAAAACTTATAAACCGCATGATCTTGGATAACCCACGCTTGTGGGAGTAATAATCAATCTCAATACCCCCTCACGTGTAACACGTAGACAATAAATTAGGTAATGCAGAATCATCACCAAATTAAATCTCAAATCTCACATTAACCTTATTGCTAGAGTCAAGTCATTACAAAATTAACCTTGAAGTCTATGAGCCTAATTAACCTCGAAAACCGGCTTGTAAGGTTAGAGTTGTCCACACCTTATAAACCGTAGGATCTTGGTAGCCCACGTAATGTGGGACTAAAAATATCAATAGTGATGCTTAAGATTGCTAATTATAGTGATTAGTTCATTAAAATATTACTCCATCCGTTTCTTTTTAATATGCTGGTTTTCTATAAATAAATGTTTCAAAAAAATAAGCTGGTTTCCTAATTGGGAAAGTCAAATGTTATTTAATTTTCTGGAACCACTTTTTTCTTAACTTCTTTTGATGACAAGTGTCATGTGAACCATTTCACTTTACTTCTTTTGCTGACAAGTGTCATGGGGACCATTTCACTTTACTTTTTTTTATTGATAAGTGTTATGAGGACCATTTCAATGATTAGTTCTCTTAATTTCCTTAATTTTCTCTAAAAACAAAACCAGCCTATTAAAAAGAAACGGAGGGAGTACTAATTATGTGAGAATCTTCCTAAGAAAAACCCTGCATCTGTGGACTTTGTTATGATTAAGCCAATTCTTCGTATTGGCTTTATATACAGTTATACTTAAGACATGCTTAAGACTACCGTGTAGATTCCATGTTTCAAATACTTCTGTATGTAGCCATGGAATCTGTTATCATTCGGTTAGCCGTGGACTTTGTTATGATTGGACTTGCCCTCAATGCGATATTAAATTTAGAGTCAGAACCTAACACTTATCATTAGAAAATATAAGATTGATACCTGTATGAGATTTTTAACCTATGAAAGCAACTTGAAGCTTTGAAGGAGTCGCATTGCTCACCCAACATAAACATTAAGACAATAGGGTAAGATGTTTGAAAAGTCCCCGTTGAAAATTGCAGGTAATGAATGGAAAACATGCCATTAAAAGGATAATACCCGTATGAAATTTCCAACTTGAATTTCGAGGAACTTGAAGAAGCATAGTAGCCAGCGAATAGAGATATTAGTGAGAAGCCAAATTGGAAAGATCGTGGCAAGATGAATGACATGTCACTGTTGAAAGAATGCCATTCTGTACATAATATTAAAAAAACAATCACATGTATAACGTTAAACTTTGAGTGCTCACCATTTCGCCATTTTGAAGGTCAAACTAAGATAAATTTTGTGTTGCATGAAACACTACGGGTTGCTAAGCAATTGCGCATCTCAATTCAGACGTGTTTTTCCTTGGTTGCCAATTTATGTGTTGAAATTGAAGTACCGACAAGCCAGCATAAGTCAGGGGACAATATCAAGATCGAAAATTCTGCCCGTCTTATGTGAGTGTGCTGCTCCACCACAAGAAGCATTTGCAGTTTACGTGGGATCCCCTCACATTTTTATGAACCAAAAATGATATATACACCGAACAATTTCACCGCAAAATGCACCGGGTGAAACAAACTTAAGCCGCATCCCCTTATTTTCCTCCGGTGAGCTACATGGGCTGTGAGAGTCGGTGCATTCTCGGTGTAGAATGCCCGATGTGTAGCATAGCTGTTTATTAACACACTATCTCGCACGTTGGGTGTCAATTTTTGGAATACAAACTAAACCGTAACGGATTTGAAGCTAATATTTTGGGATATGTTACTATTAAAAATCTCTACGTTTCTTTCAAATGAGAGTATTCCGAAGGTACAACATCTACTACTTTGAAAATGAATCGTTGAAAATCAACGAATTTCTAGCCGTCAAAATTAAAACCGGTAGATTGTGAGGTTTTATATTTCGGAATGTGCTCATTTTTTGGTAGGCAGTGAAGGGAGATCGAGAGAGAGTGAAAAAGAAGATAAGAAGAAAAAAAGTGACGTGTTTTGTGGCGTTTACGCCAGCTGAGTTTGCCACATCAATTTTTTTTACTCGGTCAATAAAATTAAAAAAGCGAAAAACTGTACAGGGGCTAGGCCTTACTAGTGCATAGCCGTGAGGCCATCACTAGTAGAAAACCTAATTGAAACGAAAGTAAACCTCTCCAGGCCATTCAAAAAAAGGAATGAAGCCTGGCCTACCCTCAAAAAACTCATAAATATCTTCGGCCAACAAACATGCTTGTTTGGCCAAAGCATCAGCTGAAAAATTAACTTCTCTATAGCTATGGACATAACGAATATTATCATAAAAAAACCTAGTTAATTTCCACTTCTGCATTAACTTCCAAGGTAACTCGCCTGATTGAAAAGATTGAATGCAACTCGTCGAGTCTGACCGAACACAAAGATTCTTGAGCTTCCATTTTTTAGCTATCATCGCCCCATAAATGACTGCACAAACTTCCGCATAGAAGTTAGTCTGCCAACCAAGACTAACACTAAGAACACCAAGCACCGCCGAGTTTGAATCACGAAAATAAATGCCACAACTAGCTTGGTCTGGATTTCCAAGAGACACACCATCGCAGGAAATCATAATTTCACCTTGATTTGGAGGAAACCAACTCACCTGAATTGGAATCGAAACCTTGCAAGACCTATGAGGTACCCTAAAATAGTTTAAAATACGCAAGTCCTCCACAGTATTAAACATATGACCTTTCATGCGAATTGAATTGTCACGGATTAGTTGATAAACCCTTCCTTTGAAGCCAAGCTACTGAACGACGACATCATCGAAATAATTTTTGTTGCGTGTCTTCCAGAGTTATGTTTCTATTGCAAGATTATCAACAAGCCACAGATCCTTTATCATCCTGCTTCGCCCTTTGGCAGCCTTATAAGAGACCACAAGATCTTCCATCGGCTGCAGATTAAAGATACGAGCCACACAAGCCCAAATACACTTAGCAAACCTGCAATGCCAAGTGATATGACTCATCGATTCACCATTCTTCCTACAGAGGAGGCATATAGTAGGCATAGACCTACCCGTTTTCTTGATAATATTGTCTTCAGTTGCACAACACTGATTAGCCCAAATCTTCCAATATTGTACACTCAAAGTAGGGTGCACAACATTCCTAGAAAACAAAGTCGCAATTGGTACAATCTCCGCCGGAGCTTTAATAGCAGCCTTTGCAGATTTAACCGAGAAAACGCCTTTCTTGTCCAAGTCCCAAATCTTATAATCATCTCCACCAGCAATAATAGGCAAATTATCAACATCAATATTACAACGTAACATCAAATCTTTAGTTACCTGAGGTATGGACCAAGCGCCATCAACAATAATATCACTCACCTTCGCCTTGAAGTCATTAGGCCCTTTGGAAAAAAATTCCAAGCTTCCTAGCAATCGAGAAATCACCACACCAATTATCAAAGAATAAGGAAGTATTAGCACCATTACCTATAATTGTGCGTGTGTGCTTTTGGACAAAATTGTAGACCAAATGAATCCCAGGGAAAACCGAAGAACCCAATTTGTAATCTATCAAGTTGCTATTTATTTTGAAATACTTCGCCTTTAAAAATATAGCCCATGTCTTATTTGAATCTCTAATAGATATCCATAATTTCATAAGCATCGCCCTGTTAACATCGTTTAATTTCTTCAAATCCAGGCCCCCTTCACGCTTGGAACAACACAGATTATCATAGTTAACTGTAAAATACTTACGCTTTTCAGCATCACCCGACCAAAGAAAATTTCTAATAGCCCTTTCAACCTGTTTAATCATAGTGCACGGCCACTTGTACACATCCATAGAATGAATGACATAGTTAGAAATCACAGATTTAATCAAAACAAGCCTGGCCTGAAAAGAAAGCAGCTTACCCTTCCAACCGGCCAACTTGTCCATAATTTTCTCCACTACCTGACGAACATGAATGTGGCGCACAATACCAGGCTTCAATTGAATTCCCAAATATTTATCAGGGAAAAGAGCTCTTTCCATGCCCATAAAATTTGAAATAAAAACCGCACGAGAAGCTCGATCACCACCAAAGTAGAACTTACTTTTGGCATAGCTAACACACTGACCAGAGGCACGTTGATACATGCCAAGCATATCCTTCAAGTTACGCAAACTATGAAAATTGCCTTTGCAAAAAATAAGAATATCATCCGCAAAGAGTAAATGCGTAGGCGCCACACCTTTTTTACTAACCATCGCATGCATACTTTTCAAAGCAAACAATTTCAAAATATTGCGACTTAGGATATCCTCAATAAGAACAAAAATCAAAGGAGAAAGAGGATCACCTTGGCGCAAACCTCTAGATATGCTAAAAAAAACCTTGAGGACTTCAATTAATCATGATAGAAATCCTAGCCGAATGAAGAATATTGAGCAGCCACTTGCACCAGACATCCGTGAATCCATACTGACGAAAAACCTCAGCAATGAAATCCCAACTGACGGTATCAAAATCTTGGGCAATGTCCAATTTGAGGCCAACATTCCCATGCTTCCTCTCAATGCTTAGCTCATTGATTAACTCCGACGCCAAAGCTATATTCTCATGTATATTTCTCCCTTTCACAAACGCCACTTGTTCTTCAGAAATCAACTTGTTAAGCACAGTACCCAGCCTGGTAGCCATAATTTTTGTAATAATTTTGAAGAAAAAGTTGCTTAAACCGATTGGCCTATAGTCCTTGATAGCATCAGACTTGTTATTTTTTGGAATTAACACAATAAAACTAGAGTTCATACCATTTGGAATATTTCGCATCACCCAAAAATTAGTAATGGCCTTGAAAAGATCTCCAGAAATAATATTCCAACAATGTCTATAGAAAGAACCTGTAAAACCGTCAGGGCCAGGGGCAGAGTCCGCTCACAAGTCAAAAACCGCCTCCTTCACTTCTTCAAAAGATGGAGCAGCGTCCATAAAATCACTTTCCGCAGCTGAGATGCGCTCATGCTCAATATCGAAAAGTTTTGGATCAATATTAACTTCGACACCATTAAATTTTGCCTTATAGTGATTGACAATATAGTTATTAATCTCCTCCTGCAAAATCAAAGTAGAGTTAGTAGAAACTTTAAGCTCTGAAATGGTGTTTTGACTCCTCCTCATGCGAATGCTATTGTGGAAGAATCGAGTGTTTTGGTCACCATCCTCCAACCAAGTAACTCTCGATTTCAGTTTTAGCATAATTGTTAACTCAGTGCGCACGTCCTCAACATCCCTCTTAGCATCCACAACCTTGATAAATTGAACTTCATTCCGAATTCCGATGATCGTAATCAAGCAAGTCAGATTCCTCTTCCAATTTTAGCTCAGCTTGCTTCAAACGGAATCGAACATCCCCAAAAACTTCTCTATTCCAAATTTTCAACGCCTCCTTCAATCTTTTTAATTTTGACATGAAAACAAAAGGTGGCGCACCCAAAACAGTATTCTTCCAAATATCCTCAACCAACTTCAAAAAAGTAGGATGAGAAAGCCACATTTTTTGAATTCTAAAATGAGCTCTTCTCGGCCTTGGATTCTCAAAAGCAAACCCAAAAAGAGGAAAATGATCCTAGGCAAAGCCTTGCACCTCCAATTAGGGTATTTATCATACCACGTCTCATTGACAATCGCCCTATCATGCTTAGAAACATTTCTCTGGGCGCCACTCCGACAATTAGACCAAGCGTATTTCTTACCAATTGCATCAGCTTCGACCAAACCATTGTCTGAAATCCAATTTCTAAACTCATTCATGTAAACTTCTTTCATCGGCCTACCACCCTTCTTCTCATCCAAGCGCAAAACACAATTAAAATCCCCCAACACCAACCACGGAATAGATATGAAACCTAACCCCAATTGACGCCAAAGTCTTTTCCTTGCAACCGGATCATAAGAAACATGAACTGCCGTGATAAAATCACCAGCAAAATTCAAAGTGATAGCTTGCTTTGAGGAAGACAAAACATTCGGCCTTGCTAAAGTATTCCTCCATAAGACCCAAATATTACCCTTCTCTCCATTCTCCTCATTAGTAATCACATCTTCAGAAAAATCAACCAAATTCAAACTTCCTAACAAAACGTGTTTTGCAAAGAACTTGCGGTTCTGCAATACAAATTATGTCAGGATTATGCAAGTGATATAACTCTTGCAGCTTGGCCCTTGCACCATCCTTAGCCAAGCCTTGAGCATTCCAATAGAAGACACGCATTAATTACCCCGGTTTTTTGTAGGGCTTGCCGAACCTTGTCTTGAATTTTTGCCACCTCAATTAGACACACCAATATTAGCTACAGTAGCAGGTTTAGTCTTTGGTTTTGTTTTTGGTTTATTCTTCTTCTTTTCAGCTTGTTCCTTCTTCTCACGGTCCTCCTGGTCTTTAATTGCATTCCGTAATTAAATGGGCGCAGAACGGGGCGTTAAAGAGGGCTGAGAATAGCATTTCGTAACAACTCTAATCCTCCAGTCATAACTGCCAAATTCGACAACGCCACTTGACTTGCGTTATGCCGCTGCATTGTCGGACTAATGTAGGTTCATAGTCAATGCCACTTGACGATGGACTACATGCCCACCATACTTAGTACTCGATTAGCTAGTTAAATTTAAGATTAAGAGTGGGATTAGCTAGTTAAATTCAAATTTAAGAGTGCAAATCATATTAACAATAAGAGTAATCCCCCCATAAGGCCATGTCCTACGGAGTAGCTAAAAGGCATTTGAATTCTGAAATTTTTTATGGACACGATGTATTTCCTAGTTAATAATAAACACAAAATGCTGGCCTTGTACCATGGCATCGACCAAGGGATGGAAAAATCTACAAATAGCGAAAGAAACCAAATAATACACCAATTCTACATTAGCCAGCTCCTCTCGTAACAAACGGTGCATTCACCAGAATCAATGAGGAACGACGGAGCTCCAGGAAAACTCTTTGTTTCCTTTGAAATCAAAGCTTTAATTGCTACATTACTAACCTTAACCCTAGTTGTAGCAATTTGGAACGTCCAACCTTACAATGCCAACCTTCTTACTTCAGCCAACAACACAATCAAATCCACCACTTCACCAGCAACAAAGCTTTCGAATTCGAAATCAACAGACCCAAACAAACGAATCTTCACCAGCTATGGTAATGCTGCATCTCTGTTTGTTCAAATGGGTGCCTACCGTGGCGGGACTTCATCTTTCGCCATTATAGCTTTATCTTCAAAACCTATACAAGTATACGGCAAACCTTGGTATAAATGCGAGTGGATTTCTAATAACAGCTCGAAACCATCAATGAGAGCAAAAGCTACAAAAATGCTGCCGGATTGGGGTTATGGTAGAGTTTATACAACAGTAGTAGTGAACTGTACATTCCCGGTGAACCCCAATGAAGACAATTCAGGTGGGAAACTCAACATCTATGCTTATTATGGACCATCAACAAAGAAGTATGAGAAAATTGAAGCTTTAGAAGAAGCACCGGGATCTTACAATGAATCAAATTATAAGCCTCCCTATAAATATGAGTATTTGTACTGCGGGTCTTCTTTATATGGAGAATTAAGTGCATCAAGAATAAGAGAATGGATGGCTTACCATGCTTGGTTCTTTGGACCGAGTTCACATTTTGTGTTTCATGATGCAGGAGGTGTTAGTTCAGATGTCAGAGCTGTTCTTGAACCATGGGTTCGGTTAGGAAGAGTTACGATTCAAGATGTTAGAAATCAAGCTGAATTTGATTCGTATTATTATAATCAATTCGCGGTTGTTAACGATTGTTTACATAGATATAGGCATGCAGCAAACTGGACATTTTATTTTGATGTTGATGAGTATATCTTTATGCCGGACGGAAGGAGTTTGGAATCGGTTTTAGCTGAGTTTTCAAATGTTACTCAGTTTACTATTGAACAATATCCTATGTCAAGTAAGTTTTGCTTGAATGATTCGACTCAGAGTTACACCAGGTCAGTTACCAGAACCCTCTTTATTAACAAGTTTTGACTTCATTTTCTCCTTTTGATAATGAGCAGCAATTGTGGGTTTTGGAAAAAAATAAATAAACAGTTATAGTACTTTTTGTGTTTACAGTGAATGGGGATTTGAGAAACTAGTATTCAGGGATTCAAGAATGAGAATTTGGAGAGATCGGAAATATGCGATACAAGCAAAGAATGCATTTTCTACAGGTATTCATTTGTCAGAAAATGTGACGGGGATCACACTTCACGACACCGAAGGTAAAATAGGTTATTATCACTATCACGGTTCGATAAACGTACCGGGTGAGCCATGTAGGGTGTTCCTGCCAGTTTCAACTAAAACAACTGGTTTCTTTTTGGAGGAAAAACCTTTTGTGTACGATGATTACATGAAGAACCTGTCGAATACTATCAAGCAATTTGAAGAAAAGACAATTGGAGCCCTAGATGTGTTAAATTTGTAGACAAGGATGTAGTGTACTGTGTTGATTACCCTGGCATGTTGGTGGATGAAGAGCGGTTCGAAGTGGTGGTGACGGGTGTTGTCAGATAAAAAACAGTTCACCGAAAGATCACGGTAGCCGGAACTGGATCCACCGACGGAAAGATAAAAATGAAGAAATAGAGAGATCGTGAGAAGTTAACAAGGAAAAAGAGGGAGAAATGTGCCTTCGTATATTTGTTTAATTGTTAATTTGTGTATAGGTCTCGCATTTCTATTGTTTGGTTGCACTCATTGACAGGACAGTGGCTATTTAAGTTTTCATACTGTAGGATTTCTTCCATGTTTAAGCCGAGAGTATGCGACTAATCACAATTTAGTCTATCAAACCTGATGCCTTCTCTCTTATTATTCAGACCATTTACCACAATAACTACAACTTCTCAGAGAATTTTCGGAAGTAACTAAGATTGTACCACATCGTGTACAATGTCATCACATAATATGCCAGCTGCTGGATCAGTTTACATCTATGCTAATCATGATATCCCAGACAGTTTTTCTTTCTGGTGTGTATCTGATCCTGAATATCTACAGACTACAAATGCTAAAAAAAAAAAATGCAAAAGTTACTTTTTTTTTTTTTTTTTTTTTTTTAACAAGGAACCTTTTCATTAATGGGATTTCAAGGTTACAATAAGTTTAAGATCGAAAATAAGAGAATACAAAGTAATAAGAACATACCGTAAGAGTACAATACCGAGAAATCCGACAAGAGAAAGAGAAGGATTACCAGAGTAAGACAAATACAAGTATGAATAAGATCCGATTAAATCGGAAGAAGGATGGTTTTTCTCGGAATTAAATTCCAACCATTTAGTTTGTTTTTCTTCTTTAGAAAGAAATGCTCCCAAAGTAGGAGTGATTTGGTCAAATCTCTTATAGCTAGTGATGAAGCTTCCATCGTCAAAAAGACCACCTATGGAGATTCCGTCGCCGGATAAGTTGATGATGAAAATTCCGATGAAGATTTCGTCGCCGGAGACAACCAAGATGAAGATTTCGTCGTTTGAGAGCATGGAGAGCATCACTATTGATCTTAAAACCCAACCCAATAACCAAGAATCGCCATTAAAGCGAAGATAAACCTCAAAAGAGTAGATAAAACCACCAAAATGGTGTAGATAAGTAGAAAACATAATAAAAACCAAACTAATCTACTAACTAACCTAGAAAGCAACGAAAAATAAAGAAATATGCTTAGATCTAGTCCAAAAATGGACTAGATCTAAGCAGAGAAGGGTTGTTTTTGATGTTTTTGTTGGAGAAGAAAGAATGAGAGAGAGGAGAGAAAGAAAAATACAAATGTTACTCAAGAAATTGCTTTCCAATGGTTCCATATAACCTGGGGTCTGTAGGAGAGTAAAAGTGGCAAAATAATTGGAAACATATTGTAGAAAAGCATGGGACAAAAACGTACCATAACCACTACCACAACTAAAAGTCTACAACCTCTAATTTACAGGGTCACCGTCTCCTTTGTACTGCTCAACCTACTAATCCTTGTTTCGTTTTTTTTTTTAATTGAAGGATTTCCCATATTAGATTTATCTACTATAAGTTGTTTAATACTGCACGTTGGAGGAGATATTTTCCAATTAATCTAAAGGTTCATAGTTCTAACAAACTTAGCCAAAATATCCGCTACTTGATTGCCTAGTCTAGGAATGGAAATAAAACCCAAAAAATTGTTGCAGTTATAAGCTATTCGTTTTGCTTCATCCATACAGGCTTTGGCCCTCCAAGAAATATCTGCATTTTGTCCATTGATGTAGTTGAAAATACTTTCACAATCCCCTTTTATACTGAAATTTTGAAGATTTTTCTCCTTAGCCCAAATTGTTGCCTGAAGAACTCCTAGAGCATCTGCATCTTGTGGGTCGTAGCTTGTGATTTGTCCTGCTTTTCCTCCTTCACAATCACATGTATCATTTCTCAATATAAAAGCATAAGTAGAGGGTAATAAATTAGTGATCCAAGTAGCATCCACATTTATCTTAAGAGTATTTGTATTTGGAGCTTTCCATGTATGGGTTAATTTCTTCTTTTTCCTAGGTTTAGTGGGTATTCTGTTTTTAGTGGACCAGAAATCAATGTGTCTCTGAATTTCTAAAGCTAAGGTAACAACATTTTTTGATTTGTTCTCAAAAATTCTATCACATGTTTCCTTCCAGATAAACCACATTTTGGTAAGAATAAGTTCTAGAGAAATGTCTGTCCTAGGATTAGTCATCCAAATTTTGCAGAGGTCTAGAGTTGTACTTGACATATCTAAATTTAGAGAGACTGGGTTAGGGGTAGTGTTCCAAACTGCTTTAGCAAAAGGGAAATGGAAAAGAAGGTGCTCTGTTGTTTCTGTTTTTGTTCTACACATAGTGCACAAAGGAGTTACTTCTTGAACTTTACCAGCTAGTTTAGAGTTAGCTGGAAGTGCATTTTGAAGGCATTCCCATAAGAAGAGTTTGATTCTTTCTGAGATATTTAATCTCCAAATGGCTTTCCAAAAGGACTCTGGTAAAGATAGACTTACAATATCTAAACCATTTTCATTCAATTTGTCATACATGGATTTTACTGTAAATTCACCAAATCTGGTTAAAGTCCATCTCAGCTGGTATTTTCTAAGGTTTTGACTGCTATCCTTAAAAACATTTATTTGACTAATAGTGGTGGCAGTATCGGGGGGGTGAAAAAAGTAAGGGGATGTTCCATGAGCCATTTTCTGTATTGATCAAGTCAGCTACCTTGACCAGGTTATTGTTACCAGCATGGCTAAGATGTTGAATGTTCTTATTAAGTCCAGGAATCCATATATCCTTGAAAATATCTATGTCTTTTCCATTTCCAACTTCCCATATACTATATTTTTGCACTAGATTCATTCCTTGCCTAATGCAATTCCAGGTCCAAGATACTTTAGCACTTTGTTTAGTTCTAAGTGGGGATTTATTTCTAAAGTATTTAGAGCCCATAGTTTTTACCCATAAGGCATCTGGTTCCTTCAGCATTCTCCAGGCCATCTCGGCTATCATTGTAGGATTGAACTTGCGAGCATCTTTGAAACCTAATCCTCCTTTAAGGATAGGTTTGCAAAGATTCGGCCATGCCTTAGGATAGTAACCCTTAGCTCCGGCATCTTTTCCCCACCATAGATCCCTTTGAATGGCATTTATTTTATTAGTTATTTTTTTAGGCAAAATAAAGCATCACATTAAGTAGTTTGGGATACTCGAAAGAACTGCTCTGTTTAGTACTGATCTACAGGTTTGGGCCAGGACTAAACTTTTCCAACCTTTAGATTTGGATTCCATTCTTTCCAAAATTGGTGCAAAGGTTTTTATTTTATATCTATCCATAAAGATAGGAGCCCTTAAGTATGGATCTCCAAAATTTATATGTTTGATTTTTAGCATTTTGGACATCATCCTTTGATGTTTGGGTTCCACTTTCTGATGTATTGTAGAAAGTGATAGTGAAAGGTTCTTTTGAAACTTGTGATGGCAAAGGAATTTAGATTTAATTAAACTTAAAAGTAAAGGAAACTTAGATCAAAATTTGATTTCAAGATAAGAGAGAATAACCAAGACACTGATTCCACTATTACACATGAATAAATTATGGTTAACAACCCAAAACTCTATTTATCTTTTAAATCTCTTGTTTCTTAATTCACAAATAATCAGGCAAATTCTCAACAATTAATTGTATCCCTTAAGCATAGATTATCTTAATACAAAGCATAACCTATCTAATTGAATCACAAATAATGACAAAAATTATGCAAACAATTAAAAACTCCGCAAAAGCAGTGATTGAGTGAATTATAAAATATAAATTTGAGAAAATAAATTAATTACCAATCATTCATGCGTAAATAGCTTCCTCATTGCCTTGGTTGTGGGAGAATTAGCCGCTCATCATGTTGGAAACACACTCAAAATTCATTATTATTGCTCAAAAATGGTTTACAAATGATGAAATGGTGATAATGGTGAAAACCGGGTGTTTGCAACGCTTATAAATGTTGCAAACACTGTTACAAAGAACGAAAACTATTGCTGTTGATGTAACTGTGCGACCCACGCTCCTGTGTCGTAGAACTGCTGCAGAATAAATGATCTACGTGAAGAGTCTGTTCTTCACGTTTTCAGAGGCAGCAGCAGCAGAACTGGAATTTTTCGCGGCTTGATTTCTCGACTTTCTAATGCTCTATTCTTCCTCCCAAACTCTCTATCCCTTCTATGACCTCCAAGAACTCATTTTATACTCGACAGGGCTAGAAATCACCTCAATAACTCCGGATAATTCCCAATAACTCACGCGGATATCTGGAAGATATTCTTTCCTTTTTCTTCTCCTGCACGCGATCTTGTTGCTGTGAACCATCCTTATTTGCATCCTACACGTCTCTAATTCAGTTTAGCACACTCCAGGCACAAGCTTGCACGTCCAAATCCTTTGTAATCCCGTGAATATTTCTTCCGCGTATGTGTTGCCCTGTTTTCTTCTCGTGAATTTTCTGGTCAATTTTAACCGAAACAATCAACCACACAATGCATGTGACGCTCAATCAAGTCACCCCAGTGATTTTCAGCCATTGAGTCTCTTTGATTCTTCCCAAAATGCGAACCCTAAATTCTGCCAGGGTGAAGAACCAATTTCCCGCCAAAACGTTCTTTTTGAATTCTTGAAGATGGTGTCCCCCTAACCAAACCCGGGGTGCGAATAACAGATGTCCAGCTGGGGTGCCCCTTAACCAAAGTTGGGGTCCGGATAGTAAGTGTTCTCCGGGGGTGTTCCGAGCAACTTTTTCGAGCCGAATTTTCCACACAAGTTTATTTCTCCAAAAACACCTATACATACACAAAAACACCATAATAAGTACAAAAATCGAGACTAACAATAGAGACACGAGGACAATTCAGACACAAAAATGTGTCTATCAAATACCCCCAAACTTATTATTTGCTAGTCCCGAGCAAATCTAATCTAGAAAATGTCTACACTTAGCACGTGCAGCAAGCCGTTAAACCGCTAGGTGGCCCTAGTGGCGGAGTGTTGTCTCCGGAGGGTTTACCAGAGGTGTACCCACAAAACCTTTTACTCCAGACCCTAGCTATCTACGCAGAATCTTGGAAGGCACTAAAGAATTTCCTTGGTTGGCATACTTATTGACTACAGGAGGAAGTACCCTGATGCGAAATTCCAATTGATGTACACGAGTTTGCACTCAAGCATACTAAAATTCATATAAAGTGACAGTGCTCTACTCAGATAGTTTCTGGACATCATAAACCGGAGTCAACCAATCACAAATATTAAGAAGAGAAAAATGTGGATGATGTTGGCTAGGGTGAACCTATCCTAACGGACTGAGATACTGGTCTTGGACTAATATCAACACACTTTGGCATATACAAGGGGACCAAAGTGGTCGATAATCCTAACTCTAGGTCAACTCAGCTGGCATATACAAGGGTACCAGTGGTCGACTTTATTGTATTTATTCCGTTTGGTCTAGTGGTCTGGTCTCAATTTTTTTTTTTTTTTTTTTTTTTTTTTTTTTGAGTATCTCAACCACTCTATTCCACCCTAGCAATGGTAAAAAGAAAAATAAAAATAAAAGAAGTGATCAGGATTCTTTCGATGTTCCCATCACGAGGATATGGCGAAACTACCATGTTTTCTAACACCTGAGCTCTGTGCTTTTATGAATAGACTCTTTAGATGTTTCCATCTAATCAGATTGGTTCCTCAACTCCTACAACCAAAATGCTTCCATCCACTTAGATTGGTTAGTGCCATCCTTAATAAACATAAATTTCTAGGCTCTGGAGTTTATTTATTGCAACTAAAAGCTAACAAAAAGTTTCTTCCCCACCCCCAAACTTAAATCTAACATTGTCCTCAATGTTTCTAATGAAATATCAATACCAAAAAGTAAAGTAACATGAGGAATCAGCAAAGAGAGAAGTTGGAAAGATAGTACCTGGGTGAAGAGAGAAATCAAAAACTAATATACAACATACAATCGCCTCGATGGTCAATCAAGGGTAAACAGGGTCCTCCAGAGGGACCTCCTCAACATCACTTGTAGGATAGGGCTCTAAAAAGGGTTTCAATCTCTGACCGTTAACCTTCGAAGAACTACTACAATCCGGTGTCTCGATCTCAACAGCTCCATGAAGAAAAACAGTACGAACAATAAAAGGACCCGTCCACCGAGAACGTAACTTCCCGGGGAAAAGATGCAAGCGGGTATCATACGGAAGAACTTTTTGACCTGGAGAAAATGACTTCCGTAAAATATTTCTATCATGCACAAGTTTCATTTTGTTCTTATACTCCTTCGCACTATCGTAAGCATCTATACGAATCTCGTCCAACTCATTGAGTGGAGTTTCCTATGGGCTCTGCCTTGTCAAGTGAAAAATTTAGCTGCTTAATAGCCCAATAAGCTCTATGTTCTAACTCAACAGGTAAATGACATGCCTTGCCATAAACAAGCCGATAAGGCGACATTCCAATGGGGGTCTTAAACGCAGATACGGTAAGCCCATAAGGCATCGATAAGCCTAGACGACCAGTCTTTCCGATTAGGATTAACTGTTTTCTCTAATATACGTTTTATCTCCCTATTGGAAACCTCTACCTGACCACTAGTCTGTGGATGATACGGGGTGGCTACCTTATGTGTAATACCATATTTCTTCATCAAAAGCTTAAAAGGTCCATTACAAAAGTGCGACCCTCCATCACTAATTATAGCTCGCGGTGTACCAAAACGTGTAAGTATATTATTTTTCAAGAACTCAAGCAAAACCCTATGGTCATTGGTTTTACACGCAACCGCCTCAATCCACTTAGAGACGTAGTCTACGGCGACAAGGATGTATAGGTTACCAAAAGAATTAGGAAACGGACCCATAAAGTCAATACCCCACACATCAAAGACCTCAACAACTAAAATAGGGTTCAAGGGCATCATGTTCCTACGGAAATGGTTCCTAATTTCTGCAACGCTCACAAGTAACACAAGAATGTGAGAGTCTTTAAACAACGAAGGCCAATAGAATCCACACTGCAATATCTTAGCAGCAGTCTTCTTAGCACTAAAGTGACCCCCACAAGCATGATCATGACAAAAGGAAATAATACTTGGACTGGTCACTCTCGGTATACATCTCCTAATAATCTGATCTGGACAATACTTAAATAAATAAGGATCATCCCAAAAGAAGTGCTTAACCTCAGCTAAAAACCTAGAACGATCTTGTTTACTCCAATGTTGGGGCATTCGACCAAAGAACAAGATAGTTCACTATATTCGCATACCAAGGTGATTGGGAAACAGAGAACAATTGTTCATCAGAAAGTTGTCCCTTATATGAAGGGAATAATCAGGGGAACTAACAATTAGCCTAGACAAGTGGTCTGCTACTACATTTTCTCACCCTTTTTGTCTCTAATGTCTCTGGGAAAATTCTTGTAATAAAAGGATCCACCTAATCAATCTAGGTTTGGTATCCTTCTTAGACAAAAGGTATTTCAAAGCAAAGATGATCAAGATAGATTACGATCTTAGAACCTAAGAGGTAGGATCTAAACTTGTCTAAGGCAAACACAATGGCCAACAGTTCCTTCTCGGTAGTGGTATAGTTCATCTGGGCTTCATTCAGAGTTTTGCTAGCATAGTAAATCACATGAAGTAACTTATTTTCTCGCTGACCTAGCACAACACCAATAGCATAATCTGAAACATCACACATGATCTCAAAGGGTAAGTTCCAGTTGGGTGCCTGGACTATGGGGGCGGTAGTGAGTAAAGTCTTAAGCTTCTCAAAAGCCTTTAAACAAGCATCATCAAAGACAAACTTAGCATCTTTTGCAAGTAAATTGCAAAAAGGTCTAGAAATCAAGCTAAAATCCTTAATGAATCGACGATAAAAACCTGCATGCCCTAAGAATGACCTAATATCTTTTACGGTTTTTGGGACCGGTAAGGTTTTAATAAGGTCAACCTTGGCTCTATCTACCTCTATACCCTTTGAAGATACGATATGCCCTAGAACGATTCCTGAACGAACCATGAAATGACATTTTTCCCAATTCAAAGACTAAATTCTTTTCCTTACACCTAGTCAAAACTAATGAAAAATGATGCAAGCACTCATCGAAAGACGAACCAAACACTGAAAAATCATCCATAAAGACCTCTAAGAACCGTTCTACCATGTCAGAAAATATGCTCAACATACAACGCTGAAAGGTTGCAGGGGCATTACATAGCCCGAAAGGCATGCGTCTATACGCAAAGGTACCAAAGGGACAGGTAAAAGTGGTTTTCTCTTGGTCTTCTGGGCAATAGGAATCTGATTATAGCCGCAAAATCCATCTAAAAAGCATAAATGGCTACGGCCAGCTAATCTTTCGAGCATTTGGTCGATGAAGGGAAGGGGAAAGTGGTCCTTCCTAGTGACCTTGTTCAATTTTCTATAGTCAATACAGACACGCCAACCCGTGGTCATTCGGTTGGGATTAACTCATTTTTTCATTCTCGACTACATTAATACCAGATTTCTTGGGAACAACCTGAACGGGGCTGACCCACTTACTGTCTGAAATAGGGTAGATAATGCCCGCATCTAACGACTTCATAACCTCGGTTCAACTACTTCTTTCATATGAGGGTTCAGTCGACGTTGCATCTCCCTAGAAGGTTTAGTATCTTCCTCTAAATAAATCTGATGCATACAAATAGTAGGACTTATACCCTTAATGTCTGCTATGGTCCACCCTAAAGCTTCCTTGTTATTCTGAAGGACGGTTACTAGCCTACTTTCCTGATCACTATCCAAGTCGGATGCTATAATCACAGGTAAAGTTTCAGATGGGCCTAAAAACACATACTTCAAGGTATCTGGTAGTGGTTTGAGGTCCAATCTAGGAGGCTTTTCCAACGAAGGAACTGGGGTAGACTCAGAAATGGGTAGAGGTTCGATCTTAGGTTTCCATCCACCACTAGTGTCTATCAAAGGGGTTGAATCTAACAAAGCATTTACCTCATTAATCACATCATCATCATTCAAATCAATCCCAAAGTGAGCTAGGCATTTCTCTAATGGATCTTCCATCAAAGTGTTTGGTAATGACTCCTCTACTAATGTTCCTATCATGTTCACCTCTTCTATGCCTGAGTCATCTAGTTCAGAGGGTAGCTTACTAACATGAAAGACGTTCAGCTCAATAGTCATATTACCAAAAGACAAATTCATAATACCAGTTCGATGTTAATGATCGCATTGGATGTAGCTAAAAACGGGCGACCTAAAATTACCGGTATCTGGTTCTCTGGGTCAGGGACAGGTTGGGTATCTAGGATAACAAAATCCACCCGATAAATAAACTTGTCTACCTCTATGAGAACATCCTCGATCACACCCCGAGGAATTTTTACGGACCTATCACTAATCAAGAGTCATCTGGGTAGGTTTCATCTCACCAAGTCCTAGCTTAAGGTACACATGGTATGGCAGTAAGTTCACACTGGCTCCTAAGTCAAGCAACGCTTTCTCAACACGATATTTACCTATTGTGCAAGCAATGGTAGGGGACCCCGGTCTTTGTACTTAGGAGTAGTGGTATTCTGAATAATAGAACTCACATGACTAGCTAGGAAGGCTTTCTTTTGAACACTAAGCTTACGCTTTCGTGTAAACAAGTCCTTAAGAAACTTGGCATAAGCGGGAATCTGCTTAATCGCATCCAACAATGGGAGGTTGATAGTAACCTGCTTAAAAACCTCCAAAATATCTTTATAGTTGGACTCGCTCTTAGTTGGAACTAGCAGCTTGGGGAACGGGGCTCTAGGAACAAAGCCGGACTTAACGGGACCCTCATTGGTCTCATTAGAGACTCTATCAGTCTCCTCATCATTTTCTGGCTCAGTAGGGTGAACTACAGCATGTTCACTATCAGGCATGGTTACCTTGTTGTCTACCACTCGACCACTCCTAAGGGTTTTAATGGCATTCACATGTTCTGATGATCTTCCAACTACTTCATGAACTCCTCTAGGATTGGGTTGAGTTTGACTAGGAAACTTACCTTTTTCCCTCAAAGACTCATTTATATGACTAACTTGGGTTTTCAACTCGGAAATAGCCTGAGAGTTAGCATAACCTATACTCTTACTTTCTTTTATCCCTTGTGCAACCATTTGGTTGATATTTTCAGAGCTTTTAATAAATGAGGCTAGAGTCTCTTCTAAACTTGTGATCTTTTTATCCGAATGGTTCTAGAACTGGGGTTGACCTGAAGAGTTCCTAGCATAACCAAAACCTGGGGGAGGCTGAGAATTACTAGACTGTCCTTGATTCTGGCCCTTAGACCAAGAAAAATTAGGATGGTTTCTCCAACCAGGGTTGTAGGTCTCTGAGTATGGGTCAAACTTCTGACGGTTCTCAAACCTAGCGTTGTTATAGACAGCATGGGCTTGTTCTTCACTAACATGTCCTTCCCAAAATGAGTTATCGGGCTCTATTCCACAACTAGAGACTGGAGAGGCTCTATTAGGTTCAACAAGGGACCTATTTTTAGACTGACCCATTTCCAAAGCTTCTAACCTTCTAGACAAAGCAACAAACTTAGCATCTGAGTCGAAGCTTGTATCTACCATATTGGTGCTACTTTTATTGACCAAGAGTCTTTTAGGAGGTTCAACACAAGGCTCCCACTGTTGGGATTTTTCAGCGATAGTTCCTAAGAAGGTGAAAGCATCCTCATCAGTTTTATTAGTGAACTCACCAGCGCACATAGACTCGACCATGGATTTGGTTGAATAGTCTAAACCATTATAAATAATCTCTACAAGTTTCATCTTATCAAACCCATGGTGAGGACACTGGGATAGGATATCATTGAATCTCTCTAAAAACCTATAAAGAGACTCTCCCTCTTGTTGCACACTAGCACTAATTTTACGCCTAACAGCTTGCAGTTTTATGCTTAGGGTAGAATTTCATATAGAAGGCAGCGATAAGATCTTGCCATGTTTCAATGGATTCAGAAGGTAGGTTGTTCAGCCAGGTCTTGGCTTTATCTCTCAAGGAGAAGGGAAACATCTTAAGTTTCAAGACTTCATCAGTAAGGTCTTTTATTCTAACTGTCCCACAAATTTCCTCAAAGTCCCTAATATGAAAATAAGGGTTCTCATCATCTTTTCCTAAGAATATAGGGATCATCTGAAGAATACTAGGTTTTATCTCGAAATTAGCCGTATTGGCTGGCAATTTAATGCACGAAGCTCGGTTGGCCCTAGTTGGGAACATGTAATCTTTCAAAGTAGTCATTGCTGTCACAACTGACGTACTAGGGGTACTTCCCTCACAAAGAGACAGATTCTCAAAACTGAAGTTTCCAAAAACTGGGCTCTCAAAAGAAGAGTCTTCGAGCTCCCCGCCTTCACAAGAATAACTACTAGGTTTGTCACTAATCAAACGACCTAGAGTGTTTCTTTTCCAAGCCCGTTCTCTAATGACCTCGGGCATACACTAGAAAAAGAAAAGAAAAATCCTAAAAGGAAGGGAGGTTCTAAGCAAACACAAAGAAGGCTGACTCCACCAAAGCAAACCTAAAATTTTCTAGCAAACAAAAAGCATGATGGCTCCACTTAGATTGTTTTCTAGACCAGCTTCTAATCCTTCGAAAGGGAATTCGTTACAATCTGAGCAAACCCCTCTGGAATCAATCCGGGTTTAAGTAAGTTGAATAGAGACGAGGGAAGCTGCTGGAGCTTTGATACCCAAGGCCTCACCACAATACAGGGCGGCGCAGTCACGCATTCAACTCACAGAAACTTTCATGAACTTCGAAGAATGCTCAAAAGAGTAACCAATATCTTTCGAACGACTTTCCTACTAAGCTCGTTACCCTATAGGTCTCGTTCTATTCCAAATTTTAAAGCTTAGGTTCACGTTAAGTTTCGTTTTCCTAAGGCGGGCAAGAAGGGAACGGTGATGAAATCCGAACCCTTATCTTATATGGCCAGTCCTTGCCCTTTACTAATAATTTAAAACAGCCGTTTTCAGTTCCTCGACATATATGCAAACGAAGGAATACAGTAACTCTCTAGCAGGGGATTCGCGAGTGTTTCGACAAACTTACCTCCCGTACCAGACGGGGGATGAACCGTTGAAGTCGACTCGGGCCACGACTCCTATGTCATGTGCGAACCCGAGGGGCCGAGGTGATATCGTAATCACCGTCCTTCTTTGCAAACAGTTTAATATTTAACTACCCTTCCGTAGGGTTTAAAAAAAATAAAAAAAATAAAAATGTCCAAGTCCAAAGTCCAAAAAGATAAAGTGCAAAAGAAAAAAAATTACAAGAATAAATAAACTCTAATACAATCTAAAAAAAAAAACTAAACTCTCTCTTTTTTTTTTTCTCTTTTTATAATAAAAAAAAATCTTCTTCTTTCGCTTCGCCTTTTACTTCGTCTTTAACTCCAAATCTCTAAATATTCACCAAAAGTTTTGGCAAAATTTTCTTTCGCTCCAAATTCCAAATCTGTAGTAAAAAGACAAAAACAAAAACGTAAAGAAGAACAAATAAAATAAAAACAAATAAAAACCTAAAAAAAAAAGAATAAAAATCTAAAAACTAGCCTAAAGACAAGCTCCGTGTCGACGGCGCCAAAAATTGATGTATTGTAGAAAGTGATAGTGAAAGGTTCTTTTGAAACTTGTGAAGGCAAAGGAATTTAGATTTAATTAAACTTAAAAGTAAAGGAAACTTAGATCAAAATTTGATTTCAAGATAAGAGAGAATAACCAAGACACTGATTCCACTATTACACATGAATAAATTATGGTTAACAACCCAAAACTCTATTTATCTTTTAAATCACTTGTTTCTTAATTCACAAATAATCAGGCAAATTCTCAACAATTAATTGTATCCCTTAAGCATAGATTATCTTAATACAAAGCATAACCTATCTAATTGAATCACAACTAATGACAAAAATTATGCAAACAATTAAAAACTCCGCAAAAGCAGTGATTGAGTGAATTATAAAATATAAATTAGAGAAAATAAATTAATTACCAATCATTCATGCGTAAATAGCTTCCTCATTTCCTTGGTTGTGGGAGAATTAGCCTCTCATCATGTTGGAAACACACTCAAAATTCATTATTATTGCTCAAAAATGGTTTACAAATGATGAAATGGTGAAAATGGTGAAAACCGGTGTTTGCAACGCTTATAAATGTTGCAAACACTTTATTACAAAGAACGAAAACTATTGTTGTTGTCTGAATCGTGCGACCCACGCTCTGTGTCGTAGAACTCAGCTGCAGAATAAACGACTGATGTGAAGAGTCTGTTCTTCACGTTTTCGAGGCAAAGCAGCAGCAGAACCGGAATTTTTCGCGCTTGATTTCTCGACTTTCTAATGCTCTATTCTTCCTCCCAAACTCTCTATCCCTTCTATGACCTCCAAGAACTCATTTTATACTCGACAGGGGATAGAAATCACCTCAATAACTCCTAATAATTCCCAATAACTCGCCAGATACGGAAGATATTCTTTCCTTTTTCTTCTCCTGCACGCGATCTTGTTGCTGTGAACCATCCTTATTTGCATCCTACACGTCTCTAATTCAGTTTAGCACACTCCAGGCACAAGCTTGCACGTCCAAATCCTTTGTAATCTCGTGAATATTTCTTCCGCGTACGTGTTGCCTTGTTTTCTTCTCGTGAATTTTCTGGTCAATTTTAACCGAAACAATCAACCACACAATGCATGTGACGCTCAATCAAGTCACCCCAGTGATTTTCAGCCATTGAGTCTCTTTGATTCTGCCCAAAATGTGAACCCTAAATTCTGCCAGGGTGAAGAACCAATTTCCCGCCAAAACGTTCTTTTTGAATTCTTGAAGATGGTGTCCCCTAACCAAACCCGGGTGCGAATAGCAGATGTCCAGCTGGGGTGCCCCTTAACCAAAGTTGGGGTCCGGATAGTAAGTGTTCTCCGGGGGTGTTCCGAGCAACTTTTTCGAGCCGAATTTTCCACACAAGTTTATTTCTCCAAAAACACCTATACATACACAAAAACACCATAATAAGTACAAAAATCGAGACTAACAATAGAGACACTGAGGACAATTCAGACACAAAAATGTGTATATCACTTTCTTGCTAAAAAAGACTCCTGATTTCTCAAAGTTTATTACTTGTCCTGAGGCCTTGCTAAAGGTAGCTATTGTGTCTAATAGGTTTATACACTCTATAAGGTATGCTTTCACAAAAAGTAAGCAATCATCTGCAAAAAATAGATGATATATAGGTTCACTCTTAGGAGTTATTTTCACTCCATGAAGAATCTTATTTTGCTCTTGAGTTAGAAGTAATCTGGAAAAACATTCCATGTAAATAATAAAAATATAAGGAGAGAGAGTCTCCTTACCTTTCTAGTGGGTTTAAAGGTTTCTTCAGGAGTTACATTTAGAAGGACATCAATTGAAGTTGTTGAAATACATTGTTCAATGAGTTGACATACTTCAGCATTGAAGCCTAGAGTTTTCAATGCATTTAACAAAAAACTCCAATTTACTCTGTCAAAGGCTTTTTACATATCTATTTTGATTCCTAAACCTCCTGTTCTAGCTTTTTTCTTTTTGAAAGAGTGAATAATTTCATGAGCTACAATGATGTTATCAGAAATATTCCTAGAAGATAAGAAGGCAAATTGAAATGGAGAAATAATTTTTTCTAAAGAAGGTTTGATTCTGTTTGCTAAGATTTTTACTATGACTTTATAAATAGTGTTACAAAGTCATATTGGTCTAAATTTACTAGGATTTTTGGAGTGTTTTAACTGGGGAATTAGAAAGAGATGTGTTACATTTAAATCTGGGTTGAGGGTTTTTTCTTTAAAGAAATTATGAATAGTATCAATCACCTGATCACCCACTAAATTCCAGTTATGAATGAAAAAGCTAACTGGAAAACCATCAGGACCTGGAGATTTGTCGGGTTTCATATTTTTCAAAACAAGAAAAATTTCTTCCCTAGATGGGATAGCAAGAATTCTAGAATTATCATCTGCAGAAATGATTGAGGGAATATCCTTAAAGATATGGTTTGAATCATTAGTGTCACTAGAAGTTTTAGTAAAAAGAGATTTGAAATAAGAAGATAAAAGACTATGAATTTCCTTTATGTCTTTGGTTACCACATTTTGTTCATTGATTTGTCTTTCTATGTTGTTCCATTTCCTCTTTCTCAAAGTAATTATATGGAAATATTTGATATTTCTTTCACCTAAATTGATAATGTTGTCTCTTGATTGTTGTTTGGATATGGCTTCTTGAGTGTCATAAAGGCTTTCTAATTCCTTAAGTTTTTCTTTTATTTTTTTCTGTTGATGTAGTTTTACTCTCTGAGATTTCAGTCTTTCAATTTCTTTAAGGAGCTTATTAATCTTCTTGGCTGGAAGACCAAAAATGTTCTTTTTCCAGTCAGTTAGATTTAATCCCACTAGCTTGAGGTTTTGCACTAGACTAACAGAAACTTCTTCATTAGAAGAAGAATTCCATGATCCTTGGACGACTTATAAGCATGATTGCTCTTTCAGACAAGTATAATAAAATTTGAAAACCCATTCAGATTTAGATAATTGGATATCTAGAGATAGTAAAATTGGACAGTGGTTTGAGCCTACTGCTACTAAATGGGATAGGGAAGAATTTGGGTATTGGATATGCCAATCTGCATTAATTACTGCACTGTCAAGTGTTTCTTGAATATTTTGGTTTCCTTCTCTATGGTTGACCCAAGTAAAATCATTTCCTGTGAAACCTAAGTCATATAATCCTGATCTTTCAAGAATTTTAGAATAGTATTCACTATTAGCTTTTTTGAAAGGGAGGCCTCCTAATTTTTCAGTCTGACTGAAAATGTAAGCATAATTGCTCTTTCAGCCAAGTATAATAAAATTTGAAAATCCATTCAGATTTAGATAAATGGATATCTAGAGATAGTAAAATTGGACAGTGGTTTGAGCCTACTGCTACTAAATGGGATAGGGAAGCATTTGGGGATTGGATATGCCAATCTGCATTAATTACCGCTCTGTCAAGTGTTTCTTGAATATTTTGGTTTCCTTCTCTATGGTTGATCCAAGTAAAATCATTTCCTATGAACCCTAAGTCATATAATCCTGATCTTTCAAGAATTTTAGAATAGTATTTACTATTATCTTTGTTGAAAGGGAGGCCTCCTAATGATGTTAAAGTCTCCAATAACTACCCATGGAATTTGTTGTGAGACTTGTTTACTAATTTCCTCTAAGAAATCTCAGGCCACATTTTTGTTGGTTGGATAAGGACTACCATAGAAGCATGTTAATTCCCATTGCTTAGTGTCAAAAGAAGTATTAACAATAATGTTTATCATATTTATATTCCATTGAACAATTTCAAAGTGAAGACCATCAATCAAAGCTACCACTAATCCACCTGCTAAGCCTATAGGGTCTACAATATATGGTAATTAGGGAAAGAATAAACTAGTTTTTTAACTAAGGGTCTTTGGTTCTTTGTTTCTGAGAGGAATAAAATTTCAGGTTTTTCTTTATTTAAAAGATTAGCCAAATGGTTTTGTGTTAGAGGGTTTCTACATCCTTGAACATTCCATTCTAGGATTTTCATTGTGAACAGAATTTCAAGCAATAATTATCACGGAATGAATCTTACCTAGAAGTTCTGGGGATCTTAGTGTAAACAATGTAAAAAGAGAAGTGTTCTCTAACCTATATGTGATGAAATCCTGGGTATGGACTAGGTTATCTAATTTCTCAAAAATTAAATCACATTATATGGATTAAAATAGTTCAAAGTACTGGAGATAGAAAATAATTAAAGTAAAAATAAATTCTTGATATGTTAGAAGGTACATGTGTCTCCTCATGTTGCTTTGAAGGGATGAGTTCTGGGAAGGGAACTGGGAGATAAGTACAAGATTGAGATTTCTTGTCAGTGATATTTGACCCATATTGATCTATTTTGAAAAAAAAATTCATCCGTAGAAGGAATGGAGCAAATTTGTTCCTCAAAAGATGAGGACAGAAAATCAGAAACAGAAATTTTAAAAGCAGATTTTGGCTGAGATACAGGGGTTTGAAGAGATGATGATGCAATGAAATTGTTGGTATCAAAAATTAAAGTTGATTGATTTGCAGAAGCAGTAGGAGAAGAAGCAGAAATTTGGGATTCAAATGAATCCCTATCATCTTCAAGAGATGAAAAAGATAATCTTCTGCACACCAAAGGAAAAGTTCCACTAGAAGTAATAGCAGGAGAACTATTACCAACACTAAGAACCGGATTCGAGATATCATGTAAAAGACCAGACATGAGCTGCAGAACCGATTCTACTATGAAGGTTTCCGAGTTAGCAGATCGGAACGAATCATCCTCAGAGGAGAGCAGCGGAATAAAGCTCTCAGGGTAATTAAAAATGAATGTTCTTTTTTCCTAGCACAATGGAATATGTTAAAGGAATATCATCGTCAGATGACAAGTTTTTAGTTATGATAAATGGTCCTAATACTTCATATGATTGAGAGGGATTTTATTGCATTCTACCAGCATTAATTGGGAAGTTTTTTCTCAGCACAGGCTCCTCTTCTATATAAGTTCTGAAAATATCTTTAAAAGTTTCACTCACTCTAGGTTGGTTTAAATAAGATTGTACTAGTACTGGTACTCCAGTGTGATCGACATTATCCTTTGGATTCCAAATTTGCACCAAGATATCGTTTAACCAATTCATGTCATCACTAGGGTAAGGGGAGTTAACATAAATATCATAAATATCTTCGAGCGGCCTTCCTTGAAGGATATCACAGTTATCCACTTTGTGACCCAGACCCAAACAATGGGAATAGAACTTAGATAGTAGGTTGAGGTAATTGAAAGAGATATAGGTAACAAGGTATTTTCCAACCTTCACTAAAATATGGCTGATAAGCGGTTTTTCTATGTTTACCCATACCAAGACTCTAGGCAAACAGTATGAGGACTCAGAACCTCTACAAACTCTAGAAACTTACCATATCTTTCTAGCAATCAATCCTAACACTTTCTCACTTCTATGCTCATGCTTAGTATTTGAGACAGTAGCCCATATTGGTATTGTTATAGCATTGCTCGGTCGAACTCGCATGCGTTGCTATCTCAAGCATGTTTGTCAATGTTAGTGATCAAAACTATAAGTCTTGATTTCTAGTCTACTATATCTAAGGTCTCGGACTAGGATATAAAGTGTAGTTGAGCTCAAGAACTCCATGTCAATCATCATATAAGACTAAGGACTACTCAAGGAACTGGTGGATCTTCATCGACTAAAAGGTATGTGGAGACTTGAACTTATCTATCACTCAAAAGTCTATTTATCTCCTATCTTGAAACTAAAGTCGTTTTGCTATATAGACTTAGATTATACACATTTGGTATTTCGATCTGAGTATACCTCGCCTATTTATTTCTCAAAATATGTGTTGTTAAAGATTTAGATTTAATCATGTTCATCTTTACCTAGTGACGAAATTCATGTTAAGTTTCAATCACTTTGAAAATTTCTCTGACGAAAAATGGTTTGTGAATAACAACTGTATAACGTCCTCTAAGAATGTTTCCATGATTGAAATGAGAGTTTAGACTATATAACCATTGGAGGATATAAGCATTGTTGTGGAAACACATATATGAATAAGTCCTTATTGCTTGAACCAAAGTTTGCGAACTTTGTTGATCAAGTGAAACCGGAGAAGTGCGTGAGCTAAGTCCGTGAACCCAGTCCGCGAACTGGCGAAGTTCTCAAACCCGATAATTTCTGCTGGAGTTTGTGAACTTCATTCGGGAATTTAAGTTCGCGAACTTGAGCAAGTTATGTCTATAAACGATGTTTGTGAACTTATCATTATAAACTAAGGAATGCAATTGCAAACCATGGCTATATAGTTCATGAACCGATTCGAGTGAATCAAATCGTTTTTGCTTCAATTGTGTCTTGTGTAGTACATGAGATTTCCTTGCAATTGAACAACTCTCTAACTAGTTCATTTGAGTCATTTGAACTAGTTATGGGGAAGAAGAATATGGTTGATATGAAAGTTATCATATGGCTAACCATTGGTTAACTATTGTTGAACCAACTAATGTACAAGTTTGTGTACGGTTACACAAGCCTACAAACGTGCATGTCATTTGTGTATAACAAGCTATGTTTTCGATCTGTGTGAGATTGGTTAGGGTTCAACTACAGTCCAGAACGAAGTTAGTTTGGAGTAGGCTAGTGTCTGTAGCGGCTTAATATAGTGTATGTTCAATATGGACTAGGTCCCGGGGTTTTCTGTATTTGCGGTTTCCTCGTTAATAAAATTATGGTGTCTGTGTTATTTCTTTTCCGCATTATATTTTTTATATAATTAAAATAACAGGTTGTGCGTTGTTCAATCAATTATAATATCCGACCTTTTGGTTGTTGATTTAAATTGATTGACACTTGGATATTGGTCTTTGGTACCATCTAAGTTTATCTCTCTTGTATTTAATCTAGACTCGTAGTTTGCTTGAGTAAGATTTAAATCTAGAGATAGAGATATAAACTCTTTGATATACTTTTATATTGATTGAGTCTAACTATCTAGTTTATTTTCTAGAAATTATATTGGAGTTTGTCCATACAAATTGCTAAGCGAAATATTGGGTGTGGTTGTTATACCCACGCTTTTTCAATTGGTATCAGAGCAGGAAAACACCTTTAAGACCTAAAAAGTCTGTGTTTGTGGTGATTTATCTCTATGGATAAAATTATCTCAGATAAGATAACATCAATCCAAAGTTACTCTTATGAGTCACAAAGTCTTGAAGCTTCTGAGAAAAACTTTATCTTCTATCCCTTGACTGAATCTGCATTCGACTGGGAAAAATCTCTTGATGAGAAGTTGGATGATCTTTCAGATGACAGTGATTCAGAAGAAGGACAGAGTGTTGATGAGGAAGTCTCTCAATATATCAATTTTTTCGACCGTGCTTTGAAAGAAAAAAAGTCAACAACTTGCCTGAGTAAGTATATGGATCCTCTTTGTTAAGAAAACTGAAAACTGAGGAAACTCTTTAAAGGATATGATGGTGGGTATAAACTCTTACAAACTATCGTTAAGGATAGTGAAGAAGATGTTCGCATAAAAATGTCTGAATGTGACAATATTATCCGAAATTTCTTTGTGTTGAAAGAAAGACTTGCAGATGTTGAAGCAAGATATGACTCTCAACAAAAATGTTTTAATGAAGAAGAACTCGGTCTTCTTGCCAAAGAAAAGTCATTGGAGACTTACCTTGCAGCTTCTCTTGATAAAGTAAATTCACTAGAAGAGAGTATGAGAAGATTCACTTCTAGCTCTACAAAATTGTCTTCTATGATTGGAGCATGTAAAGAACATCGTTATACACGTGGTCTGGGATATAAAGGAATAGACACTCCCAAAAACTAGTATGATCAATTTCGTTAAAGCTATTGATAATTCTTCATGTGAAAAAACGTTCGCAGCCTGCAATGTGCCTAAGGACAAGGATTATACTCCTTCCAAATCTACTCACATGAGAACAGCTAAGAATAATTCCTTTTACTGCTATTACTGCGGAAATAAAGGACATTCTGAGCAAAAATATTATTTTCGTTGAAGGAATGAAAAACTTCACAACATTCTTGCACGGGTGTCTAAAGAATTTATTAAACATGTTTCTCATATTGGTGGAGTAAAAGGCACTTTCAAATGTCAAGAAAACTTCCTTGATAAGTCATTTCTTAATCGTTCCTTTGAAACAAAAAATGTATACCAGGGTAGAAGGAAGAACGACAAATGTGTAACTGACTTTTTAAACAACTTTGAAAGGAGAAAAAGGCATATGAGAAAGAAAAAAGGGTCAAGTTCCTTGTATCCTTTTGTAGAAGGCTGTGAATCCAATAATTCATCCCCAAATTTTCTACACATCAATATTCGAGTCTCAGAACTTACGATAAGCATAAAAAGACTCAAACGGGGTGTCAAAAAAACATGGAAAGCAGTTGACTCAAGTACTCCTAGTTCATGTCTTAACAAAACTTCTTCAACCTTTGTGTATGATTTTTCTTTAAATCCCCTTAAAGTAGAAAAATAAGAAGTCAATATTGATGAGAAAAATTCTCATCTTAATACACCATGACTGCTCACAATAGCATCCCTCTTTTAGTTTGAGAAGGATGCTCTTTGTTCTCAAGAAGATGTCTTGAGAAAAGCTGTCAAGGTTGTATGCTATATTTTTTTATCTCAAAATTTGTTTGAACCTTTTTTTCTTATCTTCTTCTTTTTGAAGTTTGTTTTAAAATCTCTTGTTCAACTATCCTTCCACTAGTCTTTTGCTTCTCCATTTTCTTGGTCACATAAGTATCTTGACCACAAGTGCACGACCACTAGACCCACGTGAACGGCATGTTTCCTAGGGTTTTTATGGAACCTCCTAATATTTCTATATATATATGTCATCAATTGACAAATTTCTCCATAAGGTCAAAAGGATTCTCTGATTTTTTTTTAAGCACAATGTATGGAAGCAACAAAGATTTGGTTGAGGAGGGGAAGACTATCGAGTTTCATGAAGATCCTGTTTTCATTACATGCCATCATTCTATTAATCATGAAAACAAACTACCAGTTCAGATATCTTCACAACTGGTAGGAAATATTCTTTGAGATTTTGAAATCGTTCGTGAACAACTCAGAATTGCAACAAAGAATCTTAAGTTTCTGAAAAATGAACTGAAGAAAGCAATTTTATTTTTCTTGTTTTTTTTTAGAAGAATAAATAGAGGTTGTAATATCCATTATTGTGATTACACATAGCTATGTCCAACGTTTTCATCTTCATGTTTTTAGGTTTATTTGTTTAAATTCTAAAACTGTTTGGAAGATGATTATTGCAGTATTAATCTTTATGGTTTCATATATTGCAATATTTTTATGGGATATGTGTGTTTTCGTCCATGAACCATATTATCCCATACCTTGTCAAAAGTAAAGTCGTTCATAAGTTGATATGCATATATTGATGAAAGAATGAATTGACTTTTGACAAATACAAAAGTTAAGCCTATTATGTCAATTTTTGATGGAAGATAGGTTAAAATATTTTGTGATTCAAGTATTATGTCTATTATATGTCATTGTGCAAATGGTGATGGAAAATATAATGAATCCTTGTGTATTCCGTAATAATTGATCTTCCCTGATCCATATTTTATGTATTACTGTAAGGCTACGTAATGTGTCTTATGTTGAGCACTAAACAACCAAGTTGATTATTTTTATGAATAGCTTTGTTGTTATTCCATAAGGTACTTTATGTCGATCATATTAAACTAAATTAATCATCTTGTTTGGTTATTTAGTTATTACTCCGTAAGTTTTCTTACGTTTGAGCGCTTTTGACTGGGTTGATTATTTTCATGATTAACTTAGTCATTGATCCATAGATTTTCTTATGTCGAGTATAACCAATTAAATTGATTACTTTTGTAATTAATTTAGTTGTGTATTTCGATTAGATTAATTATGGGTTCTCTTGTGATTAATCTAATTGAATATTTTTAATTCTCCATAAGTTTACTTGTGTTGAGCATATTTGGTTAAATTAATTATGAGTTCGCTTATGGTTAATTTAATTGAATATTTTTGGATTCAAATTCATACTTGTATGTGATTTGTTATGTCCAAAGAAATCCTTTTTTTTTCTTTTGAAATTAAGGTCACTCTTGTTGTTCTTTCAGGAATGACATATTATGGGGGAGAGTTCTTAATTGATCTTGTGCTTAATTGCCAAATCTTTGTGGGGAGTGCGGTTGTGGAATATTATAGGGGTTATATTGTATCTTTATAGACTCCTTGATGAATGCAATTAGCTTCGGCTTTATAATTGCATCTAAATAAGATGATATATGCTTTCTTTTGGTCATGAAATGTCTCTTTTGGAAATTTCATTAGGATCTAGTTCTTGTACCTTTGCCAATTTTATTGACAAAAGGGGGGAGAATTAATATGTAGTTCCTACTACAAATACATATGGTTTTCGGATCATTATGTAAGGGGGAGTGGTTTCCATGAGAGATGGAGTATTGACTAAGGGGGGTGACATATCACCATAGTATTGTTGTTTAAGTTGTGATGCAATTGGACTTTGACGATGTGTAATGATACTATGACACTGTATAGCAATGATTAAGAACTCTTGTTTTCTCGTTGTTATAACTACGGATTTTCAACAAAGATGATGTTAAACTTACAACCTTTGGGATCATTGGAGTACTTGGAAGTGACAAAGATTTCGAGTAATGTTGAAGATTAGACATGTGGAATACGAGCTACAAAGTTTATTTATATATTTTTTGTATTCCATATGTACTGATAGTTTTGTCACTAAAATTGACAAATGGGTAGATTGTTAGAGCATTGCTCGGTCGAACTTGCATGCGTTGCTATCTCAAGCATGTTTGTCAATGTTAGTGATCAAAACTATAAGTCTTGATTTCTGGTCTACTATAGCTAAGGTCTCGGACTAGGATAGAAAGTGTAGTTGAGCTAAAGAACTCCATGGCAATCATCATACAAGACGAAGGACTACTCAAGGAACTGGTGGTTCTTCATCGACTAAAAGGTATGTGGAGACTTGAACTTATATATCACTCAAAATTCTATTTATTTTCTATTTTGAGACAAAAGTCGTTTTGCTATATAGACTTAGATTATACACATTTGGTATTTCGAGCCGAGTATACCTCGCATATCTATTTCTCAAAATATGTGTTGGTAAAGCTTTCGCTTTAGCCATGTTCATCTTTACCTAGTGACATAAGTCATGTTAAGTTTCAATCACTTTGAAAATTGCTCTGACGAAAAATGGTTTGTGAATAACAACTATATAACGTCCTTTGAGAATGTTTCAATGATTAAAATGAGAGTTTAGACTATATAACCATTGGAGGATAGAAGCATTGTTGTGGAAACACATATATGTATAAGTCCTTATTGATTAAACCAAAGTTTGCGAACTTTGTTGATCTGGTGAAACTGGAGAAGTCCGCGAACTGGCGAAGTTCTCAAACCCGAGAATTTATGCGGGAGTTTGTGAACTCCATCCGGGAATTTAAGTCTGCGAACTTGAGTAGATTATGTCTAAAAACGATGTTTGTGAACTTATCATTATAAACTAAGGAATGCAATTGCAAACCGTGACTATATAGTTCATGAACCGATTCAAGTGAATCAAATCATTTTTGCTTCAATTGTGTCTTGTGTAGTACATGAGATTTCCTTGCAATTGAACAACTATCTAACTAGTTAATTTCAATCATTTGAACAAGTTATGGTGAAGAAAAATATGGTTGATATTAAAGTTATCATATGACTAACCATTTTGTTAACTATTGTTGAACCAACTAATGTACAAGTTTGGGTATGGTTACACAAGCCTACAAACGTGCATGTCATTTTTGTATAACAAGCTATGTTTTTGACTAACGGTTGATAAATATTAGCTTGAATATAATCAGGTTTTCATTTAACGATGAATATTGAATGCTTTGTTAACAAGCTAACATTGATTGCAAACCCTGATTTGAAAGACTATATAAGGGAGAACTCTAGCAACTGGGAAACCTAATCCCCATACATTCCGTATGATACTAGTTGTGCTAAGCTATAGTCGATTCTCCTTTAACCTTTGGTTTCTTCTTCTAAACCAGGTTAACGACTTAAAGACTTCATTGGGATTGTGAAGCCAGAACGATACTACTTTCTTGTAGTTATATGATCTGATCTTGTTGTTTTTATCATACGAGTACAATTGTAATAATTGGCTTGAGATTTCTATCTCTGATAGGCAAGATAAAAAGTAGTCACAAACATCTTCGTCTCATCGTTTGTGATTCCACAATATCTTTTTTCGCTGCCTCGGTTAAGACTTTTGTGAGGTGATTGATAATACTGAGTTGTTCTTCGGGAATATAAGTATGGTTTATCAATTGGTTCTTGTTCACCTTGATTTATCAAAATACGGAACAAAACTCGTAGGTATATTCGTGGGAGACGGATTTTTCTATTACCGTAGACTTTTATGTGTGATATAGATTTCTTTATTAAAGTCTTCGACTTTTGGTAGTAGCTACGCAGTATCCTGCTGGGATCAGAGACGTAGGAGCATAACTATACCTTGGATCAGTGTGAGATTGGTTGGGGTTCAACTACAGTCCAGACCGAAGTTAGTTTGGAGTAGGCTAGTGTCTGTAGCGGTTTAATACAGTGTATGTTCAATCTGGACTAGGTCCCGGGGTTTTCTGCATTTGCGGTTTCCTCGTTAATAAAATTCTGGTGTATGTGTTATTTCTTTTCCGCATTATATTTGTTATATAATTAATATAATACAGGATGTGCGTTGTTCAATCAATTATAATATCCGACCTTTTGGTTGTTGATTTAAATTGATTGACACTTGGATATTGGTCTTTGGTACCATCCAAGTTTATCTCTCTTGTATTTAATCGAGACTCGCAGTTTGCTTGTGTAAGATTTAAATCGAGAGATAGAGATATAAACTCTTTGATATACTTTTCTATTGATTAAGTCTAACTATCTAGTTAATTCTCTAGAAATTATATTGGAGTTTGTCCATACAGATTGCTAAACGAAATATAGGGTGTGTTGTTAAACCTCCGCTTTTTCATGTATTTTTTTTACTTTATCTGTTGAAATATTCATTCCTTGATATATTGTTGTAACTGCCAGAACATTACCAAAGGGTACCATGGTCCATTAGTAGAAATCCAATGAAAAGTAATAGTGAACAAGTTCGGATCCACCTCTCTTAATTGGAAACCTAGCTGAGTTCCTCAATAATTGTTAAGAATGCCTCTAACTTCCATAATCTTTAATAAAGGAAAGAAGAGTAGGTAGAAGCTTTAAAATCTCCGTGGAAAGGACTCTTGAAAAGAAAAGGAAAAAAAAACTAAGAATTTGGAAGAATTTAAGGAGATTTTAAGAGTTAGGAGATATCCAGAAGAGACCATAATATATATTGTTCATTTATGATGTTGTTATCTAAAAACTAGTATAAAAAATTAGACCAATGATGATATTTAACTAAACAATTTTGGGAGAAGCATCATATTGGACTTGGTGACATGTTACCACGGCAAAGGCAATAGACGTGAAGGAAAAGGATAACTAGAGACAATTTTCTGAAAAATTCTTCAAAAAAGAATAAGGACAGTATATTCAAAGCAGCAAAAATAAGACATTATCCACAAGAGATAAGGGAGATTAGAATTAGGTTAAGAACAAGGTTATACACAAAAATTGGCTATTATCCTTTACAAGAACCATGCATAATATAAAATAGGTGCATGACTAGAACCATGATCATCTTCTTTAGCAGACAATGGATTCAATATTAACTTTTGTTCTATTTATGTAATTATGGAACTGACTAAATTCTATGGTTTTTACATGTTGATTTAAAGCAAGAAATTAGAGGATATTAAGAAGAAAAGACAAAAACAGAGAAAAGAATTTGGCTTTATGTTGCAATTTAAACCAGAGAAGAAAATGAAAAAGAATGGCTTGTGAAGTTAGATGATCGTACAAGAACCATAAGATGATCATCTTCACAGGATTCAATATTACTTTTGTTATTTATGTTTAACATAAAACATGGTATTCCCATTGATGTCACTATCTTGTATAGCGAAGTGTCGTCAGTCTTAGATTATGATTATGTCCTAAATATGGAGGCCATGTATCTATATGGAGTAAGGGAAAGGGGAACTTTGGAGCTGCAGAAGAGGCAGAAGCACCAGGTGAAATAGTCTACTAAGGAGCACTAAAGCAGAAAGTGAAGGGAGATTACCATGCATATAACTGTGGGGTTAATTTTAAGAAGTTTGTTTTAGGATTTAGGAGAATGTTTGTTTTATGTATTCTGCAAACTTTTCTCAGTTAATGAATGTGAACTTATGGTTTAAATTTTTTATTCTAATATACTTCGTAAATTTATAAATAGAAAAGATAGATATGAGTGCCTCGGTAAGAATCACAATAACCCTTCTAAAAATATCTTAAATCTAGTGTCTCAAATTCCTCTAGTCCTTGATTAGTTCTAAATGTACCAATTATCTACTAAAACTCTTAAGAAGCTATTCACATACACTCACTCTCTTTATAACTACTGACTTAAAAACTAACTAAGGATGATTGATTCTATTAGTTCTCTAAATAGTCGTTAGGACATAATTTAGGAATTGACTAGATTACTAGGGAGACACCAAGGGTCTAGGGGAAGAAAATATTTGAAACAAAGTTAGACTACAAGATTGAGAAGAAGGACAAAGAAATTTAAAAGAGCAGATAAGGATACTCGTTAATATGGTAAGAGGACTTAAAGAGGGTAGAAGAGAAAGAACATTAAGAGTTATTAATGCAGCAGGTTCGAATCGGTTAAGATCCCTCTTAACCACTATAAATTATGTTAATCAAAGGTTTAATTAGAAGAAAAAAAATTGAGAATTCTAAACAAAAATTCACCATGGCATGCAATCATAAGAAAGTTCCAAAAGATGTGAAAATTTCATCCGCCAGAGTCATGCGTTGTAGAGATAACCATCTACACCGTATCCAGTATTTTAGATGTCCAACTTGTGTGAATTATAGGACCAGAATATCGCCACAACGATATTCTCGTGATAGAAACGACACTTCTGCGAGAAACCCAAACATTTCTACAAGTGTTAACAACACTTTGACGAGAACGTCGCAAGATTCTCCAACGACATTTGGCGAGTGTCACAAAAGAGTGATATAATAGTTAACGATTGAAGATATATGAGAAGAATAAGTATGTTCCACGATGATTACAAAGTTGGCGATGGTGAAGACTAAAATTATGGCGGTGAGATCGCAGAGTAGATCCGAATTAAGGGGAAATCTTAGTTGTCTTCCACTATGTATTTTCCTATATAAAGGGCCCGACTAAATCCAGAAGGGGATGATGTACTTTTGAGAGCTTAGAGAATTTTGAGGAGAAAGAAAATCCAGAAAGAAAGTTGTACTTCTGAGTTTTAATATTTCTTGTAAATCTCCCTGAAAGTGAATTAATAAAAGTGTTGTTGTTCATCCACAATTATGACTTAGTTTTCATAGATTCTTGACAAGGGTGTAGTGTGGGAAATCCTGCAACTACATTTTGGCGCCCGAAACAGGGATTGAATTAACGAAAATAGAAGAAAAAGCGAAGAAGAAGATGAAAATTGTTCAAGATTAAGGAAATCATGTTCAAGATTAAGGAAATCATTAAGTAAATCGGTGAGAAAATTGAAGGAAGAATGATCAGAATCAAAAAGGATTGTAGAAAATTGAAAGGTGATGTAATAACAAAAGAAATGATTGATAGATTTCATGAGAATATCAAGGGAAGGATACATAAACGGGATTTTGAAGGAAGGAAAATTATGACAGTGGAGAAGATATCATCATTGAAAGATTGGGAAAAACAAGAAATCACGTTTAAAGCAGCAGAAATACCATAAGAAGATTTAAGTCATACATCTCCATTAGTGGTCACAGTAACCACTATACCAATGAGAAAGGAGAAATCGATAAAATCTGAAGAAGAATGGGCTATGAATAGAACTTTAGTAGACACATGAAGTTCTGTAGACATGATATTTTATCATACCTTCAAGAAGATGGGATATAAGGATGAATAAATGTCTCATTCAACATATTATGTTCATGGCTTTGGAAAGTCTATAACGAAACCTAAAGGCGAGATAATGGTACGAATTCCACTAGGAGAAATTGAAACACAAATATCATTATGTGTGGTAGATGTGGAATTGCCGTACAATATGATACTGGGAAGATCGTGGATACATGCAATCAAAGCCGTAGCATCAACATTGCACCAGTGCATTAAATTTCCTATGCCCATGGGAATCGGAGAAATTAGAGGAGATACGGATTTTGCAAAATTATGTTACCAAATTGAAATAAAAAATTGTGAAGAACGTCCAAAGCTGCGAAAATCTCGCAGAAAATTGAACAGAGAAACAAAGAAAGAAGAGGAATTTAAAATTTACATGATAAGGGCAAAAGAAGGAAAAGGGATACTTAGTGAAGTCTCGCGAGAAGGAGATGAGTTCGCGAGAGAAATGAAAACTCCAACACCAATGGGAGAACCTGAAGCTAGTTACACCGCAGCAGAGCCAACACTAGTACAAAACAGCACCTAGGCCACAGTTGAACACCGTGTCCATAGGCATATAGCCACGGATTTTTTTACACTAAAACCGTTATGGTAGAAGGTGTTACAATTGGGTACCTTGTGGATACATAAACTTTGAGTGACTATTTCACATGATTTTCCATAGCTATACCCTTGAACCGTGTCTATATGGTTCCCATTCTTTTTTGGTACTAAAGCTTTTTTCCAAATAACCATAGCCATAAGATCCTTTTAAACACACAATTTGATTTTAACATGGCTAGTGTTAAGAACAAAGCTACATGGATTTATTTTAACCATGGCCTTTATTGTCATCTAGACACACGGAATATAGTTTCGACGTGGCTATTGTGTACCCTGAAGACACATGGAAATGTTTTACCATGCCCATCTCTATCAGATATTGTGTACCCTGAAGCCACATTGGAATTTTTTACCATGACCATCTCTATTATTCAGACACACAAAAAATAATTTTAGCATGGCCAATTCACAACCTTGTAGTTACATTATATATGGAGTACCATGGCCATCCCTGTTATAGGATATACACAAAAAAAAATTGAACATGACCAATTCTCAAGTTATAGTCACATATAAATCCAATTCACCATGACTAATAACTTTCTAAAGACATGTCAAATATTTTCACAGTAGTTATTGTTTACCTTTCGGACACTGGTGACTGTTTTTAGCCACTCAAAATTTAAATTTTATTTCATATTCAACAACATGAAGCCAGTGCTGTCGAATCTTTACGGACCTATTGTGTGGCGAAATTTATAATAACATCCATTGGTAAAATGAATTAATTAAAATTGATCCAAATCCAAAATGATATTTATTAATCATATGATAAACGTCTCATATGTCGCTCAGTTTTTGCAAAAGCCTTGAGAAAAGAAAATTCAACCGGAATTCAAAAAGTTTGAACATTCGAAATCTAAGGTACCATGACTAGACAGCAGTCTTAATTCTCGTGCTGGTTCTCTGAGGCTTTGCTTCCCCATCCTTCATAACAGAAGCTCTATTCTTATTCTTCATGTTGTTAGTCTTGAGGTTAGCATCACGTTCATCAGGATCTAGAAGTGGCTCCATCTGAAGCAAAAGAAAAGTGATTACAAGGAAATGGACATATTATAAGTTCGGATACAGGGACATTGAGATATTATATGTATTCTTCAAAAATTTGTTAACATGTTTCATTTTCATATACTTGTTATAATAGACTAGATATCTATGGAATAAAGTAACTTACAGTAGTGCAAGAGATCACGAGTGTTTTTGGCCATGCAACAAAACTAGCAACAGCATCACCTACTGTTTTCAGATGACGAGTACAAACTGGCAAACTGTGGTTTGGTTTAAATGATTTTTCAATCGAAACTCTGATGCACTCATCATCAAGTGGAAGTCCATGCAATATTTGATTTGCTGCTGATTGATAAAAAGTACCAATTGCAACGATGTTCCTCAGTGTGGTATGGGCCAGTTTGCATTTACCAGTCTGCAAACATATATGATATATTAACATCAACAATTTTCAACTCTCAAAACATTATGGACATAATACCTACAAAAGAAACATACCAGTGGGAGTTCATTTTTGTCGGATGTTGTAGGTTGAGTGTTGACAATGGAGCTATGAGACTGATGCTTGGAAGCAAGAGACTTTGATTTAGTTGTCTGAGACTCCTGCCTTTTAGTTGGAGATACTGGTCTAGATCCATTTGAATGCTGGCTACATGCAGGAGATCTTTGTGTAGCTGTTGGAGCTGAGTGATGAGTTTCCGGAGATCTCTGCGGAGTGCAGTTGACATGGTAAATAAGCATTAGTTACTTCAATTTAAAAGAATATAAGTTTAAGAGGAGGCCAATAACTAGCTACATAATACACAACCAGCAGCCAGTCAATGTGATTCATGCAATATTCTTGAACAATAATAAATCATGCTGTTCTTTTCAATCTACTAAAATGAAAGAAGCACTAACATGGTCATATATGATACAATCTACTAAAATGAAACAAGCGCTAACATGGTCATATATGATATATTAACATCAATAATTTTCAACTCTCAAAACACCATGGACTTAATACCTCTACAAGGAACATACCAGTGGGGGTTCATTTTTGTCGGATGTTGTGGGTAGAGAGTTCACAAGGGAGCTATGAGACTGATGCTTGGAAGCAAGAGATTTTTGTTTAGTTGTCTGATATTCCTGCCTTTCAGTTGGAGATACTGGTCTAGATCCATTTGAATGCTGGCTAGATGCAGGAGATCTTTGTGTAGCTGTGGGAGCTGAGTTATGAGTTTCCGGAGATCTCTGCGGAGTGCAGTTGACATGGTAAATAAGCATTAGTCACTTCAATTAAAAATAATATATAGTCTAAGTTTAAGAGGATGCTAAACATGCTTAATCTAAAATAATTCCAATAACTAGCTACATAATAAACAACCATGCAGCCAGTCAATGTGATTCAAGCAATATTTTTTCTGAAACAACAATAAATCCTATTGTTCTTTTTAATCTACTAAAATGAAACAAGCACTAACATGGTCATTAGCATGTTCTTTTTATCAAATTTTCATCCTCAAAACAGTTTATTTTTAAATTTCAGCCGGAGAACCATGCAGCCGGAGATCTCAGATATGTTGAGGCAACATCATTTTTAAAATTCTGATGAATGAGACTTTTCCATTATCTTGTGTTGTGTATGTAAAAACAAAATACAAGCGAATCATATGGCTAAAACTAAGAATTAGGAGCGTCAGTTCTAAATTTAAGCAACTAATATTTCGTTACTCAATATCACAGGTTGAGGAAGAGTTGGTAGTCTCCCGTGAAAGTATCTCAGAGAACTTAAGGTGGATATCACACGGCCTAGACACCGAGGTAAAGAAATACGACGTATACCGCATCAATGGATACCTGTTTCGTAAAAAATCTCATGAAGGTAGAATTCACCAGAACAGTGGGGTTAGCGTACAATCCAATGACATGCACATCTCTAGATATGATGGCGTAAGATACGGTAAAGCGTCTTATTACGGTGTTTTACAAGAGATATGGGAGCTAGATTACGGTACAAGGAAAATTCTTCTTTTCAAGTGTGTTTGGGTTGACAATAGACGTGGGGTCAAAAAAGATACTCTTGGCTACAAGATGGTTGATCTTACTATGTTGGGACACAAGGATGATCCTTTCATTTTAGTGTCACAAGCTAGGCAGGTATTTTATGTCCAAGACCAGCTTAATAAGAAAAGGTCTATTGTTTTCATGACACCTCCCAAAAATTACAGAGATACTTATGATGATGGCAATGATGAGGAATTTAGCACAGTGATTCTTCCTCAGAATGATCATATCTTGCCGGGTGTAGATCCACAAGACTTGGGCAAAGAACCCCGAGATGATTACTTCCGAACTGACTGTCGGGGTTTACTTATACGCAAGCCAAAATGACACACTCTCGCTGGTACGTCGCCTTATTTCCTTTAATATGTGGTTATTCAGTTAGTGACATGATATTGGTTTTGAACCGAACTGAGGAAGGGGGTACTGGTACTGGTTCAAAAACTGAGAACCTGCCTCTAGGGGGTATGGGTACACGGCCCTATTCATGTCCCGTAACATCCCGTCCCATTTTTACCGAATAATACTGACCATTAGATTTAGGGATTTAATCTGATGGTGTGGTATATATAAGAAAAATTAGGTCAGAACTCAGAACATAAGTTTTTTTTTCTCCTTCGTCTTTGCAGCTCCTCTCTCTCTGATAAGGAACACCAATTACACCGCCTCTTTCTCTCGTATCTACAGGAAATAGTTTTCTTCTCTTCAACTCCAGTTTGTGTCTTTTTACAGAAGTAGCAAATCAGAAGAAGAAGAAATTTCTCTTGTAAGTTTTTTTGCTTTTTTTTCTTCTCCAGTTTTACTGATTCCTTATTGTGTTTAATCATTTGATTTGGAGTCGACTACTGGGTTCTTCGAATTTTTTTAATTTGAGCTTGATTAGGTAAGATGCAATCTAGATCTGTATGTTATTGGAAAATGAATGAAAAATCTTACCTTCTTTAATTGAATTTGTTATTGATTTTGAGAATATTGAAATTAATTGCTCTGCACCTCTCCATCTAATTGATCTGTAAAAGATGACCGATATATTTCTTGGATTCTCTTCCTATCCCTATCTGATATCTCTCGGTTTCAAATCCATGAATTAAAGCAGTTTTCTATTTTCCCTCGAACAATCTAACCTCATCTTAGTTTCTGGTAGTGTATTTAGCTCTGAAATCAGGTGGATTTTTCGAAATTCGTTTTTGGGAATTATGATTTTATGTTGGAGAAGGTTGTGATTTTTGTTGTAGAAAATATAGCACTAATTTAATCTTATAGATGAAATTCGATAAACCCTTTTTTAGTTTTCATTATTGTCTATCACCTTGATCTCATTGGAACATCCCTCAGTTGTTTGAAGTTGATTTTTTCATTTTATTGGAGGCATTACTTTCATGATTGTTAGAGCATTGCTCGGTCGAACTCGCATGCGTTGCTATCTCAAGCATGTTTTTCAATGTTAGTGATCAAAACTATAAGTCTAGATTTCTAGTCTACTATAGCTAAGGTCTCGGACTAGGATAAAAAGTGTAGTTGAGCTCAAGAACTCCATGGAAATCATCATACAAGACGAAGGACTACTCAAGGAACTAGTGGATCTTCATCGACTAAAAGGTATGTGGAGACTTGAACTTTTCTATCACTCAAAAATCTATCTATCTTATATCTTGAGACAAAAATCATTTTGCTATATAGACTTAGATTATACACATTTGGTATTTCGAGATGAATTTAGCTCTCCTATCTATTTCTCGAAATATGTGTTGGTAAAGCTTTCGCATTATCCAAGTTCATCTTTACCTAGTGACGAAAGTCATCTTAAGTTTCAATCACTTTGAAAATTGCTCTGACGAAAAATGGTTTGTGAATAACAACTATATAACGTCCTCTGAGAATGTTTCAATGAATGAAATGAGAGTTTAGACTATATAACCATTGGATGATATAATCATTGTTGTGGAAACACATACATGTATAAGTCCTTATTCCTTGAACCAAAGTTTGTGAACTTTGTTGATCAAGAGAATCGAAGAAGTGCGTGAGCTAAGTCCGCGAACTCATTCCGTGAAACCAGTCCGCGAACTGGCGGAAGTTCTCGACCCGAGAATTTCTGCTGGAGTTTTTGAACTCCATCAGGGAACATAAGTCCGCGAACTTGAGTAGGTTATGTCTAAAAACGATGTTTGTGAACTTATCTTTATAAACTAAGGAATGCAATTGCAAACCGTGGCTATATAGTTCATGAACCGATTCGAGTGAATCAAATCGTTTTTGCTTCAATTGTGTCTTGTGTAGTACATGAGATTTCCTTGCAATTGAACAACTCTCTAACTAGTTCATTTGAGTTATTTGATCTAGTTATGGTGAAGAAAAATATGGTTGATATGAAATATATCATATGGCTAACCATTTTGTTAACTATTGTTGAACCAACTAATGTACAAGTTTGGGTACGGTTATACAAGCCTAGAAATGTGCATTTCATGTGTGTACAACAAGCTATGTTTTCGATCTAACGGTTGATAAATATTAGCTTGAATCTAATCAGGTTTTCATCTAACGGTAATATTGAATGCTTTGTTAACAAGCTAACATTGATTGCAAACCCTGATTTGAAAGACTATATAAGGGAGAACTCTAGCAACTGGGAAACTTAATCCCCACACATTCTGTATGATACTAGTTGTGCTAAGATAGAGTCAATTCTCCTTTACCATTTGGTTTCTTCTCCTAAACCACGTTAATGACTTAAAGACTTTATTGGGATTGTGAAGCCAGACCGATATTACTTTTCTTGTAGTTGTGTGATCTGATCTTGATGTTTCTATTATACGAGTACAATTGTAATAATTGGCTTGAGATTTATATCTCCGATAGGCAAGATATAAAAGTAGTCACAAACATCTTTATCTCATCGTTTGTGATTCCACAATATCTTTTTTTCGTTGCGTCGATTAAGATTATTGTGAGGTGATTGATAATAATGAGTTGTTCTTCGGGAATAGAAGTCTGGTTTTATTGATTGGTTCCTGTTTTCTAAAGTCTTCGACTTTGGGTTGTAGTAACTCTTGGTTGTGGGTTAGATCAGCTAAGGGAATCAAGTGCACAATATGATGCTGGGATCAGATGCATAGGAGCATAATTGTACCTTGGATCAGTGTGATATTGATTGGGGTTCAACTACAGTCCAGACCGAAGTTAATTTGGAGTAGGCTAGTGTATGTAGAGGCTTAATAAAGTGTATGTTTAATCTGGACTAGGTCCCAGGGTTTTTCTGCATTTGCGGTTTCCTCGTTAACAAAATTTTAAAGTATGTATTATTTCTTTTCCGCATTATATTTCTTATATAATTGAAATAATACAGGTTGTGCGTTGTTCAATCAATTAGAATATCCGACCTTTTGGTTGTTGATTTAAATTGATTGACACTTATATATTGGTCTTTGGTACCATCCAAGTTATCTCCTTTTATTTGATAAAAACTTGCAGATTTCTATTTGCTTGAGTAAAGATCAAATCAAGTGAGAGAGATATAAACTCTTTGATATACTTTTATCTATATTGAGTCTAACTGTCTAGTTGATTCGCTGGAAAGTATATTGGAGTTTGTCCATACAGATTGCTTATCGAAATATTGGGTGTGGTTGTTAGACCCCCTCTTTTTCATTGATGATCTGGTTTAATGTTTTTGAAGGTAAAAATGTATGTATGTAAATTGGATGGTTTTGTTTGCTTTAAATCAACAACCAAAAGAAAAATATTAAAAAAGCGGATATTCTAATTGATTGAACAACAACGCACAAGAATCAACTAGACTCAATTAATAGAAAATATTATTTTATCAATTATATAAGAAATATAATCTTAATCAAAGCTTGGAAAAAGAAATATACACACTTTAAAATTTATTTCAATTATATAACAAAATATAAATGCGGAAAATAAATAATACAGAAAAACCGCAAATTCACCACCTGGGACCGAGTCCAGATTAAACATACAATGTATTAAGCCGCCACAGACACTAGCCTACTCCAAGCTAACTTCGGCCTGGACTGTAGTTGAACCCCAACCAATCTCACACTGATCCAAGGTACAGTTATGTTCCTACGCCTCTAATCCCAGCAGGATACTGCGCACTTGATTCCCTTAGACGATCTTACCCACAACCAAGAGTTGCTACGACCCAAAGTCGAAGACTTTAATAAACAAATCTGTCTCACACAGAAAAGTCTACAAGGATAGATAAATTCGTCTCCCATGAATAAACTTATGAGTTTTGTTTCGTCTTTTGATAAATCAAGTTGAACAGGAACCAATTGATAAAACCAGACTTATATTCCCGAAGACCAGCCCAGCTTTATCAATCACCTCACAATAAAAACTTAATCGACACATCGAAGAAGATTATTGAGGAATCACAAACGATGAGACGAAGTGTTTGTGACTACTTTTATATCTTGCCTATCAGCGATAGAATCTCAAGCCAATTATTACAATTGTACTCGTACAATAGAAGATGCAAGATCAGATCACACAACTATGTTAAAGGAGAATAAAATCAAAGGTTAAAGGAGAATTGACTCTAGCTTAGCAAACTTGTATCACACAGAATATTTGGGGATTAGGTATCCCAGTTGCAAGAGTTCTCCTTTATATAGTCTTTCAAATCAGGGTTTGCAATCAATGTTAGTTTAGTAACAAAGCATTCAATATTCACCGTTAGATGAAAACCTGATTAGATACAAGCTAATATTTATCAACCGTTAGATCAAAAACATAGTTTGTTATACACACATGTACTACACATTTGATGGCGTGTGAAAACCGTACCCAAACTTGTACATTAGCTGGTTCAATACTAGTTAGCCAAATGATAACTTTCATATCAACCATATTATTCTTCACCATAACTAGTCCAAATGACTCAAATGAACTAGTTAGAGAGTTGTTAAATTTCTTAGATCTTTATGTACTACACAAGACACAATTGAAGCAAAAATGATGTGATTCACTCAAATCGATTCATGAACTATAAAGACACGGTTTGCAATAGCATTCCTTAGTTTATTATGATCAGTTCACAAACATCATTTTTATACATAACCTACTCAAGTTCGCAGACTGGGTGCGCGGACTTAAGTTCTCGAATGGAGTTCACAAACTCCAGCAGAAATTCTCGGTCGAGAACTTCCGCTAGTTTGCGGATTGGGTTCGCGTACTGAAGCTCACACACTTTTCCGGTTTCACTTGATCAACAAAGTTCGCAAACTTCGGTTCAAGCATTAAGGACTTATACATATATGTGTTACCACAACAATGCTTATATCCTCAAATGGTTATATTGTCTAAACTCTCACTTCAATCATTGAATCATTCTCAGAGGGCGTTATATAGTTGTTATTCACAAACTATTTTTCGTTAGAGGAATTTCCAAAATGATTGAAACATAACATGACTTTCGTCACTAGGTAAAGATGAACTTGGCTAAAGCGAAAGCTTTACCAACACATATTTCGATAAATAGATAAGCGAGATATACTTAGCTCGAAATATCATATGTATATATTCTTAGTATATATAGTAATACGACTTTTGTCTCAAGATATGAGATTGAATAGATAGACTTTCGAGTGATAGATAAGTTCAAGTCTCCACATACCTTTTAGTCGATAAAGATCCACTAGTTCCTTGAGTAGTCCTTTGTCTTGTATGATGATCGCCGTGGAGTTCTTGAGCTCAACTACATTTTATATCCCAGACCGAGACCTTAGCTATAGTAGACTAGGAATCAAACACTTTATATTTTAGATCACTAATATTGACAAACATGCTTGAGATAGCAACGCATGAGAGTTCGACCGAGCAATGCTCTAACAATCTCCCCCTTTTTCAATTTTAGTGACAAAACTATTAATACACATGGAATACAAAATATATAAATAAATTTTGTAGCTCCTATTCCACATGTCGTCTAATCTTCAACAATTCTCGAGATCTTCGTCACTTCCAAGTAATCCAATGATCCCAAAGGTTGTAAGTTTATCACCATCGTTGTTGAAAATCCGTAGCTATAACAATGATAAAAGCAATGGTTCTCAATCATTGTTATACAATGTCATAGTATCATTACACAACGTCAAAGTCCAATTGCATCACAACTTTAACAACAATACTATGGTGATACTTCACCCCCCCCCCCCCTTTGTCAATACTCCATCTCACATGGAAACCACTCCCCCTTACATAATGATCCTAAAACCATATGTATTTGTAGTATGAAGTACATATTAATTCTCCCCCTTTTTGTCAATAAAATTGTCAAAGGTACAAGAACGGGATCCTAATGAAATTTCCGTAAGAGACATTTCACGACCAAAGGTAAATGTATATCATCTTGTTTAGATGCAATCATAAAGCCGAGGCTAAATGCATTCATCAAGGAGTTCATAAAGATACAAGATAACCCCTATAATATTCCACATCAGCACTTCCCACAAAGATTTGGCAATTAAGCACAAGTTCAAAAGAACTATCCCCCATTAAATGTCATTCCCAAGAGAACAACAAGAGCGACCTTAATTTCAAAAAGAAAAGAAGGATTTATTTAGACTCAACAAATCACATACAAGTATTGATTTGGAATCCAAAATGAAATATTCAATCATATTAACCAAGGAAAACCAAGATTAATTTGACTAAATATGCTCGACACAAGTAAACTTATGGAGACTTAAATCAATAAGATTAATCACAAGAAAAATCTCAAATAATCTAATTGTCATACTCAACCAAACTAATTACAAAAGTAATCAATTTAATTGGCCACACTCGACATAAGAATTCTATGGAGCAATGAATAAGTTAATCACGAATAACCAACCCAGTCAAAGAAATGCTCAAACATAAGAAAACTTTTGGAGTGCTAACTAAATAATCACACAAGATGATTAATTTATTTCAATCATGTTCAACATAAAGCACCTTACAGAACAACAACTAAGCTTGTAGTTGCAGAATAACCTACAACTACACCCTTAGTAGAATTTGTAAAACTTAAGAAGTTCTTGATGATGAATGACAATTTTCTTATTAATTCTCTCAATTGATTACATAAAAGTATCTAAATGGAACTAGAATAGTTACAACTTTCTCTATTCTCTTTCCTAAGATATTTTCTAACACTCACTAAAATAACCTCTTCAATTTTATATTTGAACTCCTATTTATAGTGAAATTTGTACAGCTGTATGTGTATTGCGAAGTATCGCAATACATCTTCGTAAGATTATTCTATCTTCGCAAATTTTCATACTTCCCCGTGCTTCCTCTATCATCGCATCGTTTTGTAACTCTTTTCTCTTATATTTATTACAATGTTCGTAAGATAATGTCTTGCGATATTCGGTACCTACATCTTGCCTCTTCTCATGTCAATTCTGCGAAGAAAAAATGATCGTGAGAACATAACCGTTACTTATTCTTTTAGAATTTGGACACGTCTTTTGTAACCGTCCTTTTCTAGCTATTCCCTTATATAAACTCTTTTATATTCTATTCCTTATCTTTTTCTTACTTTCTATTTTTACTTCTGCAATTTTATCTTCTTATCACACTCTCCATTACCATTTTTCTCTTCCTGTCTATATCATCATGAGTTCTCCAAGGTAATTTTCTTCTATCTTCCGCGTCTTTCACTTGTTTTCCTCTTTGATTTCTGTATAATTCATTGTTTGATTTTGGTTTGTTTCAGAAAAACTATTCCTCAGGTGAAACCTCCAACCAGAAATTCAAGCCCTAATCTTCGAAGAAGGAAATCCGAGAATCAAAAGGTAGTTAAAATACTCTGTCTTCTTTTTTAAACAATATATTGTTTCCTCAGTTTTTTAATCTACATTTTGATTCGCAGGTTGGTGAAAAATCAAACCCCAATAAGAGATCTCGAGTGACCAAATCCACACCAATAATTTCAATTGATGACTTCCTTCCTGAGGTTGATAAGGAATTTCCCTCTCCTCCTCGTGAAAGCACTTCTTCGCAAACTCCTTCCTCTACTCCATTACCCAGTTTTCAGTCTCCCACCAATATCAATTTATCAACACTTCTTCAGGATCAACCTTCGCAAAATACTTTTTCAACCTCTTCTCTTGAAAAACCTATCTTAACTCCCAATCCTTTGAGTGCTATTACCCCAGACAATTTACAACTTGCTCTTATTCCTTCAAATTCTTCTCCTCTTCCTCAAGAAATTCGAGATGGAATTTACTCAACTTTCCGAATGTTATCTGAAGTTTTGAATAGTACTGTGAAGTCTACTAATGTTCGTTCGCAGTATGATTTTTGCGAAGAGCTAAATAGTTTCATCAATCCTGATATTTCAATTTCATGTCAATCCTTGGAAAAAGAAGTTGAATTGCTTCGCCAATCTCTGAAGTCTTCAAGAGCAGAGTGTGAGAATCTTCGTAAAGAGAATCATCAACTTCAAAATGATTCTCTTGATTGTGCGATCCTTCGCAAAAGGAATGATGAATTAAAAGGTATGATTACTATCTTCATATTTTCCCTTTTTGTTTACTTATGTTCTTCATATGTTTGAGACACCCGTTAAAACCCATTCCCCTTTATAGAATCCATCCAGAAATGTAGAAGGTTGGTACTTCGCCATGAATCAGATGCAACAGAATATCAAGACAAGCATGCAAGCCTCTTGAACCAATTCTCCCACTTATCTAATCTTTATTCGTGCGCTCTTGATAATTTTGATGCTCTTTTTCAAGAGAATACTCAACTGATTTACGACCAAAAATTTTTGAATGATGAAATATCTCAACTTACTTCTTCTTTAACTAAAGCCGTCTTGAGAATAGAAACCTTATTAGAAGAGAACAAAATCTTATCAGAAGAGAAATGCTCGTATTTGAATACAATGACCGTTTCTTCGCAAAAATTAAACACTCTTCAGAATAAATGTTGCGATCAAGAAAATCTTCTTTCTTTGTTAAAAGGTGAACTTGAGGAATTAAAGAAGTCTTCAGATGCAGAGAGAAGTTCTTTTGCCGTTGAGAAGAAGTCCCTTATTAATAAGAATATAATCTTAAGTACTAAGAAGAATCAACTTGAAGAAGATTACTCTGGACTAAAAAGTCTTAATGCCAAACTAGCGAAGGATAAAAAATTTCTTCTTTCTAAATATCAAAAGCTTCAATCTAGACTTAAAGGATTAATTGGTGATGGTTTTCATAATGCGATGGATCAGATGAAGAATTGTTGTCTATCTTTAGCTCAATTTTTTACTTCACAAAGAGAAGGTAGTCATTAAAATTTGACTGCCTCTGATGTACCTTTAAATTTTGTTATATTCACAAATTTAACTCTTTGAATTTTGTTTTACTCGCAGAATCTGAGAATAACCTTCGCAATGCTAAGGCTGGACTAGAAAGCTCCTGTTCTAAGCTTCGCAAGAAAAATGATTTGCTTTCTACTCTCCTAATCAACTCTCGTGATCGTGCCACTCGGAGATTCAACTATCTTGCTTACTCCAAAGATATCGAAGATACCAACCATCAGAAAGCTATACTTCGTGAAAGTCATCTGAAATCTCAAGTCTTTGTGAATAACATTCTCTTATCAAGATCCTTGCCTCCTGTGAAAATTACTCCTCTGAAAATATCTGATGATGAAGTTGCTCGTGATCCTGATAGTGATTTTGATTATGAGAGCGATGATGAAGGACTTGATGATGAAGAAGAATCCATTCCTCAAGGAGATGTTCCTGTGGCAGACTCTACAAAGGATGATATTTCTCAAAAATCGAATTCTGCTAATGACCCTGCTCATCTTAAAGACCCAGCACAGAGTGTTGATGAAGCATAATAATATTCTTTCTCAAATTATCATTGATTCTCTTGTTTTCCTTTCCTTTGAACTCTTTCTCTTAGTTACTGTTGGTTCTTTTTTTACAAACAATTCTGCCTACTGTTTTTGTTCTTTTAAGAAGTACATTTGATATTTTGCGAAGATGATTTGACCTTTCTTAAAATGAATGCTTTCCTTTTTTGCATCATTTGATCATATGAAGAGAAATAATATAGCTCAAAGACTTAGCTTAGTATCTCCTTTCCCCCTATTATTTCTCTTCAAATGATTAAATATTGTTGGAAGTATTAGAATATCTGCCTCAATTTAATTTGCGAAGCTTCAGCTTTTTGCAATTGTGAATAAGAAACCCTCCCTTTGAAATATAAGAAATACGAAGTATGAAATATCCTTACGAAGTATAAGAAGTATAAAATATCTTTGGAAAAGTATTAGAAGTATTTAATCCGTGAATAATTATCCAATGTATGAAGAAGTATAAGAATTATTCAATCCGTGAAGAATTATCCAATGTATGAAAAAGTATAAGAATTATTCAATCCGTGAAGAATTATCCAATGTATGAAGAAGTATAAGAATTATTCAATCCATGAAGAATTATTCATTGTATGAAGAAGTATAAGAAGTATGTAATCCTCATAAAATTTAATGAATACGAACTATCTGTCTTTGATTGCGAGTAAAATCGCATCTTTTGTTATGTCTTCGTGATATATATTCTTGTAAAAATTCTTCAATAATATTGATGGAATAAATTTCATTAATTGATGTGGTCTTATCATGCCTTCCTAAGTAAAGGTCTTATTTTGCCACCTCTTTTGTGATAATATTTTTGTATTTGCAATAATATGACAAGTCTGAACATTCTTGCGAATATACAACCTCGTGACATTATCGTCTTTCGATGAAATCTCAGGACGTTTTTACACTTTCATGTAATAACCCATTGATCTCATCTTAACTTCTTTGTTACGTTCTGCGAGTTCTCTTTTTCTGTATATTTTTTTTTTTTTTTTAGAATGCTCGCAGAAATTCAGCTGTTGCACAAATATGACAAGTCTTTATGTTCTTGAAAACAAAAGCCTCGTGACATTTGCGTCTTATAGCACGTATCATCTCCCTAATGGAGGGTGCTGCCATTTATATTCCCCTTGGTTGCCCCTTCAAGGAAGCGTACATCGACCATACAAGGTTAGCTCTTCCCATCCGGTTCTGCAAACAACCATCTTTTGATCGCAACCTCTTATCCTTTTTGCCTATAGGGCTTATATTTACGAGGTTGCACCCTTTGGGGTATCTTTGGGCCAAGTGCATCATTTTCCAAGACTTGTCAAAAATGGAAGATGTGCTTCAAGCCCACCAGGCACTCTTGACTCAACCGTTTACCTCGGCGCCTTGATCGTTTTCTGCACTTCTTGGGAAAGACAGTATGCCTTAGTCGCCCAACCTAAATCATGTTACATCGCATAATATTGCGTAATGTCGCAAGATTAGGTGAGAATCCAAGGTGTCTGACCCGTATAGGTACCCCGTTATTGGGTTGTACCCCGTAAAGTTCCATGTACTCAGGTTCCTTGGTGGTGTTCCGGTGTCCCTGAGCCATGCTTATAGGTACCCCCTTAAATGACGCACTTTAGGACTTTGCCTCTTACGAAATGTTTCTTCGCGAACTAGGGTGTACGCCACAAAGGTTTGCCTGTGTAATATTTCTGCGGATTTCTTTCTTTTTTGAAAACTGATCATAGATTGCGGTCTTTTATTCGCAAATTAATGTGTGCGTCTTTCTTTAATAAAAGTTAATCGCAATAAAAAATTTGAAATTCGTAACTTTTGCAAATTTCCTGCGAGCAAACAATATTCGTAAAATTTATCATGAGTTTTATGGATAATACCTTTTCAAATACAGTCTATTCCATGGTCTACCAAGTCTCAAACCCATGTCTCTCCCTTCTGGATCCATCAGCCGATAAGCTCCACTTCCCACAACCTCTTTGATAACATATGGTCCATCCCATTTTGGTGCTAATTTTCCTCCATTTTCTTTCTGATACGGAGGTGTTTCTCGCATGAACAAATCACCTGGTTGATATTCACGTTCAATGACTCTCTTGTTATACTCTCGAGCTAATCGTTCCTGATAAATTTTCATATGGTGCAACACCTTTTCTCTTTTTTCTTCCAAATCATCCAGTTCACTTAATATCACCCCTGTACTTAAATTTCTTTCCCAAGCTTCTTTATTTGTTGTCGGAATTACAACCTCTGTTGGTAATACTACTTCTAATCCATATGTTAAGAAATAAGGAGACATTCCAGTTGCCTCTCTTCTAGTTGTATTGTATGCCCAAACTGCACTAGGTACTTGCTCGCACCACCCTTTGAGATGTCCTTCTAATTTCTTTTTGATTGTATCTACGATTGTCTTATTTGTTGCCTCTGCCTGTCCATTAGCTTGTGGATATAATGGAGTTGACTTCCCACATTTTATCCTAAAAGCACTGAGTAACATCTCTATATTCTGCCCTTCAAATTGTTTTCCATTATCAGATACTAACTGTGCTGGAACTCCGTACCTGCAAATGATGTTCTCAAATATGAACGTAAAAACATCTTTATCACTAATATGCTGTACTGATTTTACTTCTACGAGCTTCGTGAAATAATATGTTGCGACTATCAAGTATCGTCTTTGTCCGGATCCAGGTAAAAATGGTCCAACAATATCCAACCCCCATTTCCCAAAAGTCCATAAACTTGTTGAAGAAGTTAATGTTGCCCCTGGTGCATGAATTCTTTTACCATGTCGTTGACATTCCTTGCATCTTCGTACGAACAATTTTGCGTCTGTATGCATATAAGGACAGTAATATCCTTGTATCTTTGCTCTATACGCTAGAGATCTTCCCCAACTATGATTACCAGCTTCTCCTCCATGTAACATCTTCAATATTTTTTCTCCTTCTTCACGAGTTAAACACCTGAGAGATGGTCCACTGAAAGATTTTCTGTATAAAATTCCTTCTCGCAACTCATAGTTTGTTGCACGACTCTTTAATTTATGTGCTTCTAGTCTATTCCTGGATATTTCTCCTATTGCGAGATATGCATGAATTTCTTTTCTCCAATCTGCGATGTTGTTTGGTAATTCCCTTTCTACTTCCATCGCAAATGCCTCCTCAATTTCTTTTTCTTTGTCCACTGATGGGTGTTGAATTGTCTGGATTTTGATATTTCTTGTATTAGGATTTGTCATCATACTTGGAATGAATGCAAAAGCATCTGCGAGTCGATTGTATTTCCTTGTTATATGTCTCCATTTTAATTTTGGTATCTTCGCAGATAATTCATCAACGAGTTTCTTGTATTTCTTTAAAGAAGACTCATTTGTGGTATAATCCCCTTTAATTTGACAAATTACCACCTGTGAATCACTTGTTATCCTTATACTTTCAAGCTACTTTTCTATTGCGATCTTCAATGCATGCACTACAGCTTCGTACTCTGTTTCATTGTTCGTGGATGAAAATTCTAGTCTGAATGAGAATGATGTTATTTCTCCTTCTGGTGAAATCAACACAACTCCTATTCCATTCCCCTCGCTGTTGGATGATCCATCTACTAAAATTTCCCATCTATTTGTTTATGTTAACAAGTCTTTTGGATTCCCAAATTCTTCTTCAACATCCATCATTTCTTCTACTGCTTCATCTTCTTCCAAAGGAAATTCCGCCAAAAAATATGCGACGACTTGTGATTTTTGCGATGATAATACTTCGTATTTTATCTTGTAATGGTTAACTTGTGCATTCCACCTTTCTGTTCTTCCTGAACTTTTTGTGTTCTTCATGATTGATTCAATTGGGACTTTGGTTACCACTTTTATCACATGTGCTTGGAAGTATATTCGTAACTTGAATGATGCATAAACCAGGGCTAAGATTAACTTCTCCATTTTAGAACAATTTTTCTCTCATTGCGTTAAAAGTTTTACTAATGTAGTAAATGGGCCTTTCTATTCCTGCGTCTGTTCGCACCAGAACTGCGCTTAGAGCATATGGAGTTGTTGCGAGGTATACCAATAATTCTTCGTCTTTCTCTGGTTTCTTTAATATGGATGTATTTGTGAGATACTCTTTGATTCCTTGAAAATCTTTTTCACATTCATCAGTCCACTTGAATTTTGCTCCCTTCTTAAGTATGTTGAAAAAATGTTTGCACTTATCTGACATTCGCGAAATAAATCTTCCGAGTGTAGCCAAGAGTCCATTTAGCTTTTGTACTTCCTTTACCGATGCAGGTGTTGGCATGTCACGAACTTCTTGTACTTTTTATGGATCAACTTGTATTCCCTCTTTTGATATTATATATCCCAAGAATTTCCCAGACGCAACTCCAATTATACATTTTTCAGGATTTAATTTGATGTTTAACTTTCTCATTTGTTCAAATATTTCCTTCAAATCTTGCACATGATCTTTGGCTTCTTTGATTTTTATCAACATATCATCTACATATACTTCCAAAGTTTTATGTATCCACTTTGCGAACACTTTTTCAACCATTCGTTGATATGTATCCCCCGCATTTCGCAAACCAAATGGCATCTTCACATAACAATACAAACCTCTTGGAGCAAAAAAGGCAGTATGTTCTTGGTCTTCTTCTGCGAGTGATATTTGATTATACCCTTTATATCCATCAAGTGAAGTGACTCGATCATTTCCTGCAGCTGATTCCACCATTTGTGGTATGTCTGGTAATGGAAAACTGTCTTTGGGACAGGCTTTGTTTAGATCAGTGAAATCTATACAAATTCTTATCCCTTTATTCTTTTTCAGAACAATGACCATATTCGCAATCCATTATGGGTATTTTGCTTCCTTATGATTCCCCGCATCCAAACATCTTTTGTAATTCTTCTTCTATCTGTGCATGATAACTTTGTGAGATCTTCCTTATTCTTTGTTTGAATGGACTTATGTTTTTATCTATGTTCAATCTATGACACGCCACTGATGGATCAATTCCTAGTATCTCATCTACACTTCCTGCGAATATATCTTTATATTCTCGCAAGAGATCAATAGTTCTCTTCTCTTCTTCTTCATCCATCTTAGTTCCAATTCCCAAGAATAAAGGCTCCTCTTTACTTCCAATATTTACTTCTTTGGTTGGTTCAGCTGCAACATAGCTAGGACTTTGCTCCCCCATAGGTGTTGGTTCTTTGATTATTTTCACTGGTTCCCCTTCTTTTTCTGGAATCCCACTTGGTATTCCTCTCCCTTCCTTTGCTCTTATTGTATACATTCTGAATTCTTCTTCCTTTTTTGCTTCCTTCGCAAGTTTTCTACGAAACTGTTTCTTTCTTGCTCTCCCTCCACACTGCTTTACTTCAATCTGATAAAAAAAAATTGCACTATCAAGATCTCCTTTTATTTCCTGTATTCCATTTGGTGTAGGAAATTTGATTTTCTGATGTAATGTTGAAGTAACAGCTTTGATCGCATGAATCCACATCCTTCCTATCAGCATATTATATGGAGATTCCATATCTATCACACATAAGACTATATGTGTTTCGATTTCTCCTAGCAATATTCGCAGCGTTATTTCCCCTTTAGATTTTGTTGTAGATTTTCCTAATCCATGAATAAGACATTTTGAATTTGTGATTTCTTCATCTTTAATTCCCATCCCCTTAAGTGCATGATAGAATATGATATTAACAGAACTCCCTGCATCGATCAAGATTCGGTTTAATTTCCATTTTTCTATAGATTTCTTCTCTTCTCGCATGACCGGAACTGTGACCACCAATGGTGAAGTGTGGTTCAAGTCTTCATTTGGAATCTCTGCTACTGAAAATGTGATTTTCTGTTTTTCCCATTCTTCTAAAGTTGTTATTTTCTCCACCTCCATGATCTTTCTTCCTCTACAATCTCGCTTGTATATCTTTCCCTTCATGTTATCATGAAATTCATCGATCATTGTCTTTGTGATCATATTACATTCTTCTTTTTTGCAATCTCCATCTACTGACTCCATTTGATCTTCAAATTTTCCACAATTCCTTCAAATTTTGGCTCTCACAATCCCCGGGTCCCTGTTTCTAGCGCCAATTATGTAGTTGCAGAATAACCTACAACTACACCCTCAGTAGAATTTGTAAAACTTAAGAAGTTCTTGATGATGAATGACAATTTTCTTATTAATTCTCTCAATTGATTACATAAAAGTATCTAAATGGAACTAGAATAGTTACAACTTTCTCTATTCTCTTTCCTAAGATATTTTCTAACACTCACTAAAAGAACCTCTTTAATTTTACATTTGAACTCCTATTTATAGTGAAATTTGTACAGTTGTATGTGTATTGCGAAGTATCGCAATACATCTTCGTAAGATTATTCTATCTTCTCAAATCTTCATACTTCCCCGTGCTTCCTCTATCATCGCATCGTTTTGTAACTTTTTTCTCTTATATTTATTACAATGTTCGTAAGATAATGTCTTGCGATATTCGGTACCTACAAAGCTAATCACAAAGCAATCAACTTTTGTTGTTTTAGTGCTCAACATAAAACACTTCATGGAACAACACAGTATTTACACAAAAATTGTGGATCGGAGAATCGAGCTTATACCGTGGAAAAGGCAAGGATTCATTCTATGTTTCCATCACTATTTGCACAATGACACACAATAGACATAATCCTTGAATCACAAAAGAATTTAACCCATCTTACATCAATAATTGACAATGTAGGCTTAACTTTTGTGTTTTGTCAAAAGTTTATTCATTCTTTTATCAATATTTGCATATCAATTCACGAACGACTTTACTTTTGACAAAATATGGGAAAATCGAGTTCATGGATGTAAACACACATATCCCATAAAAATATTACAATATATAAAACCAAAAAGATTAATACTACAAAAATCATCTTCCAAACAAGTTTAGAATTTAAACCAATAAATCTAAAAACAAAAAGATGAAAACTTTGGATATAGCTATGTGTAATCACAATAATGGATATTCCAAAACACTAGTTATTCTTCTAAATAAAACAAGAAAAATAGAAGATTTACTAGGCAATAAGAAATCATAGTTCATTAAGAACCTCGTATCTTTCGATGAAGCTATCAAAGAGTGTATCGTTGATTTCCTTTATTCTCTTGACCGTAGACACACCATGTTCGTGAGTTAGAACACTAACTTTACGATTAACTACCCGAGCAAGTTGTCTAGCTTTGGCATAGTCCATGATAAGCTTCTTTTGATTCCGAATCAAAATTTTCTTATTATCAAGAATTCTGGCTTGACTATCTAGAAGTTGGTTTATTTGCAATTGAAGATTTGCAAACTCGACCCTTGAATCATTCTGAAAACGAGTTAAATCCTTGACAGAATCATCAATCCAGGAGTTGCGATCCTTTATTTCAAGCATCTTCTTTAGAACCAGCTCCTGAATTGACTTACGTTCCTGATTGTCTTCCTCCATATCAAGACGCACAATCTCTTGAGATTTTGCAAAGTTCTCCATAGAGTTCTAGGGAAGGGAGAACACAATATAGAACAAGTATTCATATGCGTTCATCAACGAGAGTAGAAAACTTTGGTTTTGAAAACCCTAGATACTCACAAGAGGAGGACGCTGACGTTTGTGGACTACCAACAAAAAGACTCAAACATAAATAATATACAACATATTTGAGTATTCCCCAATTATTTTCCTTGCACCTCTCAAGTTAGAAACAAGGAAACAAATACCTGGAATCAGGTAGTAGAGTGGAAGTTAATTCCACTATGATCATCGGGAAAGTAGTTGTATATATCATCTGATTGTTTGATCTTTTTTTTTTCGCCTTTATTCGGTTGATTTTCATCCCTGAAGGATAAGACATGGCGTACTTAACAAAACTATCAGATGGATTTCTCTGAGGACTAAGTCTAGGACCTCTTGTAATTGGTTCAAGAGGATCAAAATAGATATGCATCCATTTTCTAGGCTTAGATTTATCATAAACATTCTTACAAGTACAGGGAATGGTTTTATCAACAACATAATAATTTATGCCAGAATGCACTTGAGCCATGTAATGATTTCAAGAATATAGATCATTCTTATAAGGTTTCTAGTTTCTTGTGGGCATGCGATTTGCTGCATTAGTCGACTGACTATTTGTTCCATTGACAGTGAAGATAAGCAAATTATGAAGCTTAGAAATTTGTTTCCTTCATGCAAAACAATGGATAGCATAGTGATTCTTTTTCCCACAAAAAGTACAGGTTCGTGGAGGAGAAGCAATAATTGGCACCTGTCTTTGCTTCATAGCCATATGAGAAGACTACAAGTTATGTAAACCTTTCTTGACACAATCTTCTTCTGGAGAACATTTTTGCATGTGATGTACATAAGATTTTCTCCTTAAGACTGAGTTTTCCTTTTCCAAAGATTTACACTGTTCATGGGCTAGAGTAAGAGATGCACTTAGTTTCTTCTTTTCATCACGAAGTCTGTTGAGATCTGATGAATGAGTCTCGAGCAAATGTTTTTCTCTTATTGAGTTTTCCTTAACAACCTCCTCAAGAGCACTAATCTTTTCACGTTGTAGAGTAGTTTCTTGTAGAAGTTTCTAAATGTTCTTAGAGAAGGCTGCAACAATGTTATAGAGATCACGTTCTCGATCAAGATACTTTTCAAATTCATCAATAAGCTGATCATGATCATTAAAATCAATAGTTTCAGTTGTATTTTTTGAAACTCTGGTGAGCTCCTTTTTAGCTTTTGCCAGAGTGTCACAAGCTTCATGAGAGTAAGATATGTCAATATTATATTGAACAATCTTTCTACCTCGGGATTCGAAAGAATCAATTAAGGAGCAATCCTTTATGGTATTTCCAAGACACTTGGCGAAATCAAAGGCTTTAGAAGACATCCTGGTAGGCGTCAATGAGATTTTGTCCTCAGACTCAGATTGCCACAAACACAGACTTGTAAGGTCTTAAACGTGTTTGCCTGCTCTGATACCAATTAAAAATATGGGGGTCTAACAACCACACCCAATATTTCGATTATCAATCTGTATGGACAACTTCGAGTTACTTTCTAGAGAATCAACTAGATTCAATCAATAGAAAATATCTCAAGGAGTTATTATCTCAATATCTCAATTTGATTTACTCAAGAAAATACAATATGCGAGTCCTAATCAAAGAGAGATAACTTGGATGGTACCGAAGACCAATATCCAAGTGTCATTCAATTTAAATCAACAACCAAGAAGGTCAAATATTCTAATTGATTGAACAACACACAACCTGTATTATTTCAATTATATAACAAAATATAATGCGGAAAATAAATAACACAGACACCAGAATTTTGTTAACGAGGAAACCGCAAATGCAGAAAAACCCCAAGACCTAGTCCAGATTAAACATACACTGTATTAAGATGCTACAGACAATGGCCTACTCCAAGCTAACTTCGGTCTGGATTGTAGTTAAACCCCAACCAATCTCACACTGATCCAAGGTACAATTATGTTACTACGCCTCTGATCCCAGCAGGATACTGCGCACTTGATTCCCTTAGACGATCTCACCCACAACCAAGATTTGCTACGACCCAAAGTATAAGACTTTAATAAACAGATCTGTCTCACACAGAAAATTCTACAAGGATAGATAAATTCGTCTCCCATGAATAAACATATAAGTTTAGTTTCATCTTTTCATAAATCAAGGTGAACATGAACCAATTGATAAAACCAAACTTATATTCCCGAAGAACAGCTCAGCTTTATCAATCACCTCACAATAAACTTAATCGACGCAGCGAAGAAGATTATTGAGGAATCACAAACGATGAGACGAAGTGTTTTTGACTACTTTTATATCTTTCCTATCGGAGATAGAAATCTCAAGCCAATTATTACAATTGTACTCGTACGGTAGAAGATGCAAGATCAGATCACACAAATATGATAAAAGTAATATCAGTTTGGCTTCACAATCCCAATGAAGTCTTTAAGTCGTTAACCTGGTTTTAGAAGAAGAAAACCAAAGGTTAAAGGAGAATCGACTCTAGATTAGCAAACTAGTATCACACAGAATATGTGGGGATTAGGTTTTTCAGTTGCTAGAGTTCTCCCTTATATAGTTTTTCAAATCAGGGTTTGCAATCAATATTAGCTTAATAACAAAGCATTCAATATTCACCGTTAGATGAAAACCTGATTAGATACAAGCTAATATTTATCAACCGCTAGATCGAAAACATAGCTGGTTATACACACATGTAATACACATTTGTTGGTTTGTGAAAATCATACCCAAACTTGTACATTAGTTGGTTCAACACTAGTTAAGTAAATGGTTAGCCAAATGATAACTTTCATATCAACCATATTCTTCTTCACCATAACTAGTCTAAATGACTCAAATGAACTAGTTAGAGAGTTGTTCAATTGCTTAGATATTTATGTACTACACAAGACACAATTGAAGCAAAAATGATGTGATTCACTCGAATTGATTTATAAACTATAAATCCACGGTTTTCAATAGCATTCCTTAGTTATTATGATAAGTTCACAAACATCGTTTTTAGACATAACCTACTCAAGTTCGCGGACTGGGTTTGCGGACTTAAGTTCCCTAATGGAGTTCACAAACTCCATCATAAATTCTCGGTCGAGAACTTCTGCCAGTTTGCGGACTGTGTTCGCGGACTGAAGATCACGCACTTCTCCGGTTTCACTTGATCAACAAAGTTTGAAAAATCGTGGGTCTAACAACCTCACCCAATATTTCGATTAGCAATCTGTATGGTGATAGGTGTCTAAAACACCTTATTTTATATCTAGTATTTATGATTTCTTTGCTATTTTTCATGTGAATTATGTATCTTATCCGCTTTTGATTCTCATAGGTGCTTTGGAGTCATACGGAGGAAAAGAAGAAGAATTTGAGCCAAAAGGACAAAACTGTCATTTCCAGGGCAGACACTATATGGTGTCCAGTCAACGCTAAGGGGCAACTCAATTTGGAGGAATACTAAATACAGTCGATCTGATATTAAGGGGTTACCATCTAGGTGACCCTTATCTCAGGTGCTGGGGTGTCTGAATCCAGTCCTAAAATCTAAGCTTACCCTAATACGAGAGATTTGTCTCTCATTCACATCCTCTCTTTGTGATCCAGAAATGGAAGTAGCTACTGTTGTCCGAGAGATATAAATGGAATTTGAGATCAAGTGATGAATGCACCGTGGATCTAATGCCGTGAAGAAAAGCTCGATGGCTGGTTAAATCAAGAAAATGGTGGGTATTTGGAGACAGTTGAAGAGGGTAATGAAGAACCAGTCTTCTGAGTTATGAGTAGTGGTGAGTGCAAGTCGGAGAAAATGGATATTGAAGGAAGGATTTGAATTTTTAAATGATTAGGATTAATGGGTTTTGCTCTAATTTGAGTTTGAGAGTGTTAGACAGAGTTTGAGCAAGAAATGAGGAATAGAAGTTGAAGTTGTTGCTATTAAAATATAAGATGAATAGAGAGATTGATAGGTGTTTCAGAGACTGTGAATAATTGAAAATGTTATGTGGTGTGTGTATGAATTCTAATTTGCAGGGAAGGAGGAGGAAAGTGAGTCTTAGAAATCAACAGAGGTTTCATCTCTGAAGCATCAACAGACTGCACACCAGGTGCTTGTAAAAAGGCATGAGCCAGTTCTGCTTCCAGGATCAATTTATGAACCAGTGGCTATGATAAGCTTTACCATATGGGGTTAATGAGAAAGGTGTTGGTTCTGTTTAAGGGAGCTACATATGGTAAAATGGGTAGTGAAGCACTGTAAGCTGTTGCTGGTGTTTTGCTTTTGCAGGTGTGATTGTGAGATGGCAAAGAATTCAGGTGAGCAGCTGGTGAATGGAAGTTGAAATTTTGCAACTGTGAGATTTGGAGCAGCCACAGGGAATGAAGCTTGTGGAGGTTGGATGTCGTGGATGAAGAGTAAAATGGTCACTGCTTTTGAAGACGCAGGACATGGCAATAGAACCAAAGGGGAGCTGTAGTGATGTTGTTGGAGGATTGCGACTTCAGAATGGATGCAATGTTGCAGTTAGGAGTGAAATGCATGGATGTGATGAGAAGAGGAATTACAAGGGTCAGTTGGCTGAACTAGAGTTGCCGCAAGCCAAGGTGTTGGTTGAGTGCAGCTGTGCAGGCTTGAGGTTGTATAAGTGATGGAATGCAGTAGTGCTTGGTTCTGAGCTCGAGTGGAACAATTATAGGGAGCTGGTTCTGGTGGTGGCTCCGCAGATCAGAATAGAGAACGAAAATCTGACGTTGTGTGTAGTATGGAGTTGGTAGTCTGAGCTTAAGCAATAGCTGCGATACAACAGAAATAAGGATAATGTGAGAAGCAAGAACTGCAGATGGTGTTGCTAGCATTGAGAGTTGCAGCTGTAAGTATCGCAATGACATTTGCCTGGAGCTGCTACCTATAATGGCCACTGTTGTTAGCTTACCAAAAGGAGATAGAAGCTCGAGTTGCATGAGGACAGTGACAGAGAAGATGTTGAGCTTTTGGAGTTGTGACTGATGCGAGCTGTGCAGAGCAACGGCTATATGCTGCAGTGGTGTAGGTAGCCAAACAGCTACTACTGCAAGGCATGGAACTGGTTTTGAGGATTGTGGTGATAGAACTTGAGGAGATCGAGAAAATATGGAACCTACGTTGCTTCCAATGGAGTAAGAATGAGGATGAGCATCACCGAAGATTGACGAACAGAGAATCAGCGATTCTCGGGCATTTTCTGTAGTGATAGAGAAGAACAGCTCGAGCTGTAGTAGCTCAATGATAATGTTACTGCCACAAAACTCAGTGGAGAAGTGGAGTTGATGTTGTCGATGAAAAGAGTAACAAATCCTGGGAGTTAACTTGAACAGATAAGGGAAGGAGTAGTTTACTATCGCTGTTCTCAGAAAATGGAGAAGAAGCAAGAAGGGGATTGACATTGCTGATGATCCAGTGATAGTTGGAATTGCAGCTGTTAGAAAGTACGACTGATTCAGGTGTAGTCGCTGAGATGTGGAGGAGCTCGAAATGGCAGCTGGAAGGTAGCTGAGCTGAATTACAAGATGAAGCAGTGGTGTTTGCAATGGTTTTGACTGAACTGCAGGAGTACTGAAAGTGCTGAATAGATGAATGATATGGGCTATGCAAGATTAAATGCCTGAGACATTTTGGAGTTGCAGCCGTAGTGCGAAAACGGAGCTAAAATGGTGAGCCGGTGGTGCTAGCTCGGGATGTCGGATTTTGGAACCAAAAGTGGGGATCGTAAAGATTCAGTGAATCGCGAAGGGGGTATGTGTTGGATTCAAGAGTTTACCTCCGGACATATGAGCTACGCGTCGCGCTTTTGGGTGTGTTTTCGCAAGGGATAGAAAATTGGATTTAGATGGGTTATGCAAATGTTTGAAATGCAGAAAAGTAAAGTTGAGATACTGGAAGTGTAGAGTTACATGGTGACAGTTTCCAATGGTTCAAGTGATCGGAGAAAGTTTTCCGGTGATCGGATTCCGGCGACGATGACCGGATTCCGGTGATGATGTCATCAATTCCGGCGACTAGTTTTGGACCCAAATTTTCCATAGACTTATTTTCACACATGGGCTTGGTGGAAGAACTTGAGACGGGTTTTGAGAAGACTTGACCTAATTTTGGGTATCCTTTTGGGAGAGGCATATAAATAGAACTTTTTCTCAAAACCTAAATATCTTTTATCTCATATCTCCATTAGGGAGACTCATACTCTTGTGCTAGGGTTTCATGATAGTTTTCTTCTTTACTTTCTATGATGAACTCCTTTAACATGAGTGCTTAAATCTTATTATTGGTTATGGAATAGTTGGATTTCACAAAGCATGATTCTTGATTCAATATATTAGTTTTGTCTCATAATTATCGTTCACGATTCTCTGAAAATAGGTTCCATGATTGAATGTTAGTTTTTTCAAGTTGCAAATTATGTAGTTGCAGAATAACCTACAACTACACCCTCAATAGAATTAGTAAAAACTCAAGAAGTTCTTGATGATGAATGACAATTTTCTTATTAATGTTCTTAATTGATTACAAAGAAGTATCTAAATGGAATTAGAATAGTTACAACTTTCTCTATTCTCTTTCCTAAGATATTTTCCAACACTCACTAAAAGAACCTCTCGAAATTTACATTTGAACTCCTATTTATAGTAAAACTTATACAGCTGTACATGAGTTACGAAGTATCGCAACTCATACTCGTAAAATTACTCCATCCTCGCAAAACTTCATATTTCTCCGCGCTTCTTCTATCATCGTAACATTTTATAATTCTTTTCTCCTTTATTTATTACGATACTCGTGAACTATTATCTTGCGATATTCAGTACTTACATCTTGCCTCTTCTCATGTCAATTCTTTGAAGAAGAAATGTCATGAGAATCCCTATTCTCGTAAATTTAGTGTAGTTATTACCACCCTTCAGATTCGCAACACGTCTTTTTACTTTTCCCTTATCTTTCTGACACGTTTCTTCGTAACCGTTCTTTTCAACCGTTCACGCTTACTCGTATTAATGAATTTTTATCTTCATCAAACTCTCTTATAAATATTATCATTTGTTTTTGCTTTTTATTCCCTTATTCATCTTCTTCACCGCTTCTGCCTCTGCGACCTCTTCTATTTTTTTTTTATTTTCCCTCTTATATTCAATGGCACCAAAGAAGAAAACTATTGAACAAATTAATGCGGAACTTGCTGATAAAGACCTTATTCTTTCTGATATTGAAGGTTATGATAATAAGTCTTCTCTCTGTGTGAAGCTCTTTACCAACTATGTTTGGGATGATCAGAAAGTTTTAATCTCACGAGGTCAAATCCTCGCAGGTCTTCCTCTTCCTCTTTATGATGTTAACTTTCCTTTATTCTACGAAATTATTTCCCACCCCAATTTTTCTTGTGCCATTTATCAATTGACTGGTGATTGCATTCGCCTCTTAGTTGAATTCGCAAATCGTGCTGCTTTTGGGAAATCTTTATATTCAAATAATCTTAGGAAACCTGGATTTGAGAATATAGAAATTGTTGCTGCGAATTATACAGTTGAGGGTTTCTTTAAAAATTACACACTAATTCCTACGAGGAAAGAAGATAATCGTTGGGGTGTTCGTCTTCATCGTAAAGCTAATATCGCAGCAGATGATCTTCTCATGCACGATATTGATTATGCTTTAGGAAATAATAAGACACCTCATCGTTCTAATGATGAAGATTGGTATAAATACCCTTTAATGTTATCAGGTTCTTATATTACTGGGATAGTAGAACTTCCTGCGAATCTTGGTAACCGCTATTATCAACCTTGGGTTTTTAGAAATGTATGTATTTCCACTTCCTTATCTTTTTGTTACCCTTTAATTTCAAATGAGGTAAGAAACACTCTTGTATTTTTCTAAACAATATATTGTTGCCTCTGTTTCTTATCCTTATTTGAATTTACGAGTTCCACTTCTTCCGAGATTGTCTTGCAGTGAAAATAAAAGTTCTACTTCTTCTAAAAGGCTTACTGCGAGGCAACAAACTCTTCATTCTGCGAAGGTCTCTCAAGCTTCTGATAGTCAAGATGATGCTCTTCGCAAAGGAAAAAGAAAACTTCAAGATGTTGTTTACGAGAGAAGGAAAAATAAGATACTCTCAACCAAATCCCATTCCAATGTAATTTCTTTTAATAAGGACATTGAGGAAGATCTTGGTGATGAAGATGATAAATTTCCTGAGAAGGACTTTAGTTCTAATTATGATACCCTTTCTGACAAAGGAGATGATGATAATGATGTTGATGAAGGTGGGAATGAAGATTATAGTATCCCAGAAACTTTTGCCTCAGCAATGGTTAGCATCTCTCTGAGGCTTTCCTCCATTCTTCTCGTGGATTAGGAAATTCTCCTACAACGAATGCTCGCAAATTTATTGCAAAGGCTTGTAAAGTTCCTACTATTATTGATAATAACTCCCTCAAAGGAATTTCAAGATTCGTCTCTCCTGCTTCATTATATGCTTTAGGCAGCATGGTAAGTTTCTTCTCTATTCCTTGTTTATTTCCTTATTTTATTGATTTCTAACCCTTTTTTCTTGTTTAGGTTGGAAGAGTTAGTTGTGCAAATTGCTTGATTGGGAAAGACGTCATTCTCTTGCAGAGAAGAAAACTTTGAATCGTTGTGCGAAGTTAGAGGTTGAAAATTCAAGTCTCCGTCAGAAAGTAGAAGATTTAAATATTGATAACGCAGAATTAATATCCCGTCACGAACATAATTCACGATCTGCGAGCATCGCAATTGATAATTCTTCTCTTTTTGAAGAGAATAATCAATTAAAGCTTGAAAATTATTCTCTTCGTAATGATAAGAAGCAACTAGAAGGTAAATTCTTTGTGATGGTAATTATTTTGGTTACTTTTCCTTCGTAATTTGCTAACCAATTCCTTAATTTCTTTCCTTGCTGCAGAAAATCTTGCGAAGATGAATAATGATCTGGAAACTCTCCTTGCTAATCGTAATAAGAAAATTTCTGACTTGAGATCTCAGCTTCTAATTTCCCAGCATAACCATAGTTTATATGTCAAGCGTTTCCGAGCTAAGATGACTCACAAGATTTGCAAAGATAATGAAATTCCTCTCAAGAAGTACCATACGCTCCTTTCTGAAGAAATTCCTGAAGATACTCCATATCTGGAAATCTCTGAAAGTGAAGTTGAAGATGATAGTGAAGTTGAAGAAGAAGATCATTTTGATGGGAACAGATCGCCTGAAGAATAACTTCATTCTTTTTTTCTTTTCTTTTTTTGTATATCTGTTCTATAATTTTTCAATACAACACTTTCTTCTTGATTGTGCTTTTTAATCAATCCAACAATTTATTTTTCAAAGCTTAATTTGAATTAATCTTTCTTTGATGTTTATTTCCCTTATTCGCATAACTTGATCATATGGAGAGAAATAATATATCTTAAAGACTTAGCTTAGTATTCCCTTTCCCCTTATTATTTCTCTTCAAATGATCAACTATCGATGGAAGTATTAGAATATCCTTCTGAATTTATCTTACGAATTTTCTTCTTATTGTGATTATGAATAAAAAATCCTCCCTTCGAAGTATAAGAAATATAAGCCTTTTGCTTTTTACGGAATGTTGCAAAGTAAATAATAAATCTCCCCTTGAAGTATAGAAAGTATGAAGTATACAAAATATGAAATACCCTTAAGAAGTATAAGAAGTATTAGCAGCATTCAATTTATGAAGAATTGCCCAATATATGAAGAAGTATAAAAATTATTACTCATTGTATGAAGAAGTATAATAAGTACTTAACCTTCGCAAAATTAAATATCCGTTGAAGAAGTATAATAAATATGAGATATTCTTGAAGAATTATAAGAAGTATTCAACTTTTTGGAGAAGTATTCAATATATGGAGAAGTATAAGAAGTATGTAATTCTCATAAATTTTTACGAATATGAACTTATCTGTATTTGATTGCTATCAAAATCGCATCTTTTGTTAAGTCTTCATTAAAATTCTTCATTGATGTTGTCTTCCTTGATAGGACTTCTTGTAAAAATTCTTCAATGATATTGACAGAGCTGTCTTCTCTTCAAAATTTCTTGATGTATATCTTTGTAAAATTTCTTCAATGATATTGACGAAGTTGTCTTCTTTTCAGATCTTCATAATGTATATTCTTGTATAATTTCTTCAATGATGTTGATGCAATAAATTTCATTAATTTCTGTGGTCTTATCATGCCTTCCTAAGTAAAGGTCTTATTTTGCCACCTCTTTTGTATTAATTATTTGTGATAATATGACAAGTCTGAACATTCTTGCGAACATACAACCTCGTGACATTATCGTCTTGCGATGAAATCGCAGGACGTTCTTACACTTTCATGCAAAAACCCATTGATCTCATCTTAACTTCTTTGTATAGTATTTTAGCCTCTTCAGGAATTGTTGCGACAATATGACAGGCCTAAATATTCTTGCGAACATAAATCCACATGACATTGCCGTCTTGCGATGAAATCGCAGGACGTCTCTACACTTTCATGTAGCGACCCATTGATCTCATCTTAACTTTATTATGTTCTGCGAGTTCTTTATTCTTTTCTTTCTTTCTTTCTTTCTTTTTTTTTTTTTTTTTTTTTTTTTTTTTTTTTTTTTTTTTTTTTTTAGAAAGCTCGCAGAACTTCATTTGTTGCACAAATATGACAAGCCTTTATGTTTTCGCAAACAAGAAGCCTCGTGACATTTGCGTCTTATAGCACGTATCAGCTCCCTAATGGAGGGTGCTGCCCTTTATCTTCCCCCTGATTTCCCCTTCAAGGAAGCGTACATCGACCATACAAGGTTAGCTCTTCCCATCCGGTTCTTTCCAACAACCATCTTTTGATCGCAACCTCTTATCCTTTTTGCCTATAGGGCTTATAGTTACGAGGTTGCACCCTATGGGGTATCTTTGGGCCAAGTGCATCATTTGCCAAGACTTGTCAAAAATGGCAGATGTGGTTCAACCTCACCCGGCACTCTTGACTCAACCATGTACCTCGGCGCCTTGATCGTTTTTTTTCACTTCTTGGGAAAGACAAGTATGCCTTAGTCGCCCAGCCTAAATCTTCTTACACCGCATTTTATATTGCGTAATGTCGTTAGATTAGGTGAGAATCCAAGGTGTCTAACCCGGATAGGTACCCCATTATTGGGTTGTACCCCAAAATTTTTACCATGTACTAAGGGCCCTTGGTGGTGTTCCGGTTACCCTTAGCCACGTTATAGGTACCCCCTTAAATGACGTACTTTAGGACTTTGCCTCTTACGAATTATAGCTTCGCGAACTAGGGTGTACGCCACAAAGGTTTGCCTGTATAAAATTTTCTGCGGCTCTCTTTCTTTTTTGGAGGCTGATCACAGATTGCGGTCTTTTATTCGCAAATTAATGAAATTTTAATCGGAATATAAATTTTGAAAATTTTTAACTTTTTCCCAATTTCCTGCGAGCAAACAATATTCGTAAAATTTTATCACGAAATAAAAAATTTGTTTTGCCACATACCTCATTTTCACGAGCAAACATACTGATAACCTTCTTGTTTTATTATTTTCCTTCTTTTTTCCTCGCAAGTCACAATCCCTTATTATCATCGTAAATTTCTTGTATGATTATCATCGTAACTTTATTCTCTTTTTCCTTAATCCTATGCCATTAAATTTTCACTTCTTTTCACAACCTTTGCTCTTTTTCTCCAATTTTCCTTCTCAATGAGTTTTCCTTCGCAAACTTCTACTTCTGTATCGTAACATTTCTTTCCCTCAGCCCAATCACCCTTGATAATTCCAATACCCTTCATATGAGGAAACTTTATGCACTGATGTAGGGTGGAAGCTACGCCTAGAATTCCGTGAAGCCATGGCCTTCCTATCAAAGCATTATATGGTGATTCAACATCAAAAACACGAGCAATTTCATTCGCATTCCACTTAATGGAATTCGCATGCTCACTTCTCCTTTGGGCTTGTTGGCGGTTCCATTAAAACCATAAATTCTGTAAGTAGAAGGTATTAAATCTGCATCTTTTCCCCCATAGTTTTGTAAGCGAGAATAGAAAAGGATAATGACGAACTTCCGTATCAATCAAAATCCTATTAAGACCAATTGACTCTTCCTCCATATCATCTTCGTTCTCCTCCATATTCATGTAGATTTCCGGTTTACCACCAATGGATTATCATGTGCTTCACAACCTTCGGAATTTCGGTGGCTTCAAAAGAAATTTCACGTTTACGCAATCTTCAAGTCGTGAAATATTTGCGATGTTCATTACTTCCTTTCCTTCACCATCCCTCGCATATACCCTACTTAACACATTATCATGAAAATCCTCTATGGTTTTATATGAATGAACAATGGAATTACAGAAAACATTCCTTGCTTTTGACCCCACTTTTATATGTAGGATTTCTTCTCCCTTTTCTTTTGTCATGTTCTCCCTGCGAGTTATGGTCGGAGCTTGTGGTAATTGTTGCGCGTAATGCTTAAGTAAAAATTGATTTAGTTTTCCTTGATCAATCATTCGCAAGATTATCCTCTTGATATTATGGCAATTATTTGTAGAATGTCCATGAAAATGATGATATGAACAAAATTCATGACTTCTTGGACCCATTGGTGGTTCCTTTCCCATATTCCATGGAGTTGGTATATTCTCTACTAGGATAATTGCTTGCCATATCTTTTCTACACTTGTATTCAAAGGTGGAAATTTTATCTCTTCCCTTACCATTCTTTGACCTCCTTGACCGTTGTTATAATTTTGTCTCTGGTTTCCTTGTCCAAAATAATTTTGCCTTTGTCCACCATAATTTTCTTGTTGTTGATCTAGTCTTGGAATTTGGTTATTTCCTATCCGATTATAGAAATTCTTCTCTCTATCATATTCTTCTTGATCTCTCTCTTCCCATTGCTACCATCTTTGGTGGCTATCATTGATTTTATTCTCTTAAATTTGTGAAGAAGTTTGTGAGGATGTTTGCGAAGTACACTGCTACTACATTGATTATTTTGGGAAGTAAATTTGCTCCTCCCTCTTGATTGCTAGTGTTTGTTACTGGATATGACTCCATATTGTTTTGCTTTTCTTCTAGTGTAATGTATTCTTCTTGCAATTCTCGTAATTCTGTCATCATTATGGAATTCTTTCTTCTGAAGATTTGAACATATAATTGTTCGATTCATGAACATCGCATTTATGAAGGACATAATCAAGTATCTCTCATCTACACGCCCTGCCATATCACTGCACATAGTCTTCCATCGTCTTACCAAATGCTTCAGACTTTCACCCACTCTTTGTTTTAAACCAAATACATCTTCAATACCAAGCCGTGAAGAGTGATTTGTGATATATGCTCCAAGGAAAGTTGCTTGCAAATGATTGAATGACGTAATAGTGTTCTTAGGGAGTCCTTCGAACCACTTTAGAGCTTCCCCTGTTAAACTTGATGCGAAGTACTTGCATAACACAGCATCATGATTCTCCCATTGTAACATGCATCTTATGTATGCTTTAATGTGATGAATAGCACATGAAGTCCCATCAAAAATACTGGTAAGTGTGGGCAAATTACATTTTGGTGGAATTCCTCCCAACTGTACTTCTCTAGCAAATGGAGTCCTCGCAGCTTATTCTATTGCTTCATCTAATTGCCTCCTATATCCTCCTCTTCTATTGTTTATCATCCCTCTCATTTCTGCTAATTCTCGAAAGATTCATGCATTTTCCTCAGAATTCTCATCCATTGGTCTTTTTAATGCAGCTTCTCTTCTTCTACGTTCTTGCGCTTCCTCCCTTGCGATCCTTCGCATTCTATCATATTCTTCATTAATGTTTTCATTTGCATAATTTTGCAAATATCTTCTTTCTAAATTATCATAATTGTTCAGTTGTAAAGCATCTTGGAATTCTTGTTCTTCCCTTTCTATTCTTCTCATTCTTCTCATGCGAATATCAGGAATTTCTTCTTCTTTATTTCTCCTTTTTCTGTGACTTATTTCTTCTTGATTTACTTGTACTCTGATTCGAGAATTTGGTTCATTCCTTTCCACTTCTGTTTGTTGATTTACAATTCTTCTCTTAATTCTTTCATACTCAACATTTTGTTTGTTACGAACTTCTTCATGTCTTCTTACTCCATTCTCGTGATTGTTTTGATGTATTGCTTGTTGTCTCTCAGTTTCTTCCATAAGTTGTTGTTCTTCCTCTCGATTCTGATTGTTTTCTTTATGATTTGGTATTGTTCGTAAATTCTCCATATTTTGTTCGCGGTTTGGTATTAAAATGAAACGATTTTCTTGATTTCTATCACCTTGATTCTGCGCTTGTTCTTGCATATCATTTTCATTATTAATTATCGGTGAATTTTGTCCTTCTCTTTCTATTCTAACATTTGATCTTGCAACACTTTGAGATTTCCTCCTTTGTAACATCTCATTTTCCATCCTCAATTCTTGATTTTGTCTTGTTAATTTGGCACGTTCTTCAGCTTCGATCATTCGTTCTTTTTGGATTCCTTGTCTCAATGTTTCTAGCATCTCCCTTTCTCTTTCAAGAATTGTTCCTCCCATCAACCTCCCATTTTCTCTGATTTGTGGTTCTCTATCTTCTTCTTATGGTGTATTAGTTCTCCAAGTGTGTATACTCACTTGATCATGATCTTCTACTTGTTGAGCTTGATTTCTTCGATTACTCTTTCTTCTACTAGGTTCTCCTGTTATATTTGCTTCTCCTCCTGCTAATCTTACACTTCTTCTTACTTCAGTTAATGGTTCTGATGTGTTTCTTCTTCTTGTCATTTTTCTGGTACATGAATTCTTTCTCTCCCTGTTTCTAGCGCCAATTATGTAGTTGCAGAATAACCTACAACTACACCCTCAATAGAATTAGTAAAAACTCAAGAAGTTCTTGATGATGAATGACAATTTTCTTATTAATGTTCTTAATTGATTATAAAGAAGTATCTAAATGGAATTAGAATAGTTACAACTTTCTCTATTCTCTTTCCTAAGATATTTTCCAACACTCACTAAAAGAACCTCTCGAAATTCACATTTGAACTCCTATTTATAGTAAAACTTATACAGCTGTACATGATTTACGAAGTATCGCAACTCATACTCGTAAAATTACTCCATCCTCGCAAAACTTCATATTTCTCCGCGCTTCTTCTATCATCGTAACATTTTATAATTCTTTTCTCCTTTATTTATTACGATACTCGTGAACTATTATCTTGCGATATTCAATACTTACTTAGTAGAACTCATAATCATATCTAATGCTAGTTTAGGGTTTATTATACAAAAAAGTGATACTCATTGAATACAAGTAGCATAATTGTGAATATTGTTTGTAGTGATGCATCCTAATAATCACAAGTGATTCGTGACCTTTGTTAAATTGAATTAGTGCATTTTCCACGTTCGATTTCTTTGATTGGCCTGAATTCATAGAACTTAATGCATCTTGGGAATTAAACTTAATTAGTGCTTTTACACGTTAGGTTGTTCTTTTAGATAGAACTCATACTCGCATCTTTTAATGTGTTTGTTGATAATAAAAGGGAATTTGCGGGATATTCTTGCGATCAAGATATTCTAGGGCTTTTGATAAAAAATGAGATTAAATATCAATTCTACTTATTGTTTTGAAAGCATGTTAGTGAATGAAGATGAATCCTTAACCAATATCTTTTCTATTTGATTTGTTTGCTTATTTTTTTACTTGATTTTATTTTATTCTAGTATATAAAAATCAGAAAACTCCCGGTATTTTATATAGGAAACCGAAACAACGAGACAACCTAGACCTCTCTGTGGGATCGATCCTTTCTTGCCCTTGATATATTTATATTTTGAGTAGTGAGAAAGTGTAATTATTTTTGACGCATACGACAACGATCATATGGACAACTCCGAGTTGTTTTCTAGAAAATCAACTAGACTAAATCAATATAAAATACTCAAGGAGTTATTATCTTAATCTCTCGATTTGATTTACTCAAGAAAATATGATTCGCGAGTCTAATCAAAGAGATATCTCACGGATGGTGCCAAATCCCAATATCCAAGTGTCAATCGATTTAAATCAACAACCAAAAAGGTCGGATATTCTAATCGATTGAAAAACGCACAACCTGTATTATTTCAATTATATAACGAAATATAATGCGGAAAAGAAATAACACAGACACCAAAATTTTGTTAACGGGGAAACCGCAAATGCAAAAAAGCCCTGGGACCTAGTCCATATTAAACATACATTGTATTAAGCCGCTACAGACACTAGCCTACTCCAAATTAACTTCGGTCTGGACTGTAGTTGAACCCCAATCAATCTCACACTAATCCAAGGTACGGTTATGCTCATACGCCTCTGATCCCAGCAGGATACGGCGCACTTGATTCCCTTAGCTGATCTCACCCACAACCAAGAGTTGCTAAGACCCAAAGTCGAAGACTTTAGCAAACAAATCTGTTTCACACAGAAAAGTCTACAAGATATATAAATTCGTCTCCCACGAATAAACCTATGAGTTTTGTTCCGTCTTTTGATAAATCAAGTTGAACAGGAACCAATCAATAAAACCAGACTTATATTCCCGGAGAACAACTTAGTTTTATCAATCACCTCACAATAATATTAATCGACGCAGCGAAAAAATATATTGTGGAATCACAAATGATGAGATGAAGATGAAGATGTTTGTGATTACTTTTATATCTTGCCTATCGGAGATAGAAATATCAAGCCAATTATTACAATTGTACTCATACGATAGAAATAGCAAGATCAGATCACACAACTATAAGAAAAGTAGTATCGGTCTGGCTTCACAATCCCAATGAAATCTTTAAGTCGTTAACCTGGTTATAGAAGAAGAAAACTAAAGGTTAAAGGAGAATCGACTCTAGCTTAGAAAACTAATATCACACAGAATGTGTGGGGATTAGGTTTACCAGTTGCTAGAGTTCTCCCTTATATAGTCTTTCAAATCAGGGTTTGCAATCAATGTTAGCTTAGTAACAAAGCATTCAATATTCACCATTAGATGAAAGCCTGATTAGATACAAGCTAATATCTCTCAACCGTTAGATCGAAAACTTAGCTTTCCATACACACATGTACTTGATGATTTTGGGTTTGTGTAACCGTACCCAAACGTGTACAATAGTTGGTTCAATATTAGTCAACCAAATGGTTAGCCAAATGATAACTTTCATATCAACCATATTCTTCTTCACCATAACTAGTACAAATGACTCAAATGAACTAGTTAGAGAGTTGTTCAATTGCTATGAGATCTTATGTACTACACAAGACACAATTGAAGCAAAAACGATGTGATTCACTCGAATTGATTCCTGAACTATAAAGCCACAGTTTGAAATAACATTCCTTAGATAATTTAAATAAGTTCATGAAAATCGTTTTTAGACATAACCACTCAAGTTCGTAGACTGGGTTCGCGGACTTAAGTAACCGGTTGTAGTTCACAAATTCTAGCAGAAATTCTCGGGTCCGAGAACTTTTGTCAGTTCGCGGACTGAAACCGAGCTACAATTCAAGTAGAAATTCTCGGGTTCGAGAACTACGCATGTTCGCGGACTGCGTTTTTGGACTGGATTGACTGCTCAAGTTCCGGTTTTCACTTGATCAACAAAGTTCGCAAACTTCGGTTCAAGTGCTAAGGACTTATACATATATGTGTTACCACAAAAATGTTTATATCTCCCAGTGGTTATATTTTCTAAATTCTCATTTCAATCATTAAAACATTCTCAGAGGACGTCATATAGTTGTTATTCACAAACTAGTTTTCGTCGGAGCAATTTCCAAAGTGATTGAAACATAACATGACTTTCGTCACTAGGAAAAGATGAACTTGGATAAAGCGAAAGCTTTACCAACTCATATTTCGATAAATAGATAAGCGAGATATACTCAGCTCGAAATGTCACATGTGTATATCTTTAGTCTATATAATGAAAACGACTTTTGTCTCAAGATAGGAGATAGAGTAGATAGACTTTTGAGTGATAGATAAGTTCATGTCTCCACATACCTTTTAGTCGATGAAGATCTACTGGTTCCTTGAGTAGTCCTTCATCTTGTATGATGATTTCCATGGAGTTCTTGAGCTCAACTACACTTTCTATCCTAGTCCGAGACCTTAGCTATAGTAGACTAGAAATCAATACTTTATAGTTTTGATCACTAACATTGACAAACATGCTTGATATAGCAACGCATGCGAGTTTGACCGAGCAATGCTCTAACAATCTCCCCACTTTGTCAATTTTAGTGGAAAAACTAATACATATGGAATACAAAAAATATATAAATAAACTTTGTAGCTCCTATTCCACATGTCTAATCTTCAACAATACTCGAAATATTCGTCAATTCCAAGTAGTCCAATGATCCCAAGGGTTATAAGTTTAGCATCATCATTGTTGAAAATCCGTAGCTATAATTCTCAATCATTGTTATACAGTGTCATAGTATTATTACACAATGTCAAAGTCCAATTGCATCACAACTTCAACAACAATACTATGGTGATACTTCACTCCCCCTTAGTCAATACTCCATCTCACATGGAAACCACTCCGCCTTACATAATGATCTGAATACCATATGTATTATTAATTCTCCCCCTTTTTGTCAATAAAATTGGCAAAGGTATAAGAAAGGGATCCTAATGAAATTTCCGTAAGAGAAATTTCATGACCAAAGGTAAATGTATATCATCTTGTTTAGATGCAATCATAAAGCCAAAGCTAAATGCATTCATCAAGGAGTTTATAAAGACGCAAGATAAACCCTATAATATTCCACAACCGCACTCCCCACAAAGATTTGGCAATTAAGCACAAGTTCAAAAGAACTCTCCCCCATAATATGTCATTCCCTAAGGAACAACAAGAGTGACCTTAATTTCAAAAAGAAAAAAAGGATTTCTTTAGACTCAACAAATTGCATACAAGTATGAATTTGGAATCCAACAAGAAATATTCAATCAAATTAACCAAAGCGAACCAAGATTAATTTGACTAAATATGCTCAACACAAGTAAACTTATGGAGACTTCATAAATCAATTAGATTAGCCACAAGAGAACTTGCAAATAATCTAATTGTCATACTCAACCAAACTAATTACAAGAGTAATCAATTTAATTGGCCACACTGACATAAGAATATCTATGGAGCAATGACTAAGTTAATCATAAAAATAACCATCCTAGTCAATCATGCTCAACATGTGAAGAACTTACGGAGTGCTAACTAAATAACCATACTAGATGATTGATTTAGTTCATTTGGGCTGAATATAAGAGATTATGGAACCCCGACTAAGGTTATCATAAGACATGACAACCTTAACCGTACATGTACTCCACATAAGAAAACTTATGGAATACACACTAAATAACCACACAAGTTGATTAATTTAGTTCTTAATGCTCAACATATAGCATCTCATGGAACAACCAACCATGCCATAAAATCGACTTAGTCGTATCGTGCTCAACATAAGATACAAAATGGAGCCTTCACGGTAATACATAAAAAAATGGATCAATAGGTATCTATACCGTGGATAACACAAGGATTCATTCTATGTTTCCATCACCATTTGCACAATGACACACAATAGACATAATCCTTGAATCACAAAAGATTTTTACATATCTTATATCAAAGATTGACAATATAGGATTAAATTTTGTGTTTGTCAAAAGTCTATCCATCCTTTTACCAATATTTGCATATCAATTCACGAACAACTTTACTTTTGACAAAATATGGGACAATCAAGTTCACGGACGTAAACAACAGTTCCCATAAAAATATTGCAATATAAACCATAAAGATTAATATTGCAACCATCATCTTCCAAACAAACTTAGAATTTTTAACCAAAAAATCTAAAAACAAGAAGATGAACATCATTGGATATAGCTATGTGTAATCACAATAATGGCTATTCCAAAACATTAGTTATTCTTCTAAACAAAAGAGAAACAATAGAAGATTTACTAGATAATGTTAACTCAAACATGTCTACTAGAAACCGATCACAAGCTAAAGTTCACGTTCGACAGCTTCACAGGTTTCAAGACTTTTGAGATTGTGATCCATATCATTAACTGCGTCTTTAGAGAAGATATCCTTATTGAGAAGTTCTTTAACATGTGACTTCATGAGACCATGGTCAGAAGTAACCTTTTTCAACTCACTTATAACCACATCAATATCCCTCATTGTATCAACAAGTTGCAGTTTTGCTTTCTCAAAGTATTTCAGAAAGTTACGAACCACTTCAGCAGACACCATATCCGCATTCTCAACATCTTGATGTGAGTAGGCATAATAGCATGAGGCATTAGGTGTTCTATCTTCCACAAGAGTTCTTTTCTTTCTTCCATTTGATTCAATACCAAAACTTTTACAAGAAATCCCTTTGCAAAACCACCATAGAAAGATGAGGAGGAGGACATTCTTGATAACCTAGTAAAACCTAGAGTATGCGTACGTGACATATGTAACTCAATAGGTCGGCTATTTAAAGGTTTTGTTTAGATGAAGGACTTTTAGGGTTTCCAAGCTGTAAACTTGAAATAGTAATCCGTGTACACATTCGAACAAAGTGCACCCCACAAGAAAAGAACACAAGAAAAATAAACAGAAAAATACTAAAAGACATTGCAAATACTTTTCAGACAATATTGTCTGTTGGTACTAGTTTAGCTATAAACGATAAGAGAAGAGCTCAACTAGACAAAACGTAAATTTCCAAAGTACACCTGACTTTTACACATCTTTCTCATCAGAATTATTATGAGCAAGTTCCGAATCTTGTGATTAATTAGCATAAGTATGAGCTTTGTGCTCATCTAAGGAATTTTGTCAATGATCAAGTCTCTTTTTCCTTCTGAATTTTGAGAGAGACTCCTTTTGATTTGAGAAATTATCATAAAACTTATTGTCATCACAATATGAGACATAGTTTGAGTTCTTACCAGAAGGGTCTTGACTTGAGGAGGAAGACCACCTGTTGATAATTTCTTTTCTCATATCATCATTCTTCCTTCTTTCTCATGGAATTTTTCTCAAATCAAGAGACACGTTATTTTCAGAAACAACAGCTTGGTCTTTCCTCAGACGATTTTTATTAAGACTTTTGTTCTTCTTTCGAATATTTGAGGCTCTCATTAAACTGACCTTCCTGGTAACATACACAGGATACATATGAAAACCAATGGGTTTCGACATACGAATGTCAGTTACACCTTTGAGAATTAAGTCTAAGGTGTGTTGAAGTTGAACAAGCGAGTTTTTATTCAACTTAGAGTTTCTCTTTTGTCTAACAGAACCTTTTTCTTCGCAAAAGTGACATACTTTCTGATCACACGAGTGATTAGGCAGTTTAGTCTTAACATTCTCGTCAGGAGATTTCTTCCTTCTATATGGAGTAGAATTTCCTTGATCAAAGGAAACTAACACAACTTTCTTAATTGGAAGGGACTCCATTTCTACTTCTAGTGCTGGAGCATTTTTAGATGTAGCAGAAGTGATTGGTATATTGGACTGCTTAGAGCATCCTTGAATAGAGAGCTTACTCAAGTGATGTTCTATTTCCAACGCATCCTTCTCAAGGCGTGCATCAAGTGTCATACATAAAGAATGATCTTTAGTATTTTCTTTGAATTTGCAGTCTCTTATCATGCCAAGAAGTACACTGACATGTTAATTCATCTGATTGAGTCTATCAGCTTGGATTCTAACAAGATTCAGAATTAACTTACTCTCTTCAGCTATTTCCCATTTATTTTGAGAAATAGACTCTTTTGATTTGTAATCATAACAACGCATGTCAGGATCTATCTGTCTAATTTGAACACAGGGTTCAACTATGGTTGAGATATAGGAATCTTTCTCTTTAATAAAATTAGAGAAGACAGAGTTATTATTTTTTGGTGACGCGTTTATCAGAGATACTACTCTTGTCCATAGAGACAGATCGCTTACAAACACAGACTTATGAGGTCTTGAATGTGTTTGCCCGCTCTGATACCAATTTAAAAAGCGGGGGTCTAACAACCTCACCCAATATTTTGATTAGCAATCTGTATGGACAACTCCGAGTTGTTTTCTAGAGAATCAACTAGACTCAATCAGTAAAAAAATACTCAAGGAGTTATTATCTCAATCTCTCGATTTGATTTACTCAAGAAAATATGATTTGCGAGTCTAATCAAAGAGAGATAACTCGGATGGTACCAAAGACCAATATCCAAGTGTCAATCGATTTAAATCAACAACCAAAAAGGTCGTATATTCTAATCGATTGAACAATGCATAACCTGTATTATTTCAATTATATAATGAAATATAATGCGGAAAAGAAATAACACAGACACCAGAATTTTGTTAACGAGGGAATCGCAAATGCAGAAAAACCCCGGGACCTAGTCCATATTAAACATACACTTTATTAAGCCGCTACAGACACTATCCTACTCCAAATTAACTTCGGTCTGGACTGTAGTTGAACACCAATCAATCTCACACTGATCCAAGGTACAATTATGCTCCTACGCCTCTAATCCCAATAGCATTCTGCGCACTTGATTCCTTTATCTGATCTAACCCACAACCAAGATTTACTATAACCCAAAGTCGAAGACTTTAGCAAACAGGAACCAATCAATAAAACCAGACTTCTATTCCCGAAGAACAGCTCAGTTTTATCAATCACCTCATAATAATCTTAATCGACGCAGCGAAAAAAGATATTGTGGAATCACAAACGATGAGACGAAGATGTTTGTGATTACTTTTATATGTTGCCTATCGAAGATAGAAATATCAAACCAATTATTACAATTGTACTCGTATGATAGAAACAACAAGATAATATCACACAACTACAAGAAAAGTAGTATCGGTCTGGCTTCACAATCCCAATGAAGTCTTTAAGTCGTTAACCTGGTTTTAGATGAAGAAAACCAAAGGTTAAAGGAGAATCGACTCTAGATTAGAAAACTAGTATCACACAGAATGTGTGGGGATTAGATTTCCCAGTTGCTAGAGTTCTCCATTATATGTATTTCAAATCAGGGTTTGCAATCAATGTTATCTTAGTAACAAAGCATTCAATATTCACCGTTAGATGAGAACCTGATTAGATACAAGCTAATATCTCTCAACCGTTAGGTTGAAAACTTAGCTTGCCACACACACATGTACTTGACGATTTTGGGTTTGTGTAACCGAACCCAAACGTGTAAAATAGTTGGTTCAATATTAGTCAACCAAATGGTTAGCCAAATGATAACTTTCATATCAACCATATTCTTCTTCACCATAACTAGTCCAAATGACTCAAATGAACTAGTTAGAGAGTTGTTCAATTGCTTAGATATTTATGTACTACACAAGACACAATTGAAATAAACACGATGTGATTCACTCGAATCGATTCATGAACTATAAAGCCGCAGTTTGCAATAGAATTCCTTAGATAATTTAAATAAGTTCACTAACATCGTTTTTAGACATAACCACTCAAGTTCGCAGATTGTGTTCGTGGACTTAAGTAACCGGTTGGAGTTCACAAACTCCAGCAGAAATTCTCGGGTTCGAGAACTTCCGTCAGTTTGCGGACTGAGTTCGCAGACTGAAACCGAGCTATAATTTCAGCAGAAATTCTCGGGTTCAAGAACTACGCACGTTCGCGGACTGGATTGACTGCTCAAGTTCTGGTTTTCAATTGATCAACAAAGTTCGCAAACTTAGGTTCAATTGCTAAGGACTTATACATAAATGTATTACCACAAAAATGTTTATATCCCACAGTGGTTATATTGTCTAAACTCTCATTTCAATCATTGAAACATTCTCAAAGGACGTTATATAATTGTTATTCACAAACTAGTTTTCGTCAGAGAAATTTCCAAAGTGATTGAAACATAACATGACTTTCGTCACTAGGCAAAGATGAACTTGGCTAAAGTGAAAGCTTTACCAACACACATTTCGACAAATAGATAAGCGAGATATACTCAGCTCAAAATATCACATGTGTATATATTTAGTCTATATAGTTAAAACAACTTTTGTCTCAAGATAGGAGATAGATTAGATATAATTTTGAGTGATAGATAAGTTCAAGTCTCCACATACCTTTTAGTCGATGAAGATCCACTGGTTCCTTGAGTAGTCCTTCGTCTTGTATGATGATTGCCATGGAGTTCTTGAGCTCAACTACACTTTCTATCCTAGTCCGAGACCTTAGCTATAGTAGACTAGAAATCAAGACTTTATAGTTTTGATCACTAACATTGACAAACATGCTTGATATATCAACGCATGCGAATTCGACCGAGCAATGCTCTAACAAAGTTCGCAAACTTCGGTTCAAGCATTAAGGACTTATACATATATGTGTTACCACAACAATGCTTATATCCTCCAATGGTTATATTAGCTAAACTCTCATTTCAATCATTAAAACAATGTCAGAGGGCGTTATATAGTTGTTATTCACAAACTATTTTTCGTCAGAGCAATTTCCAAAATAATTGAAACATAACATGACTTTCGTCACTAGGTAAAGATGAACTTGGCTAAATTGAAAGCTTTGCCAACACATATTTCGAGAAATAGATAATCGAGATATACTCAGCTCGAAATATCATATGTGTATATTCTTAGTCTATATAGTAATACGACTTTTGTCTCAAGATAAGAGATAGAATAAATAGACTTTCAAGTGATAGATAAGTTCAAGTCTCCACATATCTTTTAGTCGATGAAGATCCACTGGTTCCTTGAGTAGTCCTTCGTCTTGTATGATGATCGCCATGGAGTTCTTGAGCTCAACTACACTTTCTATCCTAGTCCGAGACCTTAGCTATAGTAGACTAGAAATCAAAGACTTTATAGTTTTGATCACTAATATTGACAAACATGCTTGAGATAGCAACGCATGCTAGTTCGACCGAGCAATGCTCTAACAAATATGTCCAACTATGAAAAAATGAAACTGTAATATGGATTTCAGTATAATTAGAGTCTGCGTATGTTATGTTACTTATGTACCATTGTGATTTTGGCATCTGTGTGTTTCTGATTTTTAATTTTTATTATGAATTAAAATTAATATTGTTCATCCTTTCATGTTGTTGTTGTCGTGGTTTGTGAATTGAAATTATGTTTGTGTATATATTGTTTGTTAGTGATCAATCATGGATGCATCAAATCGAGATAGGATTTGGAACATTATATGGTGTCATTTCACTAGGAGAAATGTTGCAAAAGCCACTTTTAATTACTGTGGAAAGACATTTAGGGCTCACAACTACAAAAATGGAACATCTGCATTATGGAAGCACTTTAACATGATGCAAGAAGAATTTTAACAAGCCAAAGGTAAAAGGACAACAAACTCTGACATTAAAACCTTCAAAACTGGGTGAGCAGGATGGTCAGTTAGTCTCTACTATTTTCAATCAAGAAAAATGTAAAAGGGAAGTTGTTGAGTTTATTATAATTGATGAGATGTCCTTTAGAGCAGTTGAGGGTGAAGGGTTTAAGAGATTGATGCATGTCTTAGAGCCTAGATTTTTTATACTAGGTAGAATGAATTTTTACATATATTTATTAGAAATGTATGTGGATGAGAAAGAAAAGTTGAGAAATTACTTCAAGTCAAGCAAGAAGAGGGTTAGTTTGACAACAGACACATGGACTTCACCAAATAATTTCAACTACATGTGTGTAACAGTTCATTTTATTGATCAGCATTGGATGTTATAAAAGAGAATTCTTATGTTTTCTGAGGTTAGTGGTCACAAAGGAATTGATATTGGTGAGATGTTGGAGAAGTGCTTGTCAGATTGGGGGGTTAAAGATGTTTTTATCTATCACTTTGGATAATGCTAGTGCCAACAAGGTTGCAATGGATTATTTGACCACTAGTATTGTTTCAATGACGAGGGTAGAAGAGAGAGCTAAGTACTTTCATGTAAGTATATGATGTATTTATTTTTACTTTCTAGTTAGAATTGTGTTTATTAGTTATTACTTCGAACAAAAATCTAATACTTGTATGAATCTATATCTTTTCAGGTAAGGTGTGCATCTCATGTACTTGCATTTGTTGTAAAAGATCTGGTAAGGGTCTACAACAAATCAATTGCAATAATCAGGTCAGTTGTCAAGTATATAAAGGGTTCTCCAGCTAGGTTGTTTAAGCTTAGGAAGTGTGCAACAGTTGGAATAGATTCTAAGATAACACTGATATTAGATGTTAAGACTAGATGGAACAGCACATTCTTGATGCTAGAGGCTGCAGAAGTGTATGAAAGAGCTTTCACTAGGTTATAAAGGTATGATAGAGAATATCAAAAGTTGTTTTATTTCCCAAAATACAGTGAGAAAGATTTACCCAATGCTGATGATTTTGATATTGATGTTAATGTTGGTGATGGCCCTAATAGAGAATAAGAAGAAGAATAACTTGATGTGAAAGGCAAGAAGAAGAAGAAGAAGAAGAAGAAGAAGAAGAAAGCAATAGTGAAGAAACTTTCTCCATGTCAAGAGGATTGGATCTTTGCCAGAGGCCTTGTGAAATGTTTGAAGGTATTCTTTGATGCCACTATTGCATTTTCAGCCTGAATTAAGGTAGCTACACATACTTTCTTATGGCAATTAGTTCTCATTTATGAACAACTAGTTGAGTTTAGGGATAATGTAGATGAAGATCCTTTGATTGCAACTATGGCTGCCAAAATGTTTAAGAAGTATAACAAATACTAGGGTGATTATGCAAAGATGAACTCTAAAACTTTTTTTTCCATGTTGTTGGATCCTAGAGAGAAATTAAAAGGACTAGAATTTTCTCTTGAGTATTTGTATGGAAAGAAGTCTTCAAAGGTTGAACTTATTATGAGGAGTTTGTTAATGGATTTTAAGATTTTATTTAAAGAATATAAGGATGTGTATTCAGTTCATGAGGAGGATTCAAGTACTTTTATGCAGGGACAATCCAAATCAGGGTTAATTAAATCAGCAGCAGGGCCAAGTCGTATGGAAGATTTGATGTCAAGGAGTAAGAAGCATAAGAGCAAGCCAAATGATGATGTGGGAAAAACAGAGTTGGATAGATATTTCATAGACAAGTTTGAATAAGTTGAAGGAGAAGATGGTGATGAGGAGTTTGACTTATTGGGCTGGTGGAAGACCAACAGTAACAAGTATAAGATACTGGCACATATGCCTAAGGACATACTATCCATTCATGTGTCATCTATTGCCTCTAAATCTGCTTTTAGCACAGGAAAACGAGTGTTAAGTCCTTGTAGAAGCTCTTTATCTACAAGGACAGTTGAGGCATTACTTTTCACACAAAGCTAGCTAAGAAAGCCAATACAACTTGATCTTTTATGTGACTATATACCAGATGACAATGCTGAAGTTGAAGAAGGTAACATATTCTATTCATTCTAATCTTTTTCCTTGTTACTTTTTTTAGTAATAGTTACTAACTAGCTAAGTGATATTACTTTTTTTTCGCAGAGTTACTGTATGGGATGTCGTAGGCTCAACAAATTAATAAATATATTTCTCACTAATTAACTGGTAATATAACGGTAGTAAGAGATCGTTCCCACAAAGAGTTGTGTAATTGATAGGTTGTTTGAAATAGCAAGATAAAGTAAATAACAAAGGGGGTTTTTGGTTATAATATATAAATAAAAAGACAATAAGAAGAAAGGGATGATTAAGAAATCCTTCGCCGTTACCAAGCGATAGCAGGATTAGAATACTTATCTATTGTTCGTAAGAACCATTCATCACCAACCGTAGAATAACATCTAGCTCAGTGTTATCCCCAAAACACCTTTTACCACGGATACGGAAGCGCTCCAATATAAGATTCTATTCAACTGAACCACCAAGTAGTAGCTCACTCAAGGTGTAATCCAATCGAAGAATTTAAGCTTTGTGAATTAGGTTGATCCCAGTAGTTAAACTCTAGCTCAAGGTTTACTTGCTGGTGTTATCTTCACACACGATTGCTACACAGAATCCCTCTGTAAGGTCTCGCGATTTCTACTTGTGTAGAGAGTTATTCGACGATTACTTATCTCATGACTTCTACTAGCAATAGAACAATTAATAGACTAATCTAGTATGCATCCCAAATCAATATAAGAATCACTCATAAACCTTAGATATGGTAAAGACAAACAATGATGATAAAATCTCTCAATAGTTTTGTATTCTTAATAAAGCTTCAGGCTTAGAACATTGAGTTCATCCTTAATCAACAAAGGATTTAACTACTCATATTACAAAGGAGATGAATCATGGTGGTTTCCCCCTAAAGGGGTAAACCCTAGGTTTTGATGTAAAACTTGTGATATGAGACGATATGATCTCGATTACATAACCTAATACCTTTTTATAGGTTTACATTACTTGGTCTCCAAGTATTTAGTTAGGTTTAGGAACCCGACCCGAAATAACGAATCCAAACGTGCCCTTAGGTCTTCCAAGGAGTTTATACACGTTTCCCATTTGCTAAGTTTGCGAACCCAGCCCGCAAACTTCAAATTATAGCAGATATTTTCGGAAATACGTCTGCAAACCCCGTCCGCAAACTCAGTTCGCGGACCGCACTATCTTTGGTTTTCAACAAAACTGTTTTGGCCACAACTTCTTCATCCGAACTCGGAATGACCTCATTCTTATTGAATTCTTTTTATCTTTAAATTACCTTCAAGATGATGATGATAAATCTTTAATTTGAATGAGTTAAGATTGGTCTTTGGACCTTCTCTTGATTTTGAGCATTTTGCTCCTTTTCGTCGCTTTTCTTCCACTTCTCTTGGACTTGGGCGCTTGGATACTTGGAATACTTCTCTTCATAGATCTTTTCAGCGCTTTATATCTCCTTTGTGGATGAATTACCAATTAGAAGCAAATAAGAGAAAACAATAGTAATAATACGAATATACGCAAGAATAATAGCTAAAACAAGTATGGAATGGACACTAAAATCATATGAATTATGCACTTATCAGTTAATGGGTCCTATAAACAATAATGCCACCACAAGTGCTACCATGGAATAGATCTCTTTTCATTCTTTCCAGTCTACTGCCACAACCACTTCACCACCACTACCGCCACTTCAATTCTTCTTCTATTCTTCAGTGTAGTATAGTGTGTACTGCAGCTATTAGTTGTTAAGATTTAAGACAGGAACACTTATGGGTTAAGACTATTATTTGTGTGTGTTTCTGTGTGCTTTTCCTACTAGTTACTTTTTCATATTTTCAAGACTTTTGGAATTGCTTTGCTAGTATTATTGGTACTTGTTAGTTATTACTTATTTTACTTTGAGATATTGCTTAATATATTGTTGCTTAGTAAAACATGTACTTAAGCTGCTTAACAGACCAAAAAATTTCTGGAAATATGACAGGAAAATCTTTCTAGAATTTTGACAAAAAGTACCGTCTGGTACCGGAGTCGTTCCTGGTACCGTACTTGTCCCAAATGGTACTGGAACTGAGGAGGAACAAGGTACATGTACCGATCCAAAAATTAAGGACCTAGAATAGGGAGGTACAAGTACTTGGCCTCGTAAAGATCGATCTAAACCGTACCTTGTGCACCCTTAATCCCACCTTTAAAATTCTACATCCAAACCCTTCATTAGTTTCTTCTTTAGTATTATCATTTGAGTTCTGATAGGTTCCTATCAACTGGTTTTACAATCAGTTTGATGAAGAAGATCAAGGCTATAGCAGCAAGACTTTTACCAAAGATACCAACAACAACAACATTTACTTCAAAGACACCTGCAAGCCGTTATAGAAAACGATAATGAATACTCCGACCAACTCTGACATATTTCTATTCAAGGTAATCGATTCAGGTTATCTTGTTACTATGTTTATGAAAAAAAAAACCTTAAAAAATGGTTTGATATTTTGATCCTAACATATCTACTAGTTATGGAGTTGTTAATTAGTTTGGATATGCTACTCTCCATCCAAACATGGTCATTTAAACTTGTCATGTTACTGTTACTTATGAAACTATGGGATATGAGAGGAATGAATACAACTCTTCATCTGATTAGGGTATTAACTTGTTTGTTGAGTTATTGGTTTATTATTGTTATGTTGTTTGTTGTCCGTTAGATTTTCTAAAAACTGGTATTGATTATGTAATGAGTCAGTCATGTAACGAGTCATGTAACCATGCCCGATTCAACTCGGTTATTATCATCAATACAATTAGTTAGGGTTTGTCGAGGAAAAAATACCAGTCCTTGACCGATTAGAAGAAAAAAATGAATAGGTTCCTGGTTCTTTCCGCCATCCCACTTATATGTTTAGATTTATTAGTATCTTTCTTAGTTGTTAATATCTTTGGTTCCATTTGGTACTTTCTTCTTCTGACTTCTTATTTTAGGGCTTGTTTTACTTTAAGATAACTCCTATGGGAAATAAAATCATCCACGTCTTTATGATGATCCGTATCTTATGGACCAAAAAACTTCACTATGAGTGAATATATCATCCATATGTTTGTGAAGTCCAGATGCTACCCCGAAAATTTGAGGAGGTCAGTATGGAGTATCCATAAGGTCATATGCTAACCGGATACCCCATCCGGACATTAAGTGTACGGATATATTTTCTTCTTATTATTTTTTCTCATTCGGTCACTTAATGTCTGGGGGAAACAAAAAATATTCTTTCATCCGACTACTAAATGAGCGGATAAGAGTTTTACTTTTTATGAATGACGTATTTATATCCATTTTAAGGTTTTAGCAATGGTTTGTCTAAATTAGAAACAATTATAGGCGTTGGTAATTTCAAATATTTGAATCATATCAAAATTCATCTAATACGGTCACGGAAGAGCTGGATATATTAACTTTTTAATTTTTCTCCCAACGGTGGGTTTTGACTCCAAAAATTATCAAGGATCCACATATATGTCGATACTCCTTAAGTTATGGATGGATGTTTTTACCTCCATATTGTAGGAGTTACCCTTACTGTGGATATTGATTTCAGGAAAAATTGTAAAGATTATTAACTCCTTTGTTAGTTTTGGGATTTTGTGGTTTGGGTTTGGTGTTTGTTTTCTTAGTTCAAAGACCTGCTGCTCAAGTGAAAGGCCTGGTTTCTCTACAGAAAAAAAAAATCAAAGACAGTAGCAACAAGAATAATATCATCTCTAACTGAGGAAACAAAGGCACCAACAACAAGATCAAGATCATTAACATTTCATCATCTTTAAATGTTACCATGACTCTAGTGCCGATTTAGGCCGATTTACTTCGATCCAGATCATTAAAGACTGAATAACAAGGCCTTTGTTACTTTAGACATTGCTATTATAGTAATTGTTACTTTTTTTTTATATACACTGTTACTTCAAAACTTTAGTTTATATTACCTAGCAGGTTAACGTGTTCTAGAAAACAATGTATTGGATCTAGTTCAATCAGTGTTATATGCTGTAACACAAATTAGTTTTCTTTCAAAACTAATTATTCCCCTTTAAAAAATCTGGGGTATAACAACCACACCCAATATTCATTCAAAAATATGTATGGACTAACTCCAATATTATTCTGAGAGCACCAGCTTATAAAGCGAGCTCAACCAAGAAAGATATCAAAGAGTTATATGTCTTTTTCTCAAATCAATCAGCAAATCAAACAGATAGAAATCTATGAACCTGATTGATAAGAGAAATAACTTGGACGGTACCAAAGACCAATGTTCAAATGTTAATCAATTTATATCCAACAACCAAAGGTCGAATTTACTAATTGATTGAACTACGCACAACCTGTGATATTTCAATTATATAAACAAATATAATGTAGAAAATAAATAACACAGACACTAGAATTTTTGTTAATGAGGAAACCACAAATGCAGAAAAACCCCGGGACCTAGTCCAGATTTGAATACCACAGTGTATTAAGCCGCTACAGACACTAGCTTACTACAGGTTAACTTCGGACTAGAATGTAGTTGAGCCCCAACCAAGTCTCACACCGATTAACGTATAGTCGCGCTACTTATGCCTCTATAACCATGTCGGATTCTACGTACTTGATTCCCTTAGCTGATCTCACACAACTAAGAGTTTCTACGACCCAAAGTCGAAGACTTATAAAGAAATCTGTTTCCCACAGATAAGTCTATTCTGATATAGATAAATTTGTGTTCCACAAAAATACCTATGAAGTTTTGTTCTGTCTTTTGATAAATCAAGGTGAACAAGAAACAACTGATAATGCGGTCTTATACTCCCGAAGAGCGTCCTAGAAATATCAATCACCTCACAATAACTTAACTATATGGTAGTATAAGAAGTTATTGTGGAATCACAAAGAATGAGACGAAGAGGTTTGTGATTACTTTTTATATCTAACTTATCGGAGAAAAATCTCGAGCAAATCTTAGAGAATATAGTTCTCAATACGATAAAACAAGTAAGATCATAATACGCAACTACAGAGAAAATAATCGGATCTGGCTTCAGGAATCCCAAATGAAGTCTTCAAGTCGTAAACCTATAATGATTTTGGAAAAACCTAGGTTAAAGGAGAATCGACTCTAGTCGCAGCTAGGACACATGAAAGTGCCGGGATTAGGTTTTCCAGTTGTTAGAGTTCTCCCTTATATAGTCTTTCAAATTAGGTTTTGCGTTTAATCAAAGCTAAGATAGCTTAGTAACAAAGCATTAAATAATCATCGTTAGATGAAATCTTGATTTAAGATTCAATCTAAGTTTGCGTAAAACCAAAGCAATATCTCTCCACCGTTAGATGGTCTTAACTTGTTACACACAAGTAAAATATACCTTCATTTAGAAATGGGTAACCGTACCTAAACGTTTATATTGAGTTATCTCAATAACGGTTAACCGAAGTTAGCCATATGAACACTTTTTTTTAACCACATTCATCTAACACTTGTAGATCAACTATGATGATCAATCAATCATGAAAGATAATCAAAAGCATCTAATTGTGTTTTACATAGAGTTGTTCAATTGTTCACTATCTCATATAAATATATATGAACCAATTGAAACAAGATCGGATTGATTCTTAATCGTACAAAGTACTTATACAAAAATCAATTCATGAACATTAAGCCACAGTTTGCAAAGATTGCATTCCTTAATTCATAAATGTATTTGTTTATGAGTATAAAAATCATTCATAACCGATTTTAGAACTTTAACCACTAAGTTTGCAAACTGGTACGAAAACTATAGGTTTCGGACTTTGATCTTGTCCAGCCGTTTGCAAACGGGTACGCAAACAGTTGGCCCTGACCTAACTCATGTAAAACCGTTCGCATACTAGGTATGCAAACAAGGTTCCCGGACCTGAATCATACCAAAACAGTTTTCATACTAGGTAGGCATACTGTGCTTTATCCAGACAAAGGTTTTTTTATTCTAAACTCACATTTCAATCATTGAAACATCCTAAGAAGATGACAATGGTTGTCTCACACAAACCATTAGATTATAAGTAATTTTCAAGTGCTCGAATGATCAATATGAAACTTTCCAAGTAGACATCAAATGATTTTCTCACACAAATCATGTAAGATATTTCAAGGCAATTTCCACATGATCATATTTTGACTTATTATTTAGTTTCCAACAAATAAATTGTTTTCAACTAAACTCGTCAAGAATAATGATGAACGTACCTAAAGCAAAAAGCTTTCAACTCGTATTTCGAGAAATAGATAAGCGAGATAAACTCAGCTCAAAATATCAAATGTGTATAGTATAAAAGTTTATATAGCTATACGACTTAGTCTCATTAGGAGATGGAATATAATAGACTTCTGAGTGATAGATAAGTTTTAGTCTCCACATATCTTTTGTTGATGAAGTTCCTCCAAGCTCTCCTCAGTAGATATTCGTCTTCAATCGATGAACGCCGTGAAGTCTAAATCTCAACCACACATTATGTCCTAATCAGAGACATAGCTATAAGTAGACTAGAAATCAAGACTTATAGTTTTGATCAACTAAACTTGAAAAACAAGCTTGAGATAGCAACACTTGCGAGTTCGACTGACAAACGCTCTAACACCCTTGATGTGATTTGGTCATTTGGAAATTCTGAAATGGTGTCAATTTCTGTAAGGATAGGATGGTTGATCGAGAATTGGTGGAGTTATTATAGATTCGATGATTGTATATAGATCTTGAAAAATTATGTAACGGTTTTCGATTTCCAAAATAGGATATATTAATGAACCTCTTGAGGATCTATGCTTTTATGAAAAAAATAATATTTCTATTCTAGTCGAGAAAAAGTAATTAGATGTGATTTCCTTAACGAAGATCTAAAGAGGTAGCATTTTTGCCCTCCTTGGCAGTCACTTATTTTGATGCAGTTAAGAAGCAAATCCCCGTCCAATTTTCCTTGACTGCAAGAGGCTTTATTTTGTGGCAATGTAACCGGGTCAAACATGCACAAGATTATCTTTTGGCTGTCCCCATTAGTGGATTGGATCAATGCCTTGGGCCAAGATATTTTAGAGCGGTTGTTTGTTATCGGCTTGGTGTTCCCTTGTTTGGCGAGGATAGTTTATGCTCTAGTTGTAATAAGCCTATGGATATTTTTGGTGATCATGCTCTCCATTGTGTCAAAGATGTGGGTATCAAGTTTCGTCATGACCTTGCTCCTGATGTAATTGTGGATATTTGTTACAAAGCTAGTGTGCATGTGCGTAAAGAAGTTGATTTGGGTTTTTTGTCAGATGCTAACAAGGATTTACATCCAGCGGATATCCTTGTCCTTAACTGGGAAAATGGCCAAGATGTGTGTATGGACGTCACTGGTGTATCTACCTTCACTGGGGAGGGGGTCCGTGCTTTCGTTCCAGGTCAAGCCATCTCGAAAGCTATTGCGCAAACGTACTACATACTTGGAGGTATGTGCTTCACATGGGTATGGTTTGGGTGTTGTAGATTTCACTACCTTGGGAGAGCTTGGTGATGATACTATTTGTTTTTCTAAGTATTTGAAGAATTGTTTAGTTAGCAATGATGCTAATAGTGGTTTTAGTGGTTTTATTTTTCATAAATTGGGTGTTGCTATTCAAAAAGGAATTGGTGCCCAGCTTGTTGCTCGGCTTATTGCTCGGTTACCAACTAAAGCACTGTACGATTCATAGTTCATTTTAATATCTCATTTATTTTTTTATTTCATATTGGCTTGATTTCTTAGCGCATTTATATTTTTTTACCCGTTTTCACATGTCCCTATTCTAGTTTCATCAACCTAAGAAGGATATCACCTTATTAATTCATACAGTATATAACTAACTCAGATCGGATCACTTCGTGGAATAAATGATCTAAACCCACATGAGGAAAATTTCATGGTTCTGGTTCACAAATGGCTTGATTTACGGAAGCCTAAAAAACTAGTTATTGATGGTGCAATTTTGCATGTTTGTCGTTATAGGGGAGACTTGTAGATAAATAAATGTCCAGTCGTGCAAAAGAAGAAGAGTGCAGTTAACTAAACTGTTTAAAAAAAAAAGATTATTCCAATTCAGGCCATGTTCAAGTTGTTCAGGTGGTCAAAAACCAAATGTATTCCTCGAAAATTTTGAGGTTAGAATTTTTTTCAAGTATGTTGGAAAAGGTTTGGGAGGTCTTACAGAGATTGATGAAACCTCATTGAAGAGGTTTGGTGATAAGTTACTCTTATTAAATTCTATATTCCTATCAAAACTGAGCACAATTTTAGATACCAAAACTCACTATATATCGATTTTAATTTCGACCGTTAATTTCTAATGGTTCAAAGTGGTAAATGTGTCATGTCTCGGATTGTGCTCATTTTTTATTGGGTTGTTAAGTTTCATTAAAATAACGTATCACCAAAGTATTGGCTTTAAATTCTAATGTCTTGCTCAACTGAAGCTTTAGCTTGGTTTAGGTCTTCATAATGAACCTAGCGTTAAAAAAAAAAAAAGATAAGGTGTTGTTATCTTGTGCATTCATGCACAAAATAAGAGCCAATTATTGGCATAGGAAATTGTAAACTGTGATAAATAAAAAACATAAGAGATAATGTAAATTTGTTTTTTTTTTTTTTTTTGTCAGAATCGTTAAGTAATGGAACTTTTGGTTGATCAAACAGGAATGAGGAGAGAGACACTCTCAAACAGTACTTATCTAAAAAAAAACCGAAACAGTTTTCTTTGTTCAAAAACTTCAACATGGAGTAACAAAATCACTGGGATCCTCTCCGATTTAGCAGCTTCCCTTAGTGCTGCCACGGGAGATCATCATTTAGAGGATTAAATTAAGATGTGAGCTTCGCTTCCATATCACAGAAAGTAATTTTTTACGATCGCTCTTCGTTTACTTTTTTACTTGGATCTGGTCTTTTGCCGTTTTGTTTCTTAGATCAATTCGTAATTGGTTTTGATGTTATAATGGGTTGATTAGAGTTGTCCTTATCTGGAATTAGAGTTTAAAGTTCAAGTTCTGGGAATTTGGAAGTACAGGTTCTGTAATTTGTTTGGATTTCATTTTAAACAAAAGGTCAAGAAGAATTTATTTGGATTTCATTTTAAAAATTAAAAGTAAGGTTGAGATCGAGATCGACATCTTGATTTTGAGCTGAGAAACCTTGAGATCGGATTTAGGAAATAAAGGGTGGTTGCCGATTGAGAATTGGGGATTTCGGAAAAGTAGATAGAAACAGGCGATTTTTTCTTTTTCTTTTTTCAATCTAAGATTTTTGAATTCTCCCTCTTTTCTTACTCAATTCCTTTGATTTTTTGTACCTCTTTTCCCCTCTCTTGTGATCTACAAGTATGGGGCAGAAATTATCGATTTGATTGGAAATTGGAGGAATTTGAGTTTATTTCTTCAAATCGCCATGATTGAGGAAGAATCAGGCTTGGGGTTCACCGACTTTCCTCCCCTTGTTGCTTATAATGGCAGTAAAGCTGGAGGTTCTGATTCAAATGGAGCAGTTGATTCTTCTGCAACTGCAAATGGGGGTGTCTCATATCCTAACTCTAAAGATTGGAGGACATTGTTTCCAGCAGCAAAGCCTATCTCCCCTAAACCTCCAATGAAATTCACTCCTTCGGCTGAGTTAGATGGTAAGAGAGTGGTGGATTATGCAGCTGGTGACTTCTCTAAAGGAATCAAAAGATGTGAGGAGTATGTAGTTGGATTTTGTGTGGGTAAAAGACTTTCATTTCCAGCAGTCAAGGTGGCTGTATCCAACCATTGGAAACTCAAGAATGATGTGAGTATCAAATTACATAGTAATTGTGCTTTCATATTTGAATTCAAAGAAGACGAGGACCGTAGAAAGGTGCTAGAATTAGGCTCCTTTTACATCTCCAATTGTATTTTCACGGTGAGACCTTGGTCTAATTTAATTGAATCTTCTATTGCTAGCATTAGAACCTTACCCATTTGGGTGTTCATTTACAATGTCCCACTGCACATGTGGGACAATGAAGGGCTTAGCCTGATATCTAGTTTCTTAGGGAAGCCTTTACTTGCAGATGAATTTACTATAAATAGAACAAGACTATCATATGCTAGAATATGTATTGAAGTCTATGTAGATTTCAATTACCCTGAGAGTATACCTTTAATGATTGATGGTAACATTGCTCTGGAAATGCCGGTTGAATACCAATGGAAACCTCCCAAGTGTTTTATGTGTAAGGTGTTTGGTCACTTTTCTACAAACTGCACAAAGAAGCTGAAACCAATTTGGAATTCAAAGAAGAATGGAAAGGATCTTGAGAACAAAGATACTCAAGTTAATCCAGCAGACAAGGGGGTTGGTAAGGAGAAAAATGAGGAGGCAGCTGTTCTTGGAAAGGGCACTAAGAATTCACAATCAGGGGAAGTGGAGGGTGCTTGTGACAAGCAGCAAGGAGAAGCCTTTAAGGGAACAGTTGGGAACAATGTGATTACAAATGAAAAGGTGAAAAATGGTGGTATTAAATCTCAAGTAAATACCACAGAAGAAGATCTGCAAGGAAAGGAACTTTTAGTTGAGGTAGATGAAGATGGTTGTGATGAGAGGGTTATTGGGGAAGAGGATAATAGTCTACAACAAGGAAATAAGGATCGAGTGACAGTGGAGAATTGCTTAGATTCAGATGTACTTTGCTCTGAATCGACAACTGTAGTTGATATGTCTTTGGAAGAATCCTTACACTCTAGAGGAGGGGAAAGGCCAATTTTAGTTTCTACAGAAACTAATGGGTTTTCAACTCCAGATGTGACGTCTGATTCTATTGTGAAGGTGAATTCGGAGGAGAGTATTCCAGAAGATTTGAGTTGGATTACGGTTAGGAAAAAGAAGAAGAAGAAGAAGAAAAAAAAGTCACCTTCTCCTAGGCGGCTCACTAAAGATACCTCTGTTACTGATGCCGAAATAGATTCTCAAATCGCTTTTAACAAATTGATGGGTATCTCTGACCATCCTTTGATGAGATCAATGTGTAAGAACATTCTGGAGAATTCTAAGTCTCAATCAGAGATGGAAACACCTCCCTTTGAGGATGATGATGGTTTGGGAGATTTCGACCCCGACACAGTCAATGATGAGCAAATTGATGCGGTAAAATGCTCGTTTCAAGATGAAAATGAGGATTTTGAAGATTGATTCTCTTGGGTTTCTAGTTTGTCAAGGTCCTAAGTTTTTGTCTTTTGGATCGTAGGTTTGAAGTTTTACTTTGGGTTTGTGTTGAGTTTGCTCATTCGTGGGCTTGTTTTTTTCTTTTTTCTTTTCTCTTTTTGTAACCTTGGTGTCACTCTTGGTGACATCTTTGTTTTTTAATTAATTTTGCCCTTTCCCCGTCAAAAAAATAATAATGTAAATTTGTATGGAAGAATGCAAATTTTCACTTGTATAGAGAGAAATTCAATAAATCCATGAATATTTGCATTCTCCACTAAAATTTACATTATATCTCATATTTTTCTATTGTTGTTTAGAATTTCTCATGTTAATATTGACTCTTATCTTGTGCATGGATGAACATGATAATATCACCCCAAAAAATAAAATAAAATAAAATTTGTAGGAAAGAGGGAAACATGAACCTACACATTACAAATTTTATTCACAGTTTAGTTAAACTAATTTGAAACTATGTGATGTGATGCTCTAACCATATATAAACTGATTTCTTACTACAATCTGTTGGTATCGACCATCTTACATTTCTTGCAAACCCGAAAATTATGTATCTTCTTTCGTCAAAAGTATTTCCATTACACATGCTTTTGGTATATACTAAGCCTCTTAGCTAATCTTGTTTCATAAAACTCAAAAATTGAGTTTATATCACAAAAATAATCGAACTTAAACCGGTCATTTTTTTTATTTTTTTTAAGCAAAATCGGACAAAACCGAAGCAAAAAACTCACATTACATGTCTAGTTACACTATGGTCAGCACTTAGGGATGGCATCAGCCAAACCGGTGGTGTAGACCAGGCCATAGATGTCTGATTAGTTTTTGCCCATTGGGCTACAATATGGGTCGTCCCATTACTGATCCGATTAACGAAATTAAAACGAATTTTCCTAAATCTAGAAATTAGGTATTCAATGTCAGAGAGCAGAACATGGGTTCTATGATCTCCGTTGAAATCTCTTCGGTTTATCCTCTCTATAATTCCTTCAGCATCACTTTCAATTACTACTTGTTTGTCTTTCCTTTCCCAAGCTTTTTTCATGGCTTCTTTGATTGTTCGTATCTCCGCCTCTTCTGCAGAACCACAGGAAAAGTAAGTCGCTTCCGCCAGAATGAATTGGTGTGTATGGTTTCTGATAATAAAACCCCCTCCTCCATTCACTGAATCAATATTCCAAGCCCCATCGCAATTTATTTTAATCCAATCCATTGGTGGAGATATCCAGTCTGATAACCCTTGTATTTTGGTTATTGTAGAGATCTTTTGAAGTTGCAATTGATATTCCTTTACCGGTAGCATCGCCACTGCTCTTGCCAGGATTGAAATCGGTTCTTCATTTTTTTCTTCATGGACGATCGAATTTCTACTGGTCCAGACTGACCACATCATACAAGCAATTTTTGGGAAAGTTTCAACTCTTGAAGGGCTGTCTCTATATGGATTCAGTTGCAGCCAAAATCTCACCCATTCAATACAGGTGAATTTCTGAAAATGGTGATTTATAATATTTAATTGTGACCATACTGTTTTTAGTTTAGGACATAAGATTAGGGAGTGCATAATAGTTTCTTCTTTCATTTTGCATCTAGGACAGATGAACTCTGATATAAAATTAGATTCAACGGTAAAGCCCCTTTCAATGCTTTCCACACAAATAATTTCACCCTTGGTGGGACGGCCCATATTGTAGGCTATTGAGATTGAAAATTTTCTTTTTGTTACATGAAGGCTATTGAGATTGAAATTTTTCTCTTTAAGAACACATTTTAAAGAGGATATACATATAAAAGGAGATAGAAATAGTACAAATGACCCGTTTACTCCGCTAGGAAGAATCTTAAATGTGTACGTTGGGCCAGTGGGAAACAAGAACTTCAATTTCCTTTTACTAAAGTTTGGGATCTCTTATCTTGATTGCCTCGGTTTCGGTTTTCTACAACATTTCAAATGTTGTTTACATCATTAGACATCACCTCTAGTTTGGATCCTAGTTAGTAAGTTCGCGAATAATACTCATATAATTCGCGAATCCGTCCGTATCGACCGAATCTGTACGTATCGACCGTATAAATGGAACTCCGACTTAGATTCGCGAACTTCCATCTTAAAACGAATTATACGCGTATTTACGAATTACCGAATCATATGTCCCGTATAATACTTTGCCACATCATCACTAAATAATCATTATTTATTATATTTTTGACTTTTAAAATTTTACATACACTAATCTGATTCCAATACCATCAACGTTCATGTTATTTGCTGATTGTGATGCACATATCATATGTATAGTTCATGGCAAGTATTAAACTATAGTATTTTAGGGGATATTATATTAAAGATAATTTTTTAACAGATTAATATATGCCGAATTTCGTATGCCGAATGCATATCTCTAAAACGAATTATACACGTACATATGACGTTCCGTATTACTGCCGAATCACGAATCGTTGACCGGATTTTTGACCGAATTTAACTTTTACGAATCCGTATAGTACTCGTACGTATCCCGTGCTGAACGTATCCCATACCACGAATTGCTAACTAGGGTTTGGATTGAATTTTGGTTTTTTCTTGTTCTTTCATGGTCTGGCACCTCGGATAGAAATAAAATTTCCATAAACATTTTCATACATAGAAACTATACATCAAAAATAGTTTTGTGATTTTTTATTGGGAATTTTGATAAAGTACCACCGTTTTTTGATACCCATTAAATTAATGCCCCCGTTTTTTTAAAACTTGTTAAAATGCCCTTACAATTTACTTTCACGGTTTGGGCCCACATATTGAGTCAATAGTCGTTTACCAGGTCAAAAAAATGAGTGAAATTACCTCACTACCCTATCATATTTAACTACCCTAATACAACACGCTTCTATTCATTCCATCTTTATCTTTCTCTTACAGAAACAGTGAGAAAAAGAGTTCGCCGACTTCTGTTGTTCCTGATTTTAGGTTTTGATTTCATTATGATTAAGGATATGATGGTTTGGTTTAATCGGTATTGAACTCGATTGGATAAAATTAGTGAATGAAAGTGTTATTTTCGTCGTTGTTGGTGGTACTGTTCTGATACGGGTATTATGATTTTCGGGTTTGTTGGTGTAGATGAGGTTCTCTGAAACTGTCGATGCAAGGCCTTGATGAGTTGAAGCAGTGGATGAAGAGATAGTCCACAACAACAGGAAGACGAAGACCAAATCATGAATAGATTATTTCTATTGATTCAATTTGGGAATTTTTTAAAATTAGGGTTCTTGTGTTCTTCATGAGATTAATTGTTTTAATTTTATTTTATTTATTCATTCTGATTTTGAGTTGATTGAAGAGCTTCCTGAGTCTGTGTATTTAATTTTTTTTTTCTGATATGATTAAATCGATTCAATTTAAGATGTGGGTTTGTATTAATTTGTGAGTGAATGTTTGTTTTGAACCTGAATTGATTGTTTAATTAGGATTTGTATAATTCAATTTGAGGATTTGAGTTGAACAGAAATACAGAAGAGCCTCTATTGTTTCGCTCCGTAGATATGAGGAATAGGTGGGATTTGTTCGATTCCGTAGATATGAGGAATAGGTGGGATTTGTTCGATGATTAATTCTATGATATGGAAAGGATGGCAAGAGAATCTGTGGATAGGAGTTGTGGACAGTTGGTTGAGTTCTCTATGGAACATTTTGGTACTGATGAGCTTTTAGAGTATATTGCTGATAAGTAAGTCAATCAGCTCTCTCTCAATTTGCTGATAAGTAAGTCAACCAAATATTTGTAATCACACTCATTTGTTCTTGTAAAAATGTGGATGTTATTGTTTCTTAGAAAATTTCGTTGTTTGCTTATTTTGTTTATTTTATTTTGTTTTAATATGATTAATAAAGGTTACTGACATTGCAAAATGGTAAAGAGGAAAAGCAGGAAAAATACAATGCATGCAGTCTTCCATCTGAATTATTTGTGTTTAGATTTTCACTCTACATTTTAAAGCAAATGAATAACTCGCAGGGATACCAAGCTGCGCCTGAAAATGAAAATTATTCTTTTCATTTTGGTAGATATCTTAATATGACCAAAAATAAACTTGCAGGGCTGGATTTCATGTTTTCAACTAACATTCATTTTGTGTTACTCTATTTCTTGTAGCGCTCTCATGTACGTGATGGTGCTTATGCCTTGTTTATTTTTTGGTGGTAGATCCACTGCATTCTTAACCAGCCGTGATGGTGGATGGTGAGTCTATCTTATTCTTCAAGCACTTCAATTGATTTTTGTATTACCTTGGAGAATAAGAAAAAACATCATAATTCAGTATGGTTCCATTTTGTCATGGTAATTTGTGATACCGATCTTCTTACAAGAGCGCTAAATGAGAATTTGAGTATTTTTTTGTATGCTTTATTCACTATTAAGGGTATGAGGGCCTACATGGCGAGGAAATGATTCTAACCAGAATATTTCCCCATCACAATATGTAGCCTGCAGACCATATTACTAATTGAGTTGATCATTATATCTTACTTGAAAATAATTTCCTTCATAACTGATGATGTGTTTTCATTTTTCATGCAGTTGGATGGATGCTGCAAAGTTTTTGATTTGAACTGAAGCTGATTGAGAATGTTTGAATGGTGGTGAAGATGAAGGTGTTGAGCGATTGTGACGTTAATGGTACGAGCATGTGGCTTGATTTGGATGAAGTTGCAGGTGGAGCTCAACTGTTTCAAATCGACGTTTCAAATCGGCGATTCAAGTGGTTTTTTTTTTTTGGTAAGTCAAGAATTTTATAGATCAGAAAAAGGTTACAAAAAAGCTTATTAGAGCAAAGGGCAAAGAACCCAAAACTCAAACAAGTTAATTAAAACGATAGTAGATTACATGTTGCCATTCAATCTTACTTAAGAAAGACGGCCTACCAACGAAATGTAAGTTCACTCCATGATCTAACAAACAACCACGGTTGGCCATAGCATCCGCTGCAAAGTTCGCCTCGCGAAAAGTGTGAATGAACTGAATAGAATCATACATGCTCTTAATATTCGACCATCTTTGTTGGGTAAACCAGGGCACACTGTCCGACTGGAAAGATGTTATCACACTACTAGCGTCTGATCTTAACACAATATGCCTATAACCCCATTGAGTAGCCCACTCAAGACTTAGAAGAATACCATAAAGCTCTGCCAGGTAGTTTGAGATAACTCCCAAACCAATGCACATAGCCCCCACAACCTCTGAATTAGCATTTCTCGCCACCACACCAGCCCCCGCTATCCCCGTATTACCCCTAGAGGCGCCATTAGTACACAACAACAGTTCATTTTGATTAGGCGGCTCCCAATAACACTCAACAGGGGTCGAATGTTGCACCCTTCTATGACTAACACGGAAGAAATCCAGCACATTCAGGTCCTCCACAGAGTTGTGCATGAAGCCCTTGATCCTAACCGAGTACTCATGAACCAAGTTGAACACTCTTTTTTGAAAACAATTCCAGCTGGGATCCTTGTTTTCATAAACTTTCTTATTCCTAGTGTACCACAGTTCCGAACGAACCACCAGATTTGTCACTAGCCAAAGATCTCTAACAATACTACTACGTTGAGAAGCATTTTTGTAGGAATCAATAAGATTAAATTGCGGTTTAATGTCGAAAATACCTTCCATACAGATCCAAGCTCTAGTTGCAAAACTGCAGCTCCACATCACATGATGAAGAGATTCTTCTTCACTTTGACAGACACTACATTTTGAGGCCAAGGCAATCTTGAATCTACTCCTTACTTTGTCCAAAGTAGCGCAAGAACCACGAGCAAACTTCCAATTCTGAGCAGCCAGCGACGGATGAATAACCTTCCTCCAAAGCAGATTAGCTTCCTCCATAAAAGGATACTTGGTTCTAATGATTTCCCTAGTTGAACAGACCGAAAAGTAACCTTTCAAGTCCGGCATCCAGATTTTCTTGTCCCTGCCAGTACGTAAGGTTGGTAGCCTTTCCTGCAAAACCCCTGTATTTGAAAGAATATCCCAATGCACACCTTGAAGATTCCAAAAACCCTGCACCATAATATCATTTACCCTGGAAAATCTGTCCAGGTCATTACGGTTTAAAAATTCCGCCAAAGTCACATTTCCAAAACAAACATCATAATATAACGAAGTTGCTCTCCCATCACCAATCAAAGATTTGGTATTTTGCTCCACAGTCTTGTAAACCCAACGAATACCTGGTAAAATAGAAGATTTAATGCCAGCCAACTTGATTCTCCCATCCCTGTAAGTGTATTTCGTCCTCAGATATCTCGCCCACTTCTTAGTTGAATTTTTGATATTCCACCACAACTTCATGATCAAAGCCTTGTTCATAGTCCGCAAACTAGTGAGACCCAGACCCCCTTCTTTTACCGGGCAGCAAATTTTATCATAACCAACGACGAAAGCTCTATAAAGGTTAGAATCTCCCGACCACAGAAAGTTGCGAATCACCCGGTCACATTGATTAATAAACTTAACAGGCCACTTATAGACCGCCATGTTATGAATAGAGTAGCTAGAAAGGACAGACTTAATGAGAACAACTCTATCCTGGAAGGAAAGCAGCTTACCTTTATAGACCGAGAGCTTATCCTTAAGTTTGTCCACCACATTGCTGATATGGGCATATTTCACCGCTCCCGGCATCACCTTAACCCCCAAATAACGGTCAGGAAAGAAGGTAATCTACATGCCTAAATAATCTGCAATCGAACGACGTCTTGTTAAGGACCCTCCCCCAAAATAAATTTTGCTCTTATCCTTACAGACACGCTGCCCTGAGGCCTGTTGGTAGACATCCAACAACTTCACCAAATTCGATAAACTTTTCATATTTCCTTTACAAAAGATCATAATATCGTCAGCAAAGAATAAATGAGTCGGAGCAATACCATTACGTTTTACCATGTAGTTCATATCCTTGTTCTGGAAAAGCTTAGTGATGTTTCTACTAAGGACATCTTCTATCAAAACAAAGATCAAAGGCGAAAGAGGGTCACCTTGACGCAAGCCTCTATTAATCTTGAAAAACCCTTCTGGACTCCCATTGAAAAGGATAGAAATACGAGCAGAATTCAAAAAAATTTGGATCCAAGCACACCAATCTTCAGAAAACCCATACTTGCGAAACACTTCCATAACAAAAGGCCAACTAACCGTATCAAAAGCTTGCGATATATCTAGTTTCAGACCCAGATTACCATCTTTCCGTTTGATATGCAATTCATTAATCAACTCCGATGTTAGACTGATGTTTTCGTGGATAATCCTGCCCTTCATGAAAGCCACTTGTTCTTCCGAGACTAGTTTATCCAGAACTTTTCCAAGTCTAGTAGCAAGGATTTTAGTAATAATCTTGAAAAAGAAATTACTTAATCCTATAGGTCTAAACTTCCTTAAATTATCCGCACCCCTGACCTTGGAAAGCAACAGAATTAGGCTCGAGTTGACTCCATTGGGAATTGTTTTATGAGTCCAGCAATATATAATAGCATTGTACAAGTTTTGATGAATCAAAGTGCAATGTATGTAAAAACAACCTGAGAATCCATCCGGACCAGGCGCACTATCCGCTCCCAAATCAAACATCGCTTCATGTATCTCCTCCCTAGAAGGAATAGCATCTAACATGAGACTCTCCTCCAAAGTAATAGTCTCATGATCGTACTCAAATAAAAGCTCGTCAATAGGCCGATCATTTCCATTAAATTTGGATTCATAGTAAGTAACCACATGGTTTATTAATTGCTCCGACTCAGTAATAGTGACACCTTCATCAGTTACCAACTCCGAAATGGTATTGGCACTCCTACGAATGTTTATAGTATTGTGGAAGTACGAAGTATTACTTGAACCCTCCAATAACCATTTGTTGCGGGACTTTTGTTTGAGCATAATATGATGTTGCCTTTGGATATATTGAACCACCACCAATGCATCCTTCATGACATTAACCTTAGAAGAATCAAAAGTATCCTCATCAGAGTTTCGACTCGCTACTTCAAACTTAAGTTGAGCTTGTTTTAACCTAGTATTTACATTGCCAAAAACATACTGATTCCAAAGCTTCATTGCTACTTTCAAACGTTTCAATTTAAAAGGAAATATGAAATCAGGATTACCAAACACCGGAGCATTCCAAGAAGCCTCCACCATATTCAAAAAGTCTGGGTGCGAAAACCACATCTTCTGAATTCTGAAGGGAGCTCGACTTGGTCTTGGAGAAGAAAAAGGATAACTAATAAGGGTCGAGTGGTCTGAAACTTCCCTGGGGAGAGCTTTACACCGCCAATTCCGAAACTTAGCTAACCAAGGTTCATTAATAATAGCACGATCCAATTTTCTAATAATTCTTCTCCCACCAGACTGCCCATTTGTCCAAGTGAACTTAGAGCCCAAAGAGTCCGCTTCGAAAAGATTATTATCCTCCAACCAATCACTGAAATCGTTAATACAGGAAGTTCGAGGTTCTCTACCTCCTTTCTTCTCGTCGTTACGCAGAACACAGTTGAAGTCTCCCAAAACTAACCAAGGAGTAATGTCATCCACCGCTGTCAGTTGCCTCCAAATGTTCCTTCTAAAGAATTGAATATAACTAGCATAAACAAAAGAAATAAAAACACCTTCCGTTTTCACCATAATTGCATGCCTAGTCTTATTGATCACCACTGGCTCTTCCATATCATCACTCCAAAGAATCCAAAGATTACCCACAGAGCTTGAAGTATTATGAATAGCCTTCTTAACAAACCCAGCTAAATTAAGTCTTTCCATAACTCCTTCTGAATAAGGAATTTTTGGCTCAGCAATACACAAAATAACTGGTTTAAACACTCTAACTAGCTCCCGAAGTTTCAAACCTGCCTCCACCTTCGCCACCCCATTTACATTCCAATAGATCACACGCATCAGTAAACCGTTTTTTTTTTGTTTAATATTTATCTTAGGGTTCTTGATTGGAACCCTTTTTTCAATAACTGAAGGAACCACCTTGCGCACTCGAATGTCCACCTCATTAACTTCAGAATCCGATTCAGCACCCTGGTTAGAATTCGTACGCATACGACTAGACTTTCTTTGCTGATTTGTACCCTTATTCTCCAAAGGTATGTCAGACCATTTTGAGTCCTTAACACCTGCAGCCGCCTTTTCTGGAGAAGCTTCTTCATCTGAACTCTCAGCATCCTTATCTGGTTGTTGAATGGAGTTGTTGAATCCCAGTTCAGCATTCAAAACCTCGAATTTATTTGGTGAAATAACCAAAGTACTTGCCGATAAAGAATCGTAAATTGGAGTGTCCGAAATCTTAATAACCTCCTCTTTGTGATTAGTTTCCTTGGGAGCAGTAGTAGAATCAATCCTATCATTACTAGAGTGATTAGTTCTTGCCAATTCATCACTCGTTCCTGACTTTGCATATGCTACAGCCTCCTCAAGGTGGAATTCCACCTCTGTATCCTCCTCTGTATCCTCACCCACAGAATTCTCCCCTACAGTATTTCCCTCCAGCACCTTTTCCACATCAACAGTCTCAATGACATTGTTTTCCATATCCATAATTGTATTGCCTCCAGATTCACCTGTCTTGTCAACACCACTAGTACCCTCTTGATTGTCATTCTTTTTTCGATTTCGAGATTTCTTCCTCCCCTTCGCCGCCTGCCACTCCTGATTGTTGTCATTTTGTGATTCATTTTCCTTTACAGTCTCTTCATCCTTTGGTTTTCTTCTACACTCCTTATTAGTATGCCCAATGATATTGCAGTGTGAGCAGAATTTTGGTTGTCTAGGTATATCCACAGTTTGCCAGAAAGTACGACCCCCGACAGTAAGAAGAATCCTGTGCGGAATATGTTTGGCAAAATCCACATCTACCAGAACTGAAGCATAGCTGCCAAATTCCAGATTTAAAGTTCGTTGATCAACTACTATGGTATTACCGACTGCTTTACCAATCGAAAGCAGAGACCTCTCTGTCCATAGCTCTGCGTGAAGACCTTTTAGATGCACCCATACTGGAACATGAGAAGAATTTTGCCTTTCCGGATCGAAACCAGGGTACCAATCCATTAATCGCAGTTCTTGTTGGTTAACATGCCATTTTTCATTTCGGATTCTGACCCTCTATTGTTCATCACACAACATAACCACAAAGAAACCCTTGATCATGGCCATAAATCTAATTGAATCTTGATTTAGCTTCCATTGAGAAATCAGGGTATTGTTTACTTCAACAAATTTTAAACCAGTGAAGTTAAGTCTAGCAATAAAACTATGTTCAAATGGTTTACATCCTTCCTGGTAGAAGTTAGCTGGTATTACCAAAGATGGTTCTCCATTGATTAAAGTAGGGTTAGGCATGCTATTAACATCAACAGCCGTAGGTTGAAGAGATTGACGTACCTTAACAGTTTCCGTAAAGGATTTATTATTAGATCCATCCTTAATTGGTAGATCTTGTTCTTCAGCCATCGATAATCCGAGGATTAATCAGTGATCAAAGAGAAAAAAATCGATCAAAATTGTTGGTGAGTTTTTCCTAAGAAAGTCGCCAGACTTTCTCTCTCCTCATTTTTTTTTCGTTTCAGATGGCGATTCAAGTGGATTCAGCTCTACCCAGTCGTGGGAAGGGTTTTTTAGACTTTTTTATGTTGCCACCTAAGCGTTAACGTCTGTTAACTGCCATTTACCATTTTTTGAATAAAACGGTAAAGGGAAGGGCACTTTAACAAATTTAAAAAAAACGGGGGCACTTTTTTAGTGTAATGTGAAAAGTAGGGGTACTTTATCAAAAAGCCCTTTTTTATTTTATTTTTTTTGATGAGAAGGATAAATTTTATTAATCAAGAGATATATTACAATAAATTCATAATTTCATTTCTATCAAAGACATTAGATAAGATACTCGATTTTCTAACTTTGTTCTCCAAGTGTGAGGATATATGTTGTAGGCTCTTGATTCTAGCTTCCTTTATTGTCATATTCGTTGTAGAATTGTGATCTCTGTTAATATATATTACCTTAGCTTGGGGAAGTTTTTCCAAGATTTCTTCAACTTCAATCCTTGTATTTTCAGCTTCCCAAGAAGTGTCCTTACATTTCTTATTGATATATTCATCTAGGACTTCGCAATTTCTGACAATTGTTACACTTGATAGAATATTATTTCTTAACCAGGAGGTAGATTTAAATATCGGGTTTGCTTCTGCATGAATAGATCATTGTTTTTTCCGAACCCGCTGAGATATGCATAAATTCCTCTTGATCTACGGAGTATAGAATAGATGCATAACCCATATATGCGTTTTCTTTCTTTGTGAATATTTTGTTGAATCTGTTGATTGTAAAAACTTAATAATTTATTCTATAACACTTATCGGATTTGGATCTTTTTCCAACACCACTGAACACCTAAGTTTCCAAATAAACCAGGGAATGGTGGGAATTTTGTCCAAAGTTTTTGAGAGATTCGGGTTTGTAATCCAGTTATTGACCTAATCACTTATCGATTCTAAGTATGTTGGGGAGATAATATGGTTTAAGAAGAATCCAAAACAAATATCTCTAGCGAAAGGGCATAACTTGAAGAGATTTTGTTCATTTTCTTGGGCTTGAGAATTGCACATCAGACAGTCTGAAGAGATAGAGTCCATATCCGCTGCTAGTTTATTAGAAGTTGGTAGAGCTTTCTGGATTAATTTTCAAATAAATAACCTAATTCTTGGAATTTTTTTAGTTTTCCATAATTTCTTCCATAAAAATAGTTCTATGATAGGTTGATAGCAGTAGCACACTGATAACAAGTGATAGAAATAAGCATGAAAAATTAATGTGTTTTGGAAAAGATTTACTAGTTCGTTAAGCAACAAAACATACCCGAATAAAACACAAAATTAAAGAAACAAAATTCATAATGACGAAATTGTAGCAATTCAAAGACAAGTTATTACCCTTAAACATTATTATTTATCCTGTAGATAATATTTTACTGCAACTTTAAGAAAATATTTAGCAACAGAAACACCCGCGTCTGCGAGCACGTGGAGGTATTAAAATATATAACTTGTAAAGTATACCGTTACAGTAGGTAGCAAGTAGAGTTTGTTCCATTTCTTTGTTCCTTCCTTATTAGTTTTCTCCAACATTTCAAACTTTTACTTGGTTGGATGTGAAAATCAAATTAGTGTAGACTAGTTTTAGATATTCTTCTGCCTTATTCCAAAATTTTCTACCACTTTCACTTAAATAGTAGCAAAAACTCTATCAACAGTTGTTAACAAATGAAATTTACATGTCCAATAAAAATAAAAATTAGATGAAATACAACAACTTTGTAATTGTGACTGCACACGAAATAGGTAAACCATTAGTTTTGGTTGAATCCTTTGGTGCTTAGGCCGGTTCATATGGTTTATGGTATAAATTTCAATTTGTCACACCATATGACATAATAAAAGCGGCAAACTTTAATAAAATAATAATGGTATTTGGTGGCACCTTTAGCAATACTTAGAAGAAAAAAATAGTGTATTAAGAGTTGACGATGCTCGTTCTTCCTATTTGCATAGACTATTACTTATACACAATTCTTTTTCGCTACCTGCAAGCGTAGTTTTATCTTCTTTGAATTTTTTGAAATTTTTTTTTTGACACAACCAGCAGTTTTAAGGGCCCCTAGCCCACAAAAATGAAAACAGAAACAACAAACAAAGACAACTCCGGCCTAAGGCCATGGAACCCTAACTAAATTTTAAAATACAAACTATGGTTTTTATCATCCACAAGAATGCCTACAAACTCCTCTCCAAGCTGAGTCCAGTCAAAGACCTCATAAAAAGTAGGAGGATAAATACTAGCCAACCAATTTGCTGCCTTGTTGGTTTCACGATATATATGTTCCACCTTAAACCAATCAAACTGCCCCTTTATATGCATAAGATGTCTCTAAGTGTAGATAACATTCCAAGGAGGATCTGGATTTTCATTATTTAGAATCGTTACTACTGCCATTGAATCCATACACACTTGAAATTTCCTGACACTCATGGATATGGCAGCCAAAAAGCCAATTTCAACACCTTGCAGCTCATGGCCAAGAACATAAATAACATTGCAGAATCTAGCAACAGAAGCCAAACAACTTCCTTGAGTGTATCTAAGAATAACACCAAATCCTCACAAACTTTCACTCAATGAACCATCAGAATTAATCATCACATCATCTCCCTCAGGCCCCTGCCACCAATATCTAATTAACTTATATTTTAAGTTTGAAGAAACGAGATACATTCCATTAATGAAAAAAACTATCTATAGTAAGGAGTGTCTTCAACAGTGATATTATGAGCTGCAATCTTTAATTGAACATCCTCAACAATTAACCATCTAACCTAATATGTAGACTGGTTATGTTGTCTGAAAAATCAGGCATTACGTTCCTATCAGATGAGATAAATAAAGTTGTTAAAAGTCAGCTTCCTCATAGTAATAATAATGGAAGATCCTACGAATTATTACTGTACCGTTGAATTTCCTCTTCCCAGGTAGCTCTTTTCCTTGTTACATAACCCATTTTTATAAGAAAACCTTACCAGATCTGAGAAGAGTAAATACATTTAAGAAAAAGATGATGTTTATGTTTAACCTCTTGATTACGAAGAATACACAGAGCAGATACATACATACCCCACTTAAGAAGTCTGCACTAGTCTTCAATTTAAAGTTTAAGGCAGTCCATGAAATGTGAATGAGAGGGTACCAAGTACACCACAATCATTTCGCTATCAACCTCAAAGTCTGATACCTTGCGTTATCTAATATGGACAAGAACGTATTTGGTGTAAACACGCCGTAATAATTAAATTAATTAGATTAAAAGTCTGACGGAAGTATTGTCCACCTTCCTTTTTATCGATGACGTTTTTAATTGGCGGCTTGATATAAATAAAGTGTAACCCAATTTTTAATATTGTGAGCAATAGAATTATGCCAAATGTTTTCAACATAACTTCTACATTAGAAAATGCATATTTATTGGACAATAAAAAATAAGTTTTATCATCGTTCAACGTGAGAGCTTATTTTGTCATGGCGTGAACATGACATTCACAGGAGAGCTTATTTTGTCATGGCTAAAGCATGGCAAATTCGGTGATCAGATTCAAAGCCGCAACTAAACTAGACAAAAGGACCTACAAGAAGCCCACCGTTGATAGATCACTCTTTTTTACTCCATCCGTCCTAGTTTACTTACCAAAATTGGGGATTTTTTTTGTCCTAAATTACTTGCCAAGTTTCATATTTTTCCACTTTTTATCCTAATTTACCCCCTGTGTTGAAATCAGGTCATACTATTGAGAATTGTGTAACTCCATTTCCTATACAAAATTTTAAATTCTCCTCTCTCTGTATATCTTTTATCTTTTTTTGTTTTGAATTCTTCAAGTAAAGACCAGAAAACTAGACATGTAAAAACTATGTATCATAAATACTACCTTGAGGTAATTTTGGAAAAAAAATCTATTCTCTCTACATTTCTTAATCCGTGTGTAAAAACTAATTTTGTCAAGTAAACTAGTAAGGAGGGAGTACCTTTTAAAGTGCAAAATGTCAGTTTCGTAATTAATGAAAAAATACAGTAACCCTCGCCTCGTTCCCTCGATAAAGAAGGGCTCTAGAACCAATGAAAGAAACCAATAATTCTCCTTTTCTACATCAGCTAGTTCCAAATCATAACAAACTCTCCTCCTCCTCCTTCTCAGTCATCACCGTCAAATTCGGACGACGGTGACACACATTCATCAGAATCAATGAGAAAAGACGGAACTCCAGTTATTGTCTTAGGAAATCCAACCGGAAAACTCTTTCTTTCCTTTGAAATCAAAGCTTTAATAGCTACATTACTAACTCTGTCCCTAGTTATAGCAATTTGGAACTTCCAACCTTACTATGGCAACCTTATCACTACAGCCACAACCACAATCAAATCCTCTACTTGTTTACCGGAAACCACCACCTCTTCAGCAAAAAAGCTTTCAAATTCGAAATCTACAGACCCAAACAAACGAATCTTCACTAGCTATGGAAATGCTGCTGCTCTGTTTGTTCAAATGGGTGCTTACCGTGGTGGGACTTCATCATTTGCCATTATCGGTTTATCTTCAAAACCCATACAGGTATTCAGTAAACCATGGTATAAATGTGAGTGGGTTTCTAATAACAGCTCAAAACCATCAATGAAAGCAAAAGCTATCAAAATGCTACCAGATTGGGGTTATGGTAGAGTTTATACAGTAGTGGTAGTGAACTGTACATTCCCAGTGAACCCTAATGAAGACAATTCAGGTGGGAAGCTCAACATCTATGCTTATTACGGAGAATCATCAAAGAAATATGAAAAAATTGAAGCTCTAGAAGAAAAACCAGGATCTTATAATGAATCAAATTTCAAGCCCCCTTACAAGTATGAATATTTGTACTGTGGATCTTCTTTATATGGGAACTTAAGTGCATCAAGAATTAGAGAATGGATGGCTTATCATGCTTGGTTCTTTGGGCCAAAATCACATTTTGTGTTTCATGATGCTGGAGGTGTTAGTTCAGATGTTAGAGCTGTTCTTGAACCATGGGTTCGATTAGGAAGAGCTACAATTCAAGATATCAGAGATCAAGCTGAATTTGATGGGTATTATTATAATCAGTTCTTGATTGTTAATGATTGTTTACATAGATATAGACATTCAGCAAATTGGACATTTTATTTTGATGTTGATGAGTATATCTTTTTGCCTGATGGAAGGAGTTTGGAATCGGTTTTAGCCGAGTTTTCAAGTTACACTCAGTTTACTATTGAACAAAATCCAATGTCTAGTAAGCTTTGCTTGAATGATTCAACTCAGAGTTACACCAGGTCAGTTACCAGAACCCTCTCCTCTGATTTCATTTTCTGAACATTGATTTTCCATTGAGTTTTGATTTATCTTTTCACTGTGGGTCTTCATGATTCTCACTGAAAACTTGGTTGTAAAGCATTTTATTAAAGTGGGCTTTGTTAAAATGTCATCTTTTTGTGTTGACGATTTGAATTTTGTAAGTATTCTTTTTGAAACTTTCGGCAAAGAGAAATTCGTTTGATTGATCTCTACACTTCCATTATCTACAGTGAATGGGGATTTGAGAAACTGGTATTCAGGGATTCAAGAACTAAAATCCGGCGAGACCGAAAATACGCGATACAAGCAAAGAATGCATTTTCTACTGGTGTCCATATGTCCGAAAATGTAACGGGGAACACGCTTCACAATACTGAATCCAAAATCCGTTACTATCACTATCACAATTCGATTACAGTACCGGGTGAACCATGCCGGGTGTTCCTGCCTAATTCAGCTAAAAGAACCGGTAAGTTTTTCGAAAACAAACCTTTTGTGTACGATGGTAACATGAAGAAGCTAGCGCATGAGATCAAGCAATTTGAAGAAAAGACAATTGGAGCCGTTAATGTGTTAAATCTATAGACAAGGATGTTGTAGTGTACTGTGATAATTACCCTGCATGTGGGTGTATTATATTGTCGGTGAAATGAAGAGTGGTTTGCTGTGGTGGTGATGGGTGTGTGTCAGATAAGAAAAAAATTCACCGAATGATCCCGGTAGCTAGCCGGAACTTGATCCACCGACAGAAAGATTAATACTCGTAAAAAAAATGTTAAAATTGAAGAGATATAGGTAATCCGTAAACAAGGAGGGCGAAAATGTGTCTTTAGATGTTGTTGATAAGCCCTCTGTATATTTGTTCAATTCCATTATTCAAAATTTGTTCTAATTTTAATTTTTGTATCGGAAATGATAGACTCACCGCGGGCTGGTCCCGCGGTGTCCCCAACATCAAAAAAGGGCGGAATCCTAGTGATCCGGCGGTTTTGTGTGGGTCTCGCCCCCTTGTGTCACAGCGGGATAACCCGTGGGAATTGTCCCGCGGTACGTAAATCATTTTCGTTTTTGTATAGGTTTTGCGCAATATTTTCCGTTGCACTTTTTTGACAGGCTTGATTAGGGGTCAAAGTTTTCATACTTGTTAATTAGCGTTGTGATTAAAATAATCCTTGGCTTTCCGCAAAGTGTATAGGTGCCAGCAAGAAAAGCCACACAATCTAGTGAGAGAATGATTGAGCTAGGAGGACTAAATTAACAGTTTTAGGACAATGTGGAAGGCTGGAAGCCCATTGAATGTGGTGCGTTTCTATAATTTAAGGATGTGTCTCAATTGGTGTGGTGGAATGTCGGGTCATTTTGATTCTTAAAAAAAGACTGATGTCGGCTTCCCTTTTTCCGGATACTTTTATGTCTGAATCAGATCTTCCCTTAAACAAGTCCTAAATGTGCTCTCTAGAATTCTGTCGGAAAAACTTACAATTAATAATCAGATTGGGTTCCTTCCTTCCCCATATAGAATCGTTATAATGGGTAGCCCATACTATTAACGTGGGAATCCTCTTCTCTAAGCGACATTCTAACTATCTACTGGTTCGGGTATCCATTTGCCTCTTCTGGTCCCAAAAGCTATTTTGTAAGTGCATGCATCATCATTTCCAAAAGGATCGAGTAACGACATCATCAGTTAGAGAAAAACCTTAACCATTAATCTGAAACAAATCTGGCTGGCAGCTGGCTAGGCACCTTGAGCTGTCAACAAACCATAACCTCAAGGATTGACACGTAAAAATCGAAGGAGAGGACCGAGAGGTTAGTGTATTAATACTAGTAGTAGATCCCTGTTCCCTCACCACTATGCGACAACGTAAACTCTAGAGTATGGCCTCCGAATCATTCATTACCGTTCATAGTCCACGTGTATATTAAAGACGAAAATTAGTGTCTTTTTCATATGAGTGAGCAACCGCTTCGATTCCGAATGGCCATGCCTCCTCGGCCCCAAAACCCTTTTTCTTTCTGCTTTGTACTCCATCCATGCCCAATATGAATATGCGAGTACGAATACAGATGTTGCTCTAGGAAATGCACTCCATTAGACCTGGGGCTTGAAGAAATCCTATGGGGAACCCACATTTTGTGAAAATTTATGGAAAACCAAATAGGTTTTCAAATTCATTAACCGAGAAAATTTCACACGGGAGGATTTCTTAAATAGGAAACGCACTCCATTCGGTTACTTCGGTAGCTTTAGCTATTTTTTGGGACTAAATTAAGAATAGTTTATACATCATGTGATGGTAATAATGGTATAAGGCCAGTCAATCCATATCATGGGCCACAATTAGACGATTATAAGGTGGACCAGGATTGGAGCCTGACGGGCTCTTACCTAGTTTAGGCCTTTTAGGGCATGACTGTCTCTGATGTATGTCGTTTTTGTAAGGAAGATAATGAATCGAGCGTTTGTTCTGCAAATGTTAGAGAAATCGAAATGTAGCACCCATATTTTTGTATGACGTGTAATCTTGGGAGTGTCATAGAGCGAGATGAAGCTTTATCTCAAGCTTGTGAAACTTACTCTCGAATGCATCAGTTTCAAAGTTGTTTGTAAAAGTGAGGATGCATTGCTAGGATATATGCATCATCTCGAACTTGTGATGCACAGTTGGTGCAAGTGATGAATCAGCTTGGCATTATGATGCTATATAATGTAGTCGAGATCTTGCACCTCATAAGGTTGGATATTTCTGATTGCAAGTGTATCATAAGAAAATGGCACCAATAGACACTCTCTGTAACAAAAGAACATCGGTGGTTAATGGTTGTTTGCTATATTGCAAAGAAAATGAATCATCCATGCATTTAATGTTTCATTGTCCAATTGTGTACAGTGTATGGGTTTACTTCAAATCATACACTCATACGTTCTTGGTTATTCCTAGCATTGTAGATTTTGTTATCAAATGGTGGATGATGAAACATTTCTCTTCGGCAGCAAGGTTTCATGACAGTAGCAAATTAGCAATTACCTGGACCATATGGAACTTTCAAATGATATCATCTTAATTCGAGTTTCCATTGATGAGGAGCAGCTGATAGAAAAGTGAAGCCAAAGATTTTCCTGGTAATAAAGAGGATTTAAAAGGTGTTTCGTTAGAGTTAGTCAAGTCTAATTACGGTCAGTTTTTGTAATCCTCTCATGAGGTGAGGGTTTCGCTTTGTTTTGTCGTGGATTGTTATCTTCTCAGTGGTGGGTGCGTTGTAATCTTTGGATTGCTTTTGTTTACTTCGCGAGAGCTCTTTTAATGAATCTATTTTTGTTGTGGAAAAGAAAAACCCTAATTGTAATATGGTTGTGCACACGAAAAAAGCGAAATCCAATAATTTTTTATTACAAAAAGACAACTCTGGTAAGTATCATTAGATATTTCAACTTACTAGCATTCATTTGGGTCAAATTAAGGATGTTAGAGCTAGTGACAAATATGGTGAGGCATTATGCGATTTTTTATGGCCTATGGAATTTTTCTTCTTCTTGGGTAGTCGGATTCCCATTTAGTTCCCCTCTTAGTTTTTTCATTGTGTCCATTGGGTGGAGGTACCCCTCTTAAGTAGTTTTTTTCAATAAGTTTCCTCATTTATCCATCACCACCTTTTTTATGTTTACCAATGCATGAAAGTAATTGCGTTATGTGTGAATAAAACCACCTTCACTGTTTTATAAGCTCCGTTTGGGATTGATTTTTTCCATCAAAAGCACTTTGTAACAAACTTTTACCAATAATTATGTTTGGTAAAAAAAATTCAAAGCGCATTTTACCAAAAACACTTCCATTTTAGGCTTGCTTTTAAAAGCTACTGGTGATTAGCTTTTAAAAGCTGAAAAGCAGAAGCTGTGGACCCACAAAAAATTGAAATAACAAATTTTCTTTTGTAACCTTATTATTTTGTTAATATGACAAGATTTGCCCCTAGATTTTTATTATGTGGTACGCTCGAGGAAATACAAGTGATACATGTTAGGATGTACAAGTGATGAATATTCCAAACCTGCGTAAATAGAAAATATAGTATGCAACACGAACATAAATGATTTTATTTTATTTTATTTTTGCTAGCAATGAAACTAGAGAATATTACGTGGACTTTTTTTTTAAAGCAATATTACTTGGATTAATGTTATACAAAATGTTTATTGATGATTTTTGTACAAGAAGTTCATAGTGGCCATAATATAATAATATTAATACTAAAAATACTATGATAGTAATAATAATAATAACATATTTTTAAACATGTCTATTTTCGTCATTAGTTATATCAACATCACTTCACATGATAATTTACCAAACAAAATTTCACTGGTTTTTAAACTCACAACACTTTTAAGATTAGAGTTTACCAAACGTCTAACTGTTTTTTTCCGCAGCACATCACAACAACGCACAGCACAACACAACATAAAAAACGCTTTTACAAAAGCTACAACAGTACCAAACTCGCCTATAGTATAATTTTGGGTTATCAATGAATCTAGACAGTTACAACCAAAATTTAGAATTAGCTTAGATAGACCTTGTTGATTATATAAGAAATCAAAATCGGATATGGTGATATATAAAACCTTTCAACCCACTTTAAAGGTATATTTACTTCTTCTTCGCCTTGTTCTGCTGACATTGATGATGTTCTTCAGGATATTAAGCCAATTATTACAGATGAACTCAATACTAGGCTAGTTGAGATTCCTAGTGTTGAGGAGATACATTTCACTGTTAATAGTATGGCACCATGGAAATCTCCGGGACCTGATGGTTTCCCGGGGGGTTTCTTTAGGGATACTTGGGAACAAATTTCAACTGAGGTAATTAATCATGTTCAAGGTTTTTTTCGTAGTAAGTATCTTCTTAAGCATCTTAATCACTCCTTCATTTCTTTGATTCCTAAGGTTAGTAACCCCTCCACTCCAAATGATTTTCGTTCGATTAGTTTATCTAATACTGTTTACAAGATTATATCAAAAATTCTAACAAACCGTTTAAAACCTCTTTTAGATTCCTTAATATCGCCATATCAGTCTGCATTTATAGCTAATCGTCAAATTCATGATAACATCATCATTAGTCATGAAATTCTCCATTCTTTTAAAACTAGAAATAGGAAAAATAACAAAGATGGTTTTATGGCCATTAAGCTGGATTTGTCGAAAGCTTTTGATCGGCTTGAATGGTCTTTCATAATTTCAGTTTTTAAGAAACTTGGTTTTTCAAATGATTGGAGTCAAATGATTTTTCAATACATAAGTACAGTCTCCTACTCTATTTTAGTGAATGTCTCACCTGGAGAAGTATTTTTTCCTACTAGAGGCATTAGAAAGGGAGATTTCTATCTCCCTATATTTTTATCATCTTCATGGAAGTCCTTTCCCAGCTCTTGTTGAGAGGTGAAAATGAAAATGTTATCCAGGGTTTCAAATTGAGAAAGGATAGTCCTCCAATCTCTCATTTATTTTTTTCAGATGACTACATGCTTTTTTCTAAAGCTTCTCTTACCTATGCTAGAAACTTAATGAAGATTATTAGCAAATTTGCTAAGGATTCAGGCCAAGCTATTAATCTTGAAAAATCCAGTTTTTTTACTAGTACTAAATTGCATCACAAGCATATCAAGATGCTTTCAAAAACTTTAGGAATTAAATTACTGAGTAGCTCTGAAAAGTACCTTGGTACTCCTCTGTTTGTTAAAAGCGATAAAACTAAAACTTTCCATTTTCTAATTCAAAAGTTTTATGATAGGCTTAGTAATACTAAAAGATCCAATCTTAATGGGGCAGGTAGAACAGTTGTTACTAAACATGTACTCTCTAGTTTAGATGTCCACCATATGTCATGTTTTCCATTTCCTAAAAAAATTACTTCAAAAATTGACTCTATTCAAAGAGCTTTCTGGTGGTCTAAAAAGAAGTCAAGAAGATGAGATTATTTTCGTTCTTGGGGGGACATTGGGAAATCCAAATTGAATGGTGGTATTGTTATTAGAAATACATATGCTACTACAGAGTACTTATTGCTAAACTAGGGTGGAGAATCTGTAAAAACCCTGAGCAGCTGGTTGCTATCTTCCTTAAAAACAAGTATTTTCCTAATCGGAATTTGTTAGAAATTGATAAGGCTGCTGATACTTCTTCTTGGATCTGGAAAGGTATAGTAAATAGCTTGGTTTTCCTTAGAGATAATTTAGTGTATAAGATAAATAATGGCAACAACACTAGGATTTGGCATCATAACTGGATGCATGGTAATTTTTCTCCTCCTATTTCCATTAATTCTAACTATGGAAATTATAATGATTTTTGTTAGAGGGAGAGCAAAAAGTGATTTGAAGAGTGAGAAAATCGTTGTCGGATCGATAACTTGGTTGATCCAATAATTTTCTTTGACTTGGACTATAATACCCTTATTCACACGCATCAACTTCACACGCCTATAATCATATCGGTTAACTGGACAAAAGGTTTAACAATCAGAAACACCATCAAAGCTTGATCCGTTGATCGAAATCAATTTTTTGTCTTCCTTATCTTCCACTGTTGTTAAACCCAAGGATGAAAACTATATGAGATTCAATTGATTAATCCACATTTTGTCTCTTTAAAACAATTAAGATTAGATTAGAGAATGGAGTTGAGTTGAGTTGAGTATATATTCAACTTCTTAATCAAGACAAGATTTTCACTTGTCAATAATCTATCTGCTTCTCACTCTAGGGATCGAAACTGATGATTACCATGAACAAAGCAAAAATCTGAAATTAGAGATTATTCTTAACAATCTCATATTGGGCTTTTGAGTTTTTGTCTTCTTTCTCGTCAACGGCACTCTATATCTCTGCAAGTCAGTTACGCCAGACAAGATTATTTAAACCCCATAGGAGTATACATTTTTTACTATAGTTAAATAAAATTTCTTGTTTTATAGCCTCGCTGATTCTCTTTTTTGATCGACATGTTTTCGGTTCTTGATGATAAAACAAAAAAAAAAAATCTCATGGGTTTTCCTTTGTAGTAACTTACTTTGATCTTAATTAGGTTAAAATAGATATGATGAATCGGTACGTGAAGATATAAAAAAAAAGGTATTTTTGGTCCGAAAAATATAAAACTTGACTCACTTGAAGAATCGACCTTGTTAGTGACTCAACAATGATTCTCGTTCTCCTCAAATCACCTTTTGCTCTCCCTCTAACAAAAATTATTATAATTATGTTAGTGAGCTTATTGATACTGATACTCATGATAATAGATGGAACCTTGGTCTTCTTACCTCTCTGTTTTCACATGAAGATGTTGTTAAGATTAGGTCAATAAAGATAAATGTTACAAAAAAAAAAGATGATATTATGTGGGCTCATACTTTAAATGGTAAGTATACAGTTAAGTCAGCTTATAAAGCTTATATGAATGAATCTTATTCATATGATGATGCATCCTTTTGGAAAAAGGTTTGGTCCTTAGATTGTTTATCAAAAATAAAATTCTTTATGTGGAAGATTTTTGCTCACATGTTGCCTGTAAATTTAGTTCTCCAGTTCTACAATCCTGCTATTGATGAGTGTTTTCCTCTGTGTAGAAATGAAGTTGAAATTGTTATGCATTTATTTATTCAATATCTAATTGCTTCTCATATATGGTTTTCCCTCTCCCTACAACATTTAGTTAATAAAGATTATGAATGGATTGATGATATCTTCTTGTCTTGGTTTGAAAATATTTTGGGTAATTCTCCCTATGCGGTGAATTGGCCAAGCATTGGTGCAATAGTGCTCTGGTCAATCTAGAAGTTAAGGTGTGATGTAGTTTTTAGAAATGTGCAGGTTTCTCTTGACAGAATTATAATGGATATTAAGAGATCTATAAATACTTATATAGTAGCTCCCCCTTTGCATAAGAAGGCTGCTGCAATGGTATATATGATTACAATTCAGGAGATTGATCATATCATGTTCATTGATGGGTCTTTCAAAAAATTTAACATGGGTATTGGTATCATGCTTTGTGACAATGCAGGAAGAATAAAAAGGTTCAGAGCGGACTTTGGACTGATTCCAAGTGCTATTGCTGCTGAGACAATGGCTCTAATTTTTTATTCTTCTTGGGTGGAGGAGATGGATCTTTCTAGAGTCCTTTTCGTAAGTGATTGCCTTCATCTAGTGGATTTTGTGAATGGAAGAAAGGGTGATATAGACTGGAGGTGTCTGGATCTTTTAAAAGAATGTCGGTTTCTTTTTCTAGTTGTTTGAACTTTAAAGTAGTTTATATTAAGCGTCTTAAGAATAAGATTGTGGATCGACTTGATAGGACTTTCAGTTTAAGAAACATTTGGAATTCTTCTCCACGGTTCTTAACAATGTTTTGGGAGAAGTATCCTTAACTGATATTTGCAATAGTCTTTTTAAGTAATGTTAATTATGTCCTTCTCAGCAAAAAAAAAAGATATATAAAACCTAAAATTAGCTTAGGTCGTTTTGGACAATCTAATAAATTGCAGTTATTCTTCTTCAAAAATACATAATACTCCCTATGTCCCTAAATAGATGACTTATTCATTTTTCAATTTTGTCCCACTAATAGATGAAATATATCATTAAACAAGAGGATATTTCTAAAGAATATACAATTGGGGGATACTAAAAATAAATAAATTATGAAGTAATTGAAGTACCCCTTATCCAAGTGTGTTGGGGATACTTCAAATAATATATTTTGATTTTAGATGAAAAAAAAATGGATTTTGGAAGATTTGGGTGATATGAGAAGGTGTTTAAATTGATTTTAATAACTCCTAATTGCAACCTTTTGTAGACAATCAAACTTTCATCTATGAAAAAACCCCAAATCAAATATTAAGTCAGTCAAATTTTGCATTTACAGAGCCACTTTCGGTATTGTATTCATCCAACAAAACAATACTGAAAGTACTGTCGGTATTGTATTCATCCGTCAAAACAATACCGAAAGTACTGTATTCATCCAACAAAGCAATACCAAATGTTAACCTGCTACCGAAATTCAAATTCGATTTTTTTTTATTTAAATACAATTTCGACTTTCTTTTTGATAACCTAGATGGTTTTGATTCAAATCATTTTAATTATCATAATTTGCGTCGCTACTCAAAATGATTTTTTTGATAACCTAAATCAAAAATCATTCATCATGATTTGTGTGATTTTTTTGATGAAGAAGAAAAGAGAAGAGAGAATACTAAAAAATAAATAAATAGGTTTTTGGTATTTCTTTTTAATTTTATCTATTATAAAATTCTTTATAATAATATCAAACAGAAGAGGTTTTAGTTGGTAGCCTAGGAACAAGCTGAGCCACAATCCCTTTTTGAATAGCAACACTTAATCTATGAAAAATAAAACTACCAAGACCACTACCAGCGTCATGACTAACTAAACAATTCTTCAGACGCTTGAAAAAACATACAATATCATTACTAAGTTCCCCTAAGGTAGTAAAGGCTAGCACACCCAAACCATAGCCGTGTGAAGTACACTGATTCAAATATATAGAACATTTACGCGAGATTGCTTTGGAGATAGCCTGGCATGGGTCGAAAGTACGAACACCATATCCAGTAAATGGGGAGACTCATGTGATATCCTTACACACATCTTGGCCGTTTTCCTAGTTGAGAACAAGGATATCTGTTGGACGTAGATCCTTGTTATTCCCAGACAAAAAACCCAAAGCAACTTCCTTGCGATCAGGGACACCATCTTTGAAAAAAATATTCGCAATTACGTCACATACCAAGTCATAGCGTAACTTTAGCCCAGCATCATTAGCACAGTGAAGCACGTGATCACCAAAGATATCCATAGGCCTATTGCAACATGAACACATCCCGTCCTCAACAAATAAAGGGATACCAAGGCGATAACAAACCATCGCTCTGAACTGTCTGAGACCAAGGCACTGCTCTAAACCGCTTATCGGAATAGATAAAAGGTAATCTTGAGCATGTTTGATTTGATTGCATTGCCAAAGAACGGAGTCTCTTGCAGATAAAGTAAATTGATCGAGGATTTGCTTCTTAACCGCATCAAAATAAGTGACTGCCAGGGAGTGCATAGAAGGGGGGAAGTATTATTGACGCAATTAGGGTAAGGATAATATGGATATTTCACATCTAAAAAAAGGACCCCTTAACCAAAATACAACCCCATTTAAATTTGAGTATCCCCCAATTTGTGGAGGTATCCCCCAATTACATCTTCCTTCTAAAGCTACCATTTTAATTGATTATTGTTTGTTTTTTTTCTTTGAGGAAAAGGAGTAAAATTTTATTAGAGAACATAAAAACACACACAAAAAAAACACAACCTAATACAATATCGCATTACCTACTTTTATCTATCGCCTTCTCTCAGTTTGTGATTAAGTCTCTAAAGGAGACCAAACAAAACCAACAGGTTCCCACTAGACAATCAAATAAATTGCAGTTATTTTTCTTCAAAAATACATAATACTCCATATGACCCTAAATAGATGACCTATTCATTTTCAAATTTTGTCCTACTAATAGATGAACTATATCATTAAACAAGAGGATATTTCTAAAGAATGCACAATTGGGGGATACCTCCACAAATTGGGGGATACTAAAAAAAAAAACATTATGAAGTAATTGAAGTACCACTTATCCAAGTATGTTTGGGAGATACTTCAAATAATATATTTTGATTAGATGAAAAAGAAGATGGATTTTGGAAGATTTGTGTGATATGAGAATGTGTTTAAATTGATTTTAATAACTCCTAATTGTAACCTTTTGTATACAATCAAACTTTTATCTATGAAAAAACCTCAAACCAAGTCCTAATTCAAAGACTAAGTCAATCAAATTTTGAATTTACAGAGACACTTTCTGTATTGTATTCATCCAACAAAACAATAATGAAAGTATTGTCGGTATTGTATTCATCCGACAAAACAATACCGAAAGTATTGTATTCATCCAACAAAACAATACCAAATATTAACCTGCTACCGAAATTCAAATTCGATTTTTTTTATCTAAATACAATTTCGAATTTCTTTTTAATAACCTAGATGGTTTTAATTTAAATCATTTTAATTATCATAATTTGCGTCGCTACTCAAAATGATTTTTTTGATAACCTAAATAAAAAATTATTCATCATGATTTGTGTGATTTTTTTGATGAAGAAGAAAAGAGAATAGGGGATACTAAAAAAAATAGGTTTTTGATTTTTCTTTCTAATTTTTATTAGGGTAAGGATAATATGGATATTTCACATCTTAAAAAAAGGACCCCTTAACCAAAATACAACCCCATTTAACTTTGAGTATCCCCCAATTGCGTCTTCCTTCTAAAGCTACAATTTTAATTGATTATTGTTTTTTTTTTTTTTGAGGAAAAGGAGTAAAATTTTATTAGAGAACAAAAAAAAAAAAAAAACACAACCTAAAGCTCAGACTTCAAGCCCAAAGTACAATATCCCATTACCTACTTTTATCTATCGCCTGCTCCCAATTTGTGATTAAGTCTCTAAAGCATACCAAACAAAACCAATAGGACCACACTCCCTTAACCCAGCCCAAATGACCCAAGACATTGCTAATAGGAGAATGTACAGAATCTCCCTAGTAATCCTTCTACCTTTTTTGATCTCTCACTCCTCAAACTGAGCTTTAACAGAGTCTTTGTGGCGGTAGACATTGGCTATTCTCGAGATGAAGTAAGACCAAAGTGCACAATCGAGAAGGGGAAAAAAACTTGACATACCAACGCTTGGTGGGTTCAACTGGAACACAAAAAATAAGGGGAACCCACCAAGCGTTGGTATGTCAAGTTCTGTTGTCATATTTTAGTGAAGCAAAACTCATTTAAGAGTCGCTTGATTTATATGTACTAGAGTCAACTTCGTATAGGTTAGCTTGAAAGTATTAGGATGATACATTACAAGTATTGCGAAGACTTGAAGATGTGAAGAAGAATACGGAGCTACAACAACAACATAATCCTTCCACTCAAGGTTAGTAATATTTGACTTGAACTGTTTCATTCCCTAACGTATCTTTCAAGTCGTGCATATTGAAAACATAAAACTGCGAAGCATGAACACTCTAGATAGACATAGTATTAAGGAATAAAATATGAAGTTTCTTTCTTAACCATTAAACTTTGTATATAAGACATCAACATAATCGTATGAATGCTATTGTGATTATGTATGGGTATGAGGTGAGGATTTCATCCTAGGGAACAATGTTTACATGTGTTATAAGGAAGTAAGTTCATGATACGTGTTGTGAACCGAAAGGGAAATCGTCAGGCGTTATTGGGGTTGTTCTTCATTGCATATCTTATGAACGACCAATATATGTGATGTGTATAACCGTTCAAAACTTGTGTGTGTTCTTGGTAAAACTATTCACATAAGGCCCGACTTTTGTATTGGTATGACTTTTATTAGTAAAACCAATCTTAAGTAATCACCTAGGGTATGACCGGGTTATGTATGTCTGAACTTATCACTGGGAAGAGGGGAACCGATCCTAGTAAGAGGTGCAGTGCATCACAAGGGGGAACCGATCCTTGTATGAGGTGCAACAAGGTTTATGGAAGAAAGGGGAACCGATCCTATGAACATGTGCACCAAAGTTTTGGAAAGGGGGAACCGATCCTATGAACATGTGCAACAAAGTTTTGGGAAGGGGGAACCGATCCTATGGACATGTGCAGTGCATACAAGTTAGATACCATATATATGTGGGGAACCGATCCTAGTACCTAGCCAGCCGTTTCTTTGGTAAAGCTAGTGTAACTATGCGCATTACTCACATGGAAACCCATGAGATGTGATTTAGGGGAACTTGATCAATCACATAGTTCTTGAAACTCAAATGAACCAATTCTAAACTTGTTTGGAAGTGTGGTAAATCGGTTTCAAGAGAGCAATCATGGTAAAGACTTGCAAGAGTAAGATGTCGACACTCTTTGAACACGGTGCATTAATGCTTATTCTATTTTGTTCAAAGATATTCGTTAAAGGCTAAGAAGGAAGTAAATCCCAAGATCGAATTTAAATAAGTTAAGAATCTTTTTAATTAAGGTTTTTTAATTATATATGGAAAATAAGAATTAGTAATGTGCATTTGCTAATTAGATTTTACAAGGAGATTTCGATCATTATTTTTGGACAATGCATTCACAGGAATTATGAAAACCGAATCTGGTGGAGTAATAAAAATATCTTGAGAATATTTTCGGTTTTGGAAATTCCTTGGTGTCCAAACTTCCTTGTCTATAAATACTTTGAGTTTTCATTTCTAGCAAACTAATCCTGCGTAACCTAGACTTCCTCTTTTGTCTTTGTAACTGGTGAGGCGCCTATCGGAGAGGAGAGTAATCTAATTAGGTGACATCCCTTACGGCCACTCAGTTTAAAGTCTTATTTGGGATTGAGAATCTCTAACGCGACCCGTTGGTGGGAAACTAGATATTGCGGTTAATCTTTAGTTTTCTTATTGATTTTATTGACTAACGGAGGTTGAATCTTGATTGCACCTAGTTTGTTTATGCTTGAGAATCTTCTCTCCTGATATAAGTTTCACTCAAACTAGTTCAAGGTTTCGACAGGGATCTTTAGACTGTTGTTAGATCTAAAGACGATCTTGTGATAATGCATTGTTAATAGACTCCGTTCTGTGTGTGATTGATCACAAGAGATTCAAGTGATTGTGTGAAGGTGTTTATTGAAGATCTAAGAAGATTTGAAGACAAAGAAGATATTGAAGATTTCTTACTTGGTGTTTTTATAATCTTTAGTGTGCACAATACTTGTTTGGGAAAAAGATGATCTAATTAATTATCATTTTATCCTTGTGGTAGATTGGATTGATTAATTGAGGAAGATCGGCATCAACACATATCACTTGGTTGAAGAGTGTTGTTGGCTTAATCTTAGTGATTTCCTTTGGGTGATTTAACGTAAGATAAATCTTGGGACATGGAAAAGGGGTTTATGTTAAGATAAACATGGGAACCTTTGCACAACTCATAT